>VZSE01005944.1:1082470-1423981 GCA_013398275.1 Promerops cafer
AGTCCCAAACCTTCTGAGACAGAAACAAAAGCCAGAAGTCTCTGGAGGCTGTCTGTTGTTTCTGGAGGTGGGTCAGCTGGACATTGCCTTAGTTCTGTTTCCAGTTAGCTGATATTTTTAGGCTATTCCCACTTTGTGCATACTATTTGCTGAAAAGAAACATGAAGCTGCAGTAATATTTTATTATCTAAGTCTCCTAAAGCCTCTCAAACCCTGACAGAAAAAATGAATAGATTGAGTTCTGTTCTATACTGTCACTTTGAGTTACAAACTAACTTTTATGGTTTATATATAATTACATTGTTAATACATAGCAAAAAAAAAAAAATCTTTACATGTTCTGCTTATGCCTAATAGTTTTCCACTTGACTCAAGGACCAGTCCTTAAGTAACACCTGCTTGTTCATAGGAATTCAACTTCAAAACCCAGAAAGAGCAAGGGCCCAAACCCATCATTACAGCCAAGTGCAGTTTGTAATACTGTGGGTAGTTCTATTACACCACTGGTGAGGTTTGGCACAACTGAGCCTTCCAAGACAAAGGCAGACAATGAATCAAAGTAGATCCTCTGTAACAAGCTTAAAATTTTAAGAGCAAAAAGCAAATCATTGGCCTTGAAGTGCAGCTCCTGCAGTCCCACAGCATACAGCCCATGCTCAGTCTCAGCACACTGCACACCTTTTCCTCAGCTGTTGCTCAAAAAGCAGAGCAGTGCAAACACACTTACCTGGCTGTCCGTGGGCTACAGAGGTGCTGGCACAGGCTGGATCCCCTTTATACGGCAGGCCTTCCACTGCTCCCTGTTCCCAATGTTCAAGTAAAGGAGAACTGTTTATGCTACTGCACTGATAAAAATCACCTCAGAGGGGCCCAGAGCTGCCCTCATAGCTCATAAATTATATAGTTCTACTCTGCTTGGCACAGGCTTGAACCCTGTTATAATTTAGGTTAAAAGACAACACAACGTTTCTGCCTTTTCAGAGCCCTTCGGCAGTTTTGCTGCAAACCACAGGGTCTGGTCAGGCCTCTACAGGTGTTCTTAATTAGGAGAGAATCCATGTAAGGTACAAGCCTTAAAGATATATGGCTTTTAAGCACAAGCCTTCAAAACTCAGCCGTATCATACAGTCATCTTCACCAAGATATGCTTACAAAGAGCACAGATAAAATAGTGTTTAATCAGAACTGCTGCTTCCCTTTGCAAGCAAAAGATAATGAAATAGCTATCCTGCAGTACGAAAGCATTGAGTTATCTCATCCTAATGTGAGTGCATGGTTGAATCACCTTCCTGTCTTTGACTTGCTTTAACACTTGGATTTAAAAAGTACTTCTGTCCTTAGAGGTAAGGGTCGTGTATAAAAAACCAGCACGGAGACTTCTTGCAGAATGTGATTATTTTTGGGAACAAAATCACCTGGTCTCTTATTCACATTTTCAAGAGACGGCTGAATGACTTTAAAAAGCAAAGACTTCAGAGAGACAGTGTGAAACCATGCATGGAAATAAATATGCAGCTGTGGCCTGGATGGTCATAAATGATGCACAGCCTGTGAGGATGTAAGGGAGTAACATCCTTAATTTTGAAAGAGTCAGAAGAAAAAATGGCACGAGCAATTATGACATACAGTGCCATGAAATATATTAGACCCTTTATTAATGCTGGGTAAAATGAGACGGCTTACAAAAGCATTCTCACTGTCATGCCCCAAAGGATTCTCCAAAACAAGAGCCCTGACTTTCCAAGCACCAAATTTCTGGAGCAATCTGTCAAGGAATCTATCATATAAAGCAACTAGAAGGCCGGGGACCATAGACATTTGTCTTTTCAAATGTCATGAAGTGTTGTCAGTGAAGCATTTTCCTGCTCCCTGAATTATGAACAGCAGACCAGTTCTGTGGCTGAGTTGGTTGGACTTTAATTTTTGTTTGTTGAGGGAGTGAGGATCATTTATGGCCTGTGGAGATTCCCTACCAGGTTCTCTGCAGTGAGACTGTGCTCCTGGGGGTTCCTGCTGCAAACCACTCTGAAGATGTTGCAAAGTTTCAGGACTCTTCAGATCACCAACTCCAGAAGAGTTTCAGGAAGATGTCAGGATTGAAGGGGCCAGGTCAGGATTCCACCTGTGCAAAAGCAACATAAACCAGTTATAAAAAGCTCAAGGCCTATGCTACTGTATTTTGAGTGCTGTTGCAATACCTGGGGCATCTCTGAAAGTTCAGGGACAACATAAGGCCTCTGTCTTTCGTAAGTATTGGACTGTGCCATCTAAATAAAATTTTGAGAATCACAAAGGAAGAGGAAATATTCATGTTCCTTTTGAACCTTATTTAGCTGTTATTCAGGACCATGTACTATAACTGTCCCCACTCTCTGTGAACGTTTATAGAAAGCCTAAGAACATTAGCTTTTACCTTTGGACTTTTCATCAAGATGTCTGAAGTATGTGAATAACTTTATAGAATCAACAACTGAGCTGTGAGGAAATTTGGACCACCTGATAAGGCCCCAAAATAAAGTTATGTGATTTCTGTAGTGGATTCAGCAGACCTAAACATGAAATGCATTCATAGGCAAAGTCTTCCCAGAGAGAATCTCTAGGTTAGATTTTGACTGAATTTTTCTTAGCTAATTTACAGATCAATTTAAGAAGGGTGGTTTCAATGTCTCTATACTCCCACACATCCATGGCTATTTTCAGAACTAACCAGGATGCATTTTCATTGATTACAGTGCCCAAACAGGAGCCTGCCTTGATACTAATGCAGAGCAGCTGTTTTTCAGGACCTTAACTACACATTGCTACAACAGCAGCCTGAACTGCAGCTGCCCTGCAGCAAATGCAGGAAGGGATGTTTTGATTTCCCGATTCGGGCCGGTGGATGTTGTAAAACAGAATATATGGGATATATAATGAGCAGCATGCCCCTCAAACTGTGCTGAAATAGGTAGGTTTCAGCAGCAGATACTCAGACTTGCCTTAAGGATGCATTTGGCCATGATTGTACAGCCACAATGTGGGTTCAGGGAACGTGAGAATGAATCAGTGCACATCCCCATTGGTGTCCCATAATATCAATACAGTAACATAATAATATTTTTATTCAGCAGGTGTTTCTGAGGGCTTCTAAATGTTTGCTGAACCTTCTTCCCCATATTTTATTCCAGAAACCCTCAGCATTCCCAGCCTCCAGTTTAACAGAACCTGACTATCTCCACTGAATTCAGAAATCCCCTGGATGGACTTGCTGGCTTAGTGTTGGTCAGTGTCACCAGCTGAATTAGGAACCTTCATTTGGTGATGCTTACCAGTCCCTCTTCTGGAAGTGTATTTTTAGTTCTGGATGTCTAGAAAGTCCTCAGCATCACCTCAGAAATGTGCCAAATTGACATTAATTTCCAAAAAGTTCTAATATGAGAAGCAATTATGTCAAATAAGATTCTTGGCTGAGAGAAACTGATATTATCATTTAAAAAAAGGTCTGGCAAAGCCACAGTGGTTATGATATGAAAAATAAATAAGCACAGGAGATAATACAAAGATGCTGAGTTGGGCAGGAAATTATTTCTAATATGAAGTAAGTCTCTCTTTTATAATACTCATTCCACCAAAATGGATGCATTTAAATTGCTGTTTAGGTGCCCTTATTCATTGCTGTTTACAGAATATTAGTTTAAATGCAAAGTGCATTTAATTCTGGCTAGGTCAGTAATTGTGGTAATGAACAAGGTGTAGCCTCAACCATTTTCTTTAAGAGGAATAAATGCTCATTTACAAAATAAAATTACTTTCTTTTTGTGATTTCATAGAGGCATAAAAAAAAAAATCATGACCCTGTGCAGGCTCAAGTGAAAAGTTAGATTCCATGAAAGCTTAATTTAAAGTCACGACAGTTCCTTGTGCACTATAAAAGCTGTGACTGCTATGAAACAAGACCCTGTTTAATACCCACATATTCAATTCTCAGCAATAAAAGTTTCAGATGAAAAAATTAATTATTATTTGATTAACTGGTAAAATGTGGTGGTA
This sequence comes from Promerops cafer, assembly GCA_013398275.1. NCBI lineage: Eukaryota > Metazoa > Chordata > Aves > Passeriformes > Nectariniidae > Promerops > Promerops cafer. The sequence goes on from VZSE01005944.1 coordinate 1,086,500, forward strand.
TAAATAATACAGATAATTTCCTTTTCCCACTGATAAATTCTTGATAAAGTTACTTTAGTACTAATTGTCTATAGATAGTTTTGATTAGGGCCTCCATATTTTCAGTCAGTGGTTCTACTTTGAATTGCTGTACAGTGAATAAATATGATTTTAAACCTGTAGTGAGAATGTCACATATATAAACAATTGTTTAATTCACAAAATAGATGATGGATCTGGCTAGGGGTGTCATAGTTCAGCTTTTTAAAGTGGTTAACTGGCTCTTCTTGCCTTCACAAAGAGAGGAATGGCTGCTTGATTTATTTTTTTAAATAAATATCTTCAGCATATTTTGTAATATAACCCAAAGTTAAAGAATTCTTCTTCAAATCTTCTAGCTTATAATATCATGCAATCCAATTACATCCATTCTCAAAGGGTTCGGTTCAAAGCTTTGAAACTAATGCCAATCAGTTTCTTCATTATTTCTTAATAAATCACAGCATGATCAGTGACTTCTGTGAGACACTTCTGTGTCTTCTGCATCCTCTGTAGAGAGTGCGTTGGAAGCCAGGTCGATGTTTAATTTGGGGCACGACGTGACAAGTTAATGCAGACAAGGAAACCACAGAAATGAAACTCAACTCTTGTATGAGAAAGGTGGGAGTGGATTTAGGAGTGTAGTTGTGCAGAAGAACTTCCTTTTAGGGGCAGTGGTGCCAGTGTGCTCACTGACTAACTGGAACCCTGGCAGGGAATCTGACAGCCCTGCCTGGCGATGGGGAATGAGAGAAAGGCCTCCCAAAACTGTTCTTCAGATCTCTCACTGAGAAAGTGGTATGTTTATTTCTGCAGAAGTATGCTATATTTACAATTGTAATAAAGTTATTTCAGTTTTGTAAAAGAGAAGAAAAACACTCAAATTAGGCCTTTGTTCAGTAAGGCAGAAGATCTCTTTTCTGGTTTTAGCAGTGACACATATTTTAAAGGTGCACAAGTAAACCAGCAAATGATTTATTGCCTGTGCCAATCTCTCAGCTATAAAGTAAGTTTAGTAGAGCAGGCAGAGCAGCAAAATGCCACATTAACAGTATTTATTTTATGGTGATGGTGAAAAGAAACAGGAAACAAAATGAACTGTGATATGCAAGTAAAGACTGAAAGAACGTCACTGAGGACATGACAGTGGAAAAGGACAAGCAATTGGAGAAAAGAATATGAAGGAAGAGAAATATGAAGCAAAAAACAACAAGAAGCAAGTGGGAAACAACCTGGTACTTTGACTGATACCAATTTACAATAAAAGCAGGTATGAAGTCTTATTAAATACACAACTATAATGCAAAAGAATACTCTCAGAAAATTTGTTTTTGTCCAGATGCCTGTGCTCCTGAGTGCCCTAAAATGTAGTTAAGTTATATCTCCATTTTAAGGTCAGAAGGGCTCTCCTAGTCTGACTTCTCTTCCATATACAGTGCGCATCTCATCCAGCATTCACTGTGTGGAGCACAGTAACCGTGCAAAAGTAAATACCTGGCATTTTTAAAGAATCTACATTTATCCCATAGTCTCTGCACCTTCTTGGAATATCCAAAACTTCAGTTTATTGAAGGCACTAAGTATAGGTTCTTCTTTCATGTGGGCAGAGATCAGTCCATGTGTCCTTAGAAGAATTGCCAAGAACTAAACTGACTTTGAGACTGACTTGCTACAGTTTTCAGTTAAGGCTCAAAACCTTTGTAGCTGTTATTTTCTTCATTTAACACAAGCATTCAGCGATAACCTGTGAATCCAATTACAACGTCTTACTCAGAGGTTTTCGGTTTTCTTAATTTCTTTATAAACAACAAAAATGTTCCCTTAAAAATGTAAAATACCTTTTAATTTATGAATTCATTTGAAGAGATGCCATCATTCCACTTACTACCCTTGTGTTAAATTAGTACTTTTCAATTCATAGACTTCACCAATGAGCCTCAAGGACTTTGTTCCTTCCCTGCACATAACAGGACTTCCTACCTTCCTTTCCATCCTAAAAAGCAAAATCATTGCCAGTGTTTAGGCTCTAGGCAGTTTTTGGCCTCAAGTTTTATTCTCACAGTTTCTTCTCCCCCCAGTGCAGAGGCAGTGATTATGCCTGTGGTGATCGGACGTGTTGGTGCCTGTGTGTGCAGGAACCTCTCCTTGCCAGGGAGGCTCTGCCTGGGCACCAAGCACAGGAGTGTTGATCACACTGTGAGCTGAGACTGAACCCAGTACCACAGGGCGGTGTTCCTCCTCCTGCATAACCACCTGGAACAAATCCATCATCCATGGATTTTTCTCATTATTTAACCCCCAGGCTTCTTAAAGTTGGAAGAAGGGAATTCACGAGCGGGTAACAGTACTGTGTCCTCAGTTTACTTTGGGACATAGAACCAAGTTCTGAGGTTTGAAAATGAGCCTTTCTCTCAAGTTTACTTCCTGTTGATCTTACTCCTTTTGCTACTTCAGCTGCAGAAGCCAGAGTAGTTCATAGTCTTGGAATTACGATATTGCCCCCCAAAAACTAATTTATGCTGGTTAAAATTGTAGAAGCCAATGGATTGCTTGTCACCAGACATTCAACTTTTGATGTTTGCATTTACACCAGTCTCTGAGATTCTGACTTACAATATTACAGTTCATTTGGAGTTAAGAGTAGCTTATTTATTGAGTCCTACTCCAGTTTGGTGGATCATAATAAAGGGAAAAATACTCATCTGCATTTAGAAGTACAAGTATATAACTCTACTGCTTATGTTCCAGTGAGGACAGTGAAGAACACTCAAGACTGAAAAGATCAAATAGGAGCTACAAATCCCAAGAACTTACTAGATTTTTATTTATAAAATCTTACATGCTAAGAGGGGATCCAAATGCTCCACTGATTTCCAGGGGCATGCATTAAGTGTTTAGCAGATATTCCATTCAGAGCACTTTCTTTCATAAAAAGGATTCTTTTGTTTGTGAAATTTTTCAGCTATTAGGTGAATCTTCAGAACATGCCTTGTCTCTAGTGCCTGAAACTGTTGTTGGAACTTGCATTCATTCTCATATTCAAAATGATGTAATGAGAAAACAGCTAATGTGCTTAGTTTTTTTAAGGAACTAACATGGAAAGTCTTGGAACACAAATTTTGGTAATTAACATGTTTGCTGACAGAAGCCATTTGTGTGTTGATGGCAAGCTGCTTCCGTACTGTATTTTATGTGCAGATGAAACTGCATGTAGGTACCTTCAGAGCTGAAACATGCCTGATACCAAGCACCTTTCCTATCTTTTGGTAAAGTGCCTGAAGGGCAGGATTGAAGAGAAATTGCTTGGGTATGGATACTGACCTTCAAGGGTAAATCTCAAATACAAGGATATTTTATACCCTCTTTTAGGAGACTGTGTTGTGAGTAATTTCTATTGCAGGGTAATGTGATGGAGCACAATGCTGCTGCTGAAGCTGAGATATCCCTTAGGTGTCTATTGAATCCATTAGGCTCTGAAAAGTGCATCTCACTGATTATTGACTTACTCTGCAACAGTTTAGTGTGCGTGTGGAGCTTTCGCTATCAAAAAGCTCTGGCGATTCCATATTAGAAAGTAATTTTCCATATGGCTTACTGGGAATTTAGGCACATAAACAGATACTCAGCAGTGATAATTAATGTAGTTTACTGAACTGGTTTCAGATTAGGGACATAATTTTCAGAGCTTTGTCAGTTTCTGTCTGAACATAGTGTTTATGTGCCTGGGATTTTGACTTTTCCTCTTGTATTTTATTTTCCTTTGTTCTCCATTTCGATGATAAAAGGTAAATGCAAAGGTAGGATTGTGCTGATGCAGTGGAAACATACCTCATTGCAGTTTATAGGCAGAACCTCTGCAAGAAATAATGTTTATGTGATCATCTCATCTTGCCACAGATGTTTTAGATTAAGCTTCTTCCTACACAGTCTGCACAAAATACATGAGCAGATACTATAATATGTTGCACAGAAAATTGATGTGGAATAGAAGCTGATGTGAAATTACAATGAGCAATTTAAGTGCAGACGTGGCGATATCCAGTTGTTTGCACTTAAATGTTTATGAGCATAAGAGGAACTGGAAACAACAAGGACTTGCTCCATAATCGGGTCTGCTGGGTGTCCTAAGTGGATATAAATATAAATAGCAACATATGGGGTATGGATTCATTTGTACTCTAAACAGTTTTGCAACATCTTTCTTTTGATAGAAGGAAAACAACCAAGCGCAGCAAGCTTATGATACTGTGCAACTCTGTCACAGGCAAGGAAAACACAGCCCCAGCCTCATCTGTTCTGAGCCTCCTCCAAAAGGAGAGGGGGGCCTGCTTGGGAATCGCAGCCGTGCACATCCTGTCCAACATCCTCAGGGAAGCACAGGCCAGTAGCACTGCATCCTCAGGGAGCTCTGACTCCGTGCTTCGCGGGGCGCCGGAGCCACCCGTCAGGACCGAGTCCCTCGGTGCACTGAGTGCCTCCTGAGCTGGCCCCCAGCTGACCAGGGGCAGTGGCACTGGCACTGTCCCTGACATGACCTCTGGGGAACAGCCTGTCACGTCACATCTGGAGGTTTTGTCCTGACTTTGGCCCTCAAGAATTATTTGGTTTTGAAGGCTTGTGTTTTTCTCCCCTATAGATTTCCTCTTTCCTTTCCTCCCCTTTCTTTAGTTTTGGTCTTTGTTTTCTTTTGTTTTTCATGCTTTTAGGTAAAACAAGATACTTCAACTTCATCTTTTTTAGCAATTGGGAATGTTTCTCTGGTTAATGAAGGTCATGGCTAAGGTTCCAGGATTAGGTATTGTTAAAAGCTGCTCTGCCAAGTTCCTCATAAATAATTCCCGGCAGATTTCTAGTGTTTGCCACGCTAACATAATTTCAATTCAGAATAAAAGACAAATGTTATTAGGACTCAATGAAGGAAATGCAGGAAAGGATCATTTAACATAACACTGATAAAACTGGCAGTAGATTACGGGAAATTTCTTGTCTGAGCTATGCAAATGTTACTGTAAGTTTTTCTGCATTTATGACATTTTCTTATAAATCTGAAGGTTTGATGCCTTAATTTTATGGGTAAACAGATTTTTTTTTAAATCTTTTTTTTTAAAAAATCTTTCATCTTTTATATTTTTTGAGGAACCTTAGTGTAAGGTTCCTCAAAAGAGAAATGCCTTTTTATGTATAAATTTTGCAGCCCGATTATGAACTAACAGTGTTTTTATATATAATTCATAATAACAGAGAGAGAATTTTGAAGAGATTCAAACACTTAATAGATAATATATCACTGTAACTTTGTAATACTGTGGTAATTTGTAAAGCTTGTTGTGGGCTCAAGCTAATAATTGCATCTTCACCTAAGATTCATAATACAGGCAGAGAGTCTGGTAACACAGAATCTGCATTTCAGTGACTAATAGCATCCAAACTCTTCAGTGACTAGTCTCATCCAAAAAAAGTCTGTTCTTTGAAGTCAGCGGATATGGGATCAGACTTTAAAGGGAATTCATACATAATTATATTATAAAAAGGTGAGGTTCCTTTTAATTTTTTATATGAATACCTCAATGACCAACATCATGGATTCCTTTTATTGTTTTTGGGTTTTTTGGGGTGGGGTGGTGCAGGGGGAGGAATAAAAGATAAAAGTATAACTAGTGGGGGAAAAGGATTTCCACCATATGAAACATTTCAAGGTTTCTACATCCCTTTTAGATATGAACCAGTGTGAAAAAAATTTGGATTTTCAGTATCTGAAATGCAATTCAGAAAATGCTCTCAAGCTTGAAATAGCTCATTTAAGAAACTTTAATGCCTTTTTTTATTTTGACTCTGCTTTAATATGAAGTATATTTCAACTTTATATTTTACTCTATTAAATCCTAGGAATTGGTCTGTATCAAAAGAGATATAAGCATACATTTGAAGAAATGCTTAATAATTTTTCATATGACAGATCTGGCTTTCTCAGTAGCAGAAATACTGCTAATACATTCTAGTTAAGCTGACACGGAGAAAGATAAAGACACCTCTCCTAAGAGCAAGAAATTCTTCTGGTGCTCCTGAAATATCTCATCCTGGCTACAATTTTTAGAGGAGCCATACAACAACCGACACTGCTCCTTCACCTCATCAGACAGGACGCCTCGTCTCCCATGAAGCAGCCTGTAAAAGCCTGTGAGTATTATGGGCCAGGATGCAGATGCTGCTCTTTCATGGAAAGATTTATGCTGGCAGAACTCACTTGGATACGTTTGAAGAAAAGCAGCTGGAAAAACAAGGTGTCTAGGTGAATTCTTGAATTTCTTCCAGAGACAGTGTGACCCAGACTGATAATCCGTACATTCCTACAGTGGCAGGAAAATGTATGCATATGTCCCTGCAATAATTCCCTCTGCCAGCTTTACATATTTTTTCCTTCTATTCAGACTCATAGGTGATACTGTTAAACAGGCACAAGACTTTGATCTTTCCCAGAGTCTAAAGGTTTCAAACTATAAATCCTAAGAATGCTGCAAAAGTCATTAAATGCTATACTGAAGAGGTTCTTCAAAAGATTTTGAGGTTCTACTTTAATGAATTCTCAAGCTGTTATCACTTGCACATAATCCTTTTTAATTGTCCTTCCAATTACTTGTGAAAATTCAAATTCAGAACAGGTATTTTTGGCCTCACCCAGCTTTAACTGTTCCCTTAGTAATATCTATGCAAAGTATTAATTACTAAATTGAACTTGCAAACATTTAAAAAATGGTTTCCTTCTCTCTTTGAAAGCATTTCATTCACAGCACAATTTCATTCATCAAAAGCATTGAAGCATCTCAGGATACCTGCATATTTATTTTTTCCCTTGGCCCCCAGCTGAGACACTAAATCTTATGCTTTCTTCTCAGACCTTTTGCTGCTCCATGGCTGAGAATCCTCTGCAGTCCTCTGGGGTTAAGGAAGATGGCGTGAAAAAGAAGCCACAGAAGGAACACCTGTGCAACTAGCAGGAGGAAATACTGTTTTGGGAACAGAGGAATTAATTGCTGGATGTTGTGGTTGTGTGAAAAATTAGGTCACCCTAATTTTTCATACTATTTTAAGACCAGGTAACGAATCTCAAACCAGAGGAGTAATAAGGTCAGAGAGTTTTTATGGGGCTGTTAGACAAGTCATAGACACCTGTACAAGTGGGAGAGCTCCCAGGATGTGTGAGCCCCGCAAGGAGGAGCTCAGCAAGGTTTTTGCTCGATATCCTACCATATAGGTAGGATACTATTTTGTAGTATCCTTAATTTTGAACATTTTCTGATTAATCATAACATCTCATCCAGCTGACCTCCAAAGCCAACTGGATCGGGTAGTCCTCTGCTCCTTAGACACGGAGCCTCTCCCTGTTCCTCTCCAATAGAAATTCTCCAGGAAATGTCTGATGTAAATCATGCCAAGGTGCCACCAGGCTGAATTTCTTGCTAGAATTTCAGTATTTCTCTGAATTTGACTTAATGATAATAATGACAATTATTATGGTTATGCAAAACCTCTGCCCTACCTTTTCTCCTTGCCATGTAGAAGCTTGAAAACTACTGTATCTTACTGGATTATTTTCTTCTTCTTTTTCTTTCTCTTTTCTTCTTTTTTAATGCTGTTTTGACAGCCAGTCAATTTTTTTTACCTCCCTTTGAAGAAGCTACTCAAAAGGGCAGGAGCATATGAGCTAACTTCAGGGATGGTAAAGGAGAGGTATTTTTAGAGTAAGGGGAACACTAAAAGGAACTGGTTTATTTATTGTAAAAAACTGTGGAGGTCCTTAGCTTTGAGGCAGGCTGATGGCATGTCTGCCACACTCATGACAGACACTTCAAAGTGCAGAGACATTCTACAGCACTTCAAGAAATTTCCCGCTCTGCAAATAATGCTGCAGAAGAAACATTCAAGCACAAGCAGCACAGCATTGCAGAAAATCCAGGTGGGATGTTTAACAAACCTTCCAGTTTTATGAAGTCGGGGAATTCCATTAGGAGTGTGGACTATTTGCTTTAACATAATCATTCTTTGGGATAAGAGAAGTAGAACTTGCTCTGTAGGTTTGTAATTGCTGAAATTAATAAGTGTGGCTCATCACTCTCTGCAGTACTATACCAATTTACTGTGTTCTTTTATCTCAATTACTTTCTGTGTGTGTCTTATATTTCTCTATTAAACTTCAGTAATTGTAACACTGTGGTAATAACATTGACATACTGAGTATTTTATGATGGGCTATTTTACATTACTCTGCCTTATTTACATTATAATTATTAGTGTCTATATAAATGTGATTCATTGAACTAATAAAGTTTTCAGACAACTGCCATAATTCATTGATTTCTTTTTCTGTGCAGAAACTTACCTTGCACTCTTAGTTGGATTTCCCTTCACTTTCAAGGTTGGCATTTGGACAATAAAGGCCTTCCACTTTAGCCCCACAGAAATGCTACCTAATACCTCATTTTATCTTGATTTCATTAGGCTGACAAAGCAAATGGGAAGTACCAAAGTATTTTCTCAACTGATCTGTTCTTTTGTTCAGAAGTGCTGCCAAAAGCACCCTTCTCATTCATCCTGCAGAACTGATGACCAAGTCATGATTTTTTGAGATAAGGCAGTTAGCACTCTGAAATCTTAGTGTGGTTCATTAGCCATGCAATTCTCCCCTGAGAGGAATTTGGGCAATGCCTTTTGAATGGCACAGTTGCTTCAGCCTTCCTCTATCTGCAGAGCTGAATGAGTTCATTCCTCATGTGCTGTGTACCCTGTGTGTCCTGGAGGGACCAAATCTACAGCCAGTCCTACCACAACTTAAAAGTCAGTTAAGAATGTGGTAAATGAAGATAAAATGTAATCCAGAAAAAGGCACTACTGATTATAACCTCATGCATGTCTTCTTCATTTACTGGGGTTTTAACAAATCCTTCAAACTCCATCTAGCACACCACCAGCTTGTAACTTTAAAAACTACACATAGTAGATTTTGTGATACTAAGAATGTTGAGATAAATAACAATTATCAAAGAAATAGGTAAATATGGACTGTAAAAAGTTTAATCCATTTATGGTTGTCCTCCTGTGCCCTGGTCTAAGACAACTCAGTTGTCAGCCATTTCATAGGAGATCGAGATTTCTCCCTGGTGGAATGCAGTTGTTTCCAGTTGCTTGTCTTTCCAAACAACTGTGATAAGAGGGATTTCACTCCATCTCTCCTGTTTCTCCGAGCATTTGTTGACAGTAAGCTGCGTACAGCACTGTGGGTTGGGATACTCATGTGTTATACTGTGTGTTGGCCATTTGTCCTTGGCATACATTGATTTCCTTTTTCCTGAGGTGACCTTCATATTCCAGCTGTGTTAAGCATGAAGGGTATTTATTTCAGACTCCTTCCTTGCATGCTTAGCTAAGTCCTGCTGCTGCTACCAGCAATTGCAGAAGAACCATTGTGTCAGGAGATCCCAAGCTGCGATGTCTGTGGGTCAGAGATTGCAGTGCTGCGAGTCCAAGCAGTGTTAGAACCCCCTTCTGAAGCTTTTAGTTTTCCAGTGTCTGACTTACATTTCAGATATTTATCCCAGCTGCTGGAAACACTCATAGCCTGTGACACCACCTGCTGGGTAACACCTCTGTGAAATGTTTATCTCACTGTAATTGCAAATGTTTATAAGGGATAAAGGACAATGTAATTTAAATGAGGAATAGAATTTAGAACCATCAAAGGTCTGTGTTAATTTTTTGTTCTTTTGGGGGTTTGATACTTTGTCATTAGTGGCACATATTCCCTGCTCTCTTTATTGGTGCAGCACACATGCAATTATACTCCCTATGGCTTCTTCTAACTAACCATGTGGGTCAAACCTGCAAAAAGGATCTTTGCACAGACAGTGACTGGTACACTTTACTGTGGCAGAGATTATACCCTGCTGTAGTAATACTGAGATGCAAAGCCTTGTTATTAATGCAGACAGTTCTGAATGTAGGAGCAAACAGTAAGAAAAATGACTTTCAAGGCAATTATTTTGCAGACCAGGGAATAACTGTGGTATACAAAGCTGATTTATCTCTGTTTCTTTTCTGTCCACGGCACATTAATGCAGTACTTTTAGTATCTTCTCAATGGAAAGAAAAATGGATGAAATAAGAAATTAATCAGCAGCCATAGGGAGCTGGTATCTAGGTCTGGAACTCTAATTATAGTCTAGGCTTAAATGATTTGCATTTTTACTGCAAAGTAGATTGCGTAGATTGTGGATAAAAGGTTAAAGTCTAGACTAAATCCAAAGTAATACAGACCCTCTTTTTCAGGCTTTGATTCAAGAATCTGTGTTTGTGGCTGTGTAAGGACCGCATAGTCATTCCCAGACTACACTGGAAAGGAATGGGAAACAACATAGCTCCTGAAATGTTAGCTTATAGATAGGAAAATGGTGCAGATCTTCAGTTAAATCCAAGAGGAGAACCATGATTTGACCCCTTTTTGTAGTGGCCCAAAGGGATATGAGGTACAACTGTATTAATATTATGAACTGAAGACTCTCAAAAGGTCTGGAGTATGTGAAAGGCCAGTAACCAGGGAGCTGGTAAAATCCACCACAGGATATTAATCAGATTCTCAATGCTCCTTGCTACCATCTGGCCAGAAATTAGGTAAGATTCTGATGGAAATGCTGTCTATTCCTGGGTCTGCTGGTCCTTGAAAAAGAAGCTGTTGACAACTCAAAGTTGCTGCTATTTCTCCCAGGGGATTCAAACATGGTGGAATAAATCTACCCCTCTTTCAACCAAAGAGATTTGTTGTGCACTATAAACTGTCGTGAAGCTCTCCAGAAGAGAATGAATAAAGCAAATCTGTAGAAAAGCTAGTGCTCCCCAAGGATTTATTCTCTCCAAATTTAAATATCCTCTTTTCATAGTGCTATCTACTGCAATATGCAGCCCACCCATGAGTAAATATCAGGCTGTTGCACCAAGATGTCATTTCTGGGGTCCCAAATGCTGTTCCTTTCAAGGCTTTTCCATTATTGTCCATCCTGAGCTATAAGTCAAGAAGGATGCACATCCCACTTCCTCACAAGCTCAGATAAGGAAATAAATTTTACTTCATGAAAGACAAAACTACTGGTTTGGAAGATTAATGAATAATTCCAATCACTTTATAGCAGAAGAATCTCAGTGATTGATCCCAAACCAGACAAAAGCCTTGTCCTGCATCACAAAGCTGGGATTCTGTACAAAGGGAAAGGGAGAAGGATACGTAATTTGTGCATGTCACAAAACTGCTACACATCCAATATAAGTAGCAGTTTATGGAGGAAAGTCCCAGAAATAGAAACAACCAGTCTGTGGTGAACTGGAGGATAAAAGCTGGAATGCTTATCCAGTGCAAGGATCTTACTTGCTTTGCTTCCTTAGTCTTTCACAAGCACTAAACCAAGCCCTAAACAAACATTTACCACATTTGAGCAAGATATTTAGGTAGATTCTCTGATTATATCTGACAACTATTTTTATCCAGACTATTTTTCTGTGAAGATAAACTGCAATTGCCTGCAAAATTTAAAATACATTGACAATGTAATTATATTGCAGATATTTCCGCAGTGTTGATATTGTCCTTCTGAACAAAGTGATCTTTCAGGACTGTTCATTTGAATGTCTATTTTAAATAAAATAATTAAAGAAATGGATGAAAAACAATAATTTAAATATGTTACAGGAATGTCATTGGGTTGTCAGCTTCATGTTTAAAAATATGCATTAAAGCCAGAGCAATAGAGTAATGCCATTAAGATATGGCTTGCAAATGGAGCATCTATAAGTCACATTTCAGGAAAAAACCCCTGAAGAAGAGCCTTTAATTTGCACTAGAAGCAAGCCTTAGCTGTTGTTTGCCTAAGTTGGTTTGTTGGTGTTTACTCAAGTCTGAAGTGTTCAGATCCAAACCCTAACTTCCCCACAATTGAGAGTATTGCTTTGTTCTTGTGCTTTTCATGTATTTGCCACATCAGTCAGTTTTTCTTTGAAGTTTCCTCCTGCTAAACTCATCCTGTGAAGACAGTTTCACCCTCTATCACCCTGTGAATCTCACAGGCAAAATTTTTGGCATCGTCTTGAAATGCCAGCAAATGTTAAAGGCATGGAAGAAAATCTTTGGGTAAGAGAATGTGCTGGAGAATTCCATTCTCATGTGAAAAGGATGCTATGGTTTATTATAGACATACCATATGTGTAAGTCATAACTAGTAACAAACTTTTGTTTTTGTTCCTGTGAAAAATAAGTTGATTCTGTTAATTCTGTATATTACTGTATCATGGGTCAGTTGTCTTGTAAGTGCTGAAAAGGCTCCATAGACTATTTCCTGCAACCACATTGGTGCTATGATATTTCCTCACTTTCCCTGTTTTTCCTTTTAGAGGGGAAGAGCATACTGTGAATTATGGGACAGGTGCAAGAGAGCATATGTCAAAATGCTTTGGCTTAGAGCACAAGTGACCACATGGATCCAATCAGATTTAGGTGCTTTAAAGACCATTCATCACTGCAGCTTGAATAAGTGGGAGGATGGCCAGGGAAGAGAGGAAAATAAAGGCACTGTGGTTGATCTGACTCAAGTACACCTAAGGTTAAACCAAAGTCTGGTACCTGGGAGGACACCTTAGGCCATGTTTTGCCTGGAGCATGCCAGGCAGCTGAGGAACCAGATACCATCTAAAAATCCACGCCAAGCTTCCTAGAGGTGTCCAGCGTGCTTGAGGTTCCATTTACCACAAACTGGTTTTAGCTTTAATGGCTTTACATAACAACATGTTTGAAATCTGAGTGGGCTGTAGGGTTTCAAAACCAAAATGCCAGGGGAAAGAGAGAAACTGGGAGGGTTCTCCTACTCCTGTGCTTGTTGCTGTGTATGAGCAATTTTAGGTCTCAGCTCTAAAACCTCACTGATGCTTTGCTGAAGGATTGTTTACTTGTTGAAGGATTGCTTGTTAAATATAATCACTGATACATATCAAGAAACATTCTCATTAGTTGCATGAGAAAACACCATTAAACATTTCAATATTTTAGAAATGAGGCTTTCCATATGGGATGTCTAGCTATGTATGAAAAATTACAAGAATAAGAATTGATTTGGAAGCTGAACCAGTATGTGTGAGAAGTGAATTGTTGATGGACTTCTAGTGTGTCGCCTCACATGAAACATCTGGGGTTTGCAATTCTCCTGTTGGCACAGAGTTATTATCCCTAGCAGCACTTTCTGTCAGGATATCTTATGGTAATGCATGCTGAGAAAGCTGACTTAGCACTTACATTATGTATACTATATATAGCTGTGGTATATAATAGAGACAGAGACTCTAGAATGGAAAAGTTAAAAACAGCAGAAGCCAAAAAAGATTATTTTTAAATGGCTTACAAATATCAATTACATACACATTCTGATAACTTTGCCTTTGCTAAGTAACTCGGATTTTACAGACAGTATGATTTGACCTCATTTTAGAACAAAGAGAACATATTTTAGCAGATATTAACTTGATTTTCAGCTAATAACATGGAAGTTGTTGTAATCCTAGTTATACACAGCACATTTTGTTGAATGTAAAGTACCTAAGCATTTTTCAGAATTGATTTCAGTACCATGGTAATTAAGAACAGGTGCATATAAATTAGAAGTGAGGCATTCTAATTGTTACTAATGAAATCCTTTACAATAATAACTTTACATAATGAAATGCATAATTAAACATTAATGACCAAGATCATTGGTGGCAATTTTATTCCACTTACACATGATTTTAGCCTTAGGTGAAGCCTAATGCTTTAGTAAAGCTGTCATTCATGCTGCTGCTCCTCTGTTTGCTTTACAACTACATCATATTTTAGCCTTGAAAAGCCTTCTGGATATTGATTTCTTTTATGGATTTAGAGGAACACTGCTTTCAGATTAACAAAATTGGTGGCAAACCTATCGAATTACCCCAGGTATTATGATGAACGAGGAAATTTTGTGGCCAAGCATCTCTAGAGAGCATTCAGCAGGAAATACAGACAACCAGGTAAGTCTGCATGTTTTAAAATACACTTTGATTTTCTCTAGTGGCTTGAGGTAACACTTGATACTTTTCAGCTTTCTTTTCAAGTGACTGTTTTCACTGCACTCAGCATGGCGCACCCTTTTCCCTTTGGTGTCAGCCACTGAGGAAGACATTGATGAAACAGCTGTTTTTCCACAGCTGCTGTCTTATCCTTCAAGCTCAAGCCTAGCCCAGCCTTGTGTAATTACTGCCTCAATACAGCATGGTTTGGGAATAAACTGCACAAGACTTTGCCAGGATGCTGCACTAGATCTGGCCCAGCAATTCCTAGAATTTGGCCAAACAGCAAAGGGACTTTGAACCTACTTGTGTGTGATAATTACTGTCCAACTGAAGAAGAGAGATAGCTCATGTTTCACTTGAGCATCTGTATTTACATTTCACTAGCTGAGGAGGTTGGGGTCACAGTAACATTTCTACTTGTTTACTGATTCAAAATCTTTGCTCCAAGAAATGCCAATTGTGCAGTGAAAAGCAGGCAATATTCCTAGAACTGTGTTTGTCCAAGCTTTGTGATAGGGAGCTGCTTTTAATGGCTGCAATTCCAAGGAGTTATTTACAGTGTGCTTACTACCTGTAAAAATTCAGTAGTATCTTTTTGAAAGATCACCTTTTACATCCTTTGCTTGTTCTACAATTGTTTACAATATTAAAAGGTGAAGTTTAAAATATTAAAGCTTTTTTCTTCTACAACCAGTATAACAATTAGAAATAGAAGTATTTCCAAAGGCTTGGGGATAAGCAATCTAAAGCTCAGTGTCTGTGGAGTGGGTAAAATGAGGCAGGACATTCACCAAATTTCCAGTGTTTCTTCCTATAATGTGAGGAGAATATGTTTTTTCTTACCAGATTCTTGCTTAACTATTTGTGCTAATGCTTAAAAAAGAAGCTGAACCAAACAGTGATTTACACTCTCTCCTCTTGTAACGCTACATAAACTGTCTTCTCTGTTTATCAATAAATCAGTCAGAATCTGTTGATATTTTTTTTGTGCTCTTGCATGATCTGAATTTATTTAATGAAATGAAACACGCTTTGTTTTCATCATATTGCATTTCTACTATGGCTTTCCTCCTCTATTTTCTCTTTCTATACAATACTTCCTATCTGTACTGAGATGCATAATTTGCAAAACTACAGCCAGCATTGCAAAATCTTCCAAGATGGAGTGACTGGGAAAATAAAATGGCAGGTGAAATTGAATAGAAATTAATTAAATTAACGATGCACAGCAATCATACATGGAATGATAAGTTCCAAGCTGAACATTATGAATCAGAAATCTTGGTGTTGTGACAGTTGTGTGAGAAAGACAACTTGGTGCTTAGTGACAGTCAGAAAGGCGAATGGAATGGAGCACCCTTCTACTGCCTGCATCTCAAAATAAAGAAATCTAAAAGTGGGAAATATTTGCCAAAACAATGCTAATCTCAAAATGCCCCAGGAGTGCAGATGACTGCAGGCTGGGCAATAGTAGTTGTGCATATACATAAACTCTGCCTATTCCTACATTCTTCCCTTGGCATCATAGATGGAAGAGAAATCACCTTTGGCATGATCCAGTACAGCTGTGCTGCATTCCTGCTTTAAGCAATACATAGATGACGTTTGTGTATGGGTAATATAAAGACCAGTAATAGAACTAAGATGGAAGTTCTTGCTTAGTTACTAATAAATTGGGGTTTGGAGTGTCTCTTCCAGTGCTTACCTGACTCTTGCTCTGGCTTCAGCCTGGTTGAACTGTGTGTGTAACCAGGATCAGTATATTGGCTGCTGTCCTTTCCTAGGAAAGAATTTGAGAACTGTCAGAGAGCTTCCACTCCTTAAGAAAGCTAACCTGTATGAGACTACAGCATGAAGAAAACAAATTGCAGTTTTGATCTCTGTTTGGCTTGCTGCAGACCAGGTGACCCTTCAGTGTTATTTTTACAATACTAACGTAATCCCATGCTTACACCATTATCCTCCTGTGTTTGTTTGGCAAGCAGAATGGCTACTTGTTCATAACAATTTACTAAAAAGACTATATAGAAGAAAAGCCTACTAAGTGCAAAAGTAGGGGCAATCCCTTCAGGAAGTTCCTAAGGAAAGACTATAGCAAACTGGGAAAAGATACCACAGAAATTGTTGCTGTATTCCTACCTGGTTTCAATGTTCTTGCCTGGACATCTGCCTTTAGCTATTGTCAGAGACTTTTGGTCCATTGTCAGCAAGTTCAATCTCATGAGTCTCTGATCACAGCATCTGTGTTTGTATAGTAACAGTGGCAAGCTCTACACTTTCACAGTCTTTTAAACACCCAAATATCATAAGACACTCTTTTCAGATAAAAGTATTGACATATAATAATAATTTAGATAATAACTATAAAGGCCTCAATTTTATTTCAGCATCTTAATTAGCTAAATATTATTCTCCAGAAGAAAGAGACTGGGAATCTGATCATCCTAAGTGTATGCAAATCACCCTCATTTCAGTGGGCGGTTTAAGCAGACAAAGAATCCAGGAGCTGGCTTGGAAAACTGGTGGAGAGAGCCCATCTGTGAGGGAGTGGTCAGCTCCTTCTCCAGGAGAGAATCCTCACCCAGTGCCCAGGAGCTGTGCCAGCACAGGCTCCAGTCAGTGCCAGCTTCAGGGGTGGCTCTGATGAGGCAGCCCACTCCCACCAGGAAGGTGAGAGCCTGGAATTGGACTGTGGATTCTGCAGGGATCCAGGGCAGGGAATAGGGACAAAGCTGATGGCAGGGAACTGGCAGCTCTGGCTGCTGAGCCAGTGGGTGGATACAACTGGAGCTGTCTCAAGGCAAATGGCTCCATTCCTGGCTCTAATGGATTGCAATAATCAAGCCTAGAAGTCATGAGTGTGCATTGCTGTTGCCAAATTAGAGTCTGATAAGAAAGGACAGTTTTCCTGTGCTGCAGGGAGAAGGTGACATTTTACCAGTCACCACTAAAGATATTAAGATGTAGCAAAAACCTCCAGAGAGCATATTTCTTATGTGAACAGAGGCCACTGCCTCTAGTATAGTGACTTAACAGTGTTTATGTTAATTTTCTACCACCAGCTTTCTTTTTCTTTTCACATTCAGTCATATTTTTCAATGGGGTTCTAATAAATTTCAATTTGCCAGTAGCATTTTAAAATTATACTCTTTCCTTGTGCTTTGTTGCTCCTGCACTGCTGCCATTTACAGAGCATCATTTCCAACAACAGCTTCATGCAGGTAGAATTAGAGAAAGGAAAAGAACTGAACCTCTCTGGACCTCCTTTGTGAAGGGCTGGAGGCAACAGCTGGATTTCCCAGTGATTTCTGCTCAAATATGAAAGATTTGATCTATTTATTTTTTCCTCTGGCTTACAAAAGTCTGTGGTTCATCTGCTGGTGAATAGTGTTGGATACAAGACACATCAAAATAAAAATGATGCAGTACTTGTTCTCACTGAAAAACTGAGTTTAAAATGATGTTGACTTTTTGCATGTCTTGAAAGTCTATACACATAGAAAACAAATTTAAAGGAATATTACTTTGATATGTTTGTGTAAAGCAGCAAGAGGAAGATATGCTGCAGCAGGGTGCCTCCTCTCATGTAAAATCCTCAAACTTTAATTTTATTCTGGAAAGAAGGTAATTTTCACCAGTAATCCCACTTCAGACCTTCTTGTGCCTCTTTCTTTTCCTTTATCCAAAAGGAAATGAAAATAAAAAGCCCAGCAATTCTGCCTCTGAGAAGAAAAACAGTGACATGCTTTAAGCAAAACTAACACAGACAATTTACTGGGGAAGAACACATTTTAAACTTGAAGAGGAAAAGCACCTTCAACAATGTCCTGTGCATCAGTGTGTGTGTATATCTTCCAAGTCAAATCTGCCTAATCTCATAATAAAAGAAGGTTTTAGTCTTATCAGCAAAGGGAAAGATGACATTAATACAGACAATAAAGACAGCATATTCTGATCATGCCTTAGCCACCACAAAGCTATTAGCTCTCATAATGGAATTTTAATGTTGATCATTACATAATAAAAACATATCTAGATCTGCAGCTTGCTGGTGTTCTGTAACACAAAAAAATATTGTACAAACTATTGGTTAATGCAAATTTTCTGTATCTCTGAAGGTCATATTTCTCTCTGATTCTCTCAAGTTACTGATATTCAATACTACTAAATTATCACACTTGAGTGGTCTTGGATAGTTCAGTGGCATGAAGTAAAAACAGGGAATACCCTAGGTAACAAACTCTTCCTTTTTTGTGGTTTTGTATGTGCCTGCATTCTGTTTTTAGCCATATGAAGGCAATCCCCTTTAGCTGTCTAAACCAAATGCATGCTAATTATAAGCTGAGGCATTGTTTGAGTAAAATGAACCATAGTATTTCGCTACTCTCTGACTCATTAAAGCAGCACTTCATGTACTGATTCTGAAAAAATATTTCAGATACACTGACCTTTATTTAGGAAATAATATATTTCAGTGGCAAGACCACTATATCTATTACTATTATTATTATTTACTGTCATAGGAATAAGTAGATTTGGAAAAATCAGTGTCTGGAGCAATTATGCTTTGAAATTTCTGGAATTTTTGTAATTGTAAATTTTCCTTGCTCAGGAAAGCTGCTTGGAATGAAAAGGAAAAGCAGGTAACATTGTGATGAACATATTGGTGTGATTAATTACCATTCATGGCTAGCCAGATATACTGCCACTGGCACTCAGAAATACACACACATAATAAGAAAACACTAGTTCTTTTAAATGTGTTGTTTCTAATAGTTTTTAAGAAAATAAAATGTTTCTAAAACTCTTCAGAAGCTGAAATTTCTCATTTTAGACTAGAAGTGTTGTGAAAAAGAGGTTAAGAGTGCCTGTCACACTTGCAAAAAAATCAGGAGATTATATGAAGGTTTTCTGTTAGTTATACTTATTTCTGAATGTGCTTTTAAACTCAATTAGGAAACATTGTGAAACTAATTTCAGAGAAGATAAAGCACTGGTGAAAACAGGTTTATTTAATGGCATTATGGTGCTGTTCAGGGAAGTAAGTATCAGAATTAATATTATATTTGTATTTTTGCAAAACACACAAGTAAAAAATATAAACATCTGCTGGTAGCTGATGCAGACTGAAACATGATTTTTGCTGAGCTGAGCAGAGCAGAGCCTTTAGTGCAACAAGTCAGTTTTCACCAACACAAAGTTTTCATGTTTCATGAGCATGAGGGTCAAACTCTTTAATTAGCCTCAGCGCATGAAGTGCTCTGAGTGCTGGTACTGAAACCTTGGCTGCTGCCCCGTTCAGGCACAATGTCACCATCCCAGCACCAGTGATACACAGCCATTTACAGCACTTCTCATCCTCCCCCCCAGGATTTGAAAACAGAGACTGATTTCCTGTCTATTATAGGTGTATTTTCTAGGAAATGTGGGCCTGCTCCTGCTTTCACTGGGCTTTATTTGTAAACTTTCATCTGAAGCACACAAGTGATTTCACCTGGGCAGTACCATGCCGAAACAATAATGCTGGAAAATTAAAAGACCTTTCTCCTCTGAAGAAGAGCAATGCCTTTGATAGTGACAAACACATCTGCAGGAGTGCAGCCTTCCATCAGAGAGATGGAAAAATGATCACCTCTACTCCCTCTCATTCTGTGTGTCACATCACACCTGTCTGTCACCTTCTGAATTGTTAAAGATTTTCTTCCCTGTGGAATCCTCCTTAATTCTGGGTGGTGCCACTGATGATGCACTGGGGTATCTGCATCTGAAAGGTGACTTACACCATGTCTGATCATCATTTTTTAAAAATTATTTTTTAAACATATCTCTAATTTCTTGTAATGGCCACATTTTAAATGTGTGCCCCGGTGCTGCAGCTCTCTATCCATCCAGAACAATCTCTGCTAGCCTGTGCTGCACTGTAGGTTGAGCTTGCCCAGTTCTCCTCTTTGCAGAACAGCAAAAGTTCCCTCCTACTATTTCTTTTGAATGTTCCATGTGACCAGAAACTACCTTTTAGGTCTGCATTACTTCAGCCTGAGGTATGGACCAAATCATATTTTCTATCTCCATTTTCAGGTTCAACATTGGCTTCAAAGGGAGGAGTACTTGTCTTCCTCTGATTGGATTACATCGCTTTTCTGGATGGAATTGAGACAGAACAGCAACTCTGTTCGATTCTGGATAAATTGCTTTAGGTAATAAGTTTACTTTCGAAAAAAAAAAAAATTAGACTAACACAGCCACCTGATCAGTTTGGTTGGACACTACATTGACAGCATTTTTACAGACTCTCCTAGCTTTCAGCTTTTCTGCAAATTATTTTAGAGAGAGAAGGTATTTTAGACAAACAATGAAGATAAAATGTGGAGCTGATAGACAAATAGCAAGATCCTGCCAGATGTCTGTTTGCATGGCTAGCTGTTTGAGCAGTAGAAAAATGAGGCTTTCAGTTTTGTTACTGACAACTGCATAATTCACCTCCTAAGTAAACTCAACTAAAGGCATAGCTATGAATGGGGAAAGGCCTAAAGCTAGATTATAGTCTATAAAAGGATTAGAACCTGATAATTGTATAATGGAGAGCAAGCAGCTACTTCTGTTATCAGGAGTAGCAAGAGGTGCTTAGTAAAGCAGTTATTCAATGTTAATCATGGAGTACCTTTGTGACAGAGCATTGCTTTCCGTGATTTATCCAAACAGAGCATAAATGTTGTTAAATAATTGTAATGAGTTTAAGAAATATATGCAGCTTGTCACTGTTTAATTTAAGTCCAGGCTCTGCTGTATAGCTGGAATAATCTTCTCTACTTTTCATAGCCTGCTTTAAAAGAGAAACCTACTATTTCTTTTCATAGCTGTCTGGCAGAATTCCACAGTGCTTTACAACAACAGAATGTCAAGGAGCTGCATTTCCAATCCCGAGCTGCATTTCCCATAAGGCCATGTCTTTTGTGTCATGGTGAAATTCAGAAGTGACCCAAGAACGTTTCCGGGACGCCTGCTCGTTTGACCTTCGGCCAAGGGCTGGGTGGCTTGGCTCTGTTTTCTGTGAGCGAGCCTTGTGCTGGCACTGACGGGCAGCAACCTGCAGTGCCACATCATCTCTAGGTAAGTGATGTGACCGTGCTCCAACGTGTGATCTCCAGGGTACAGCAAGCCAAGAGACAAAGAATGAAGGACATGTGGAGGGGAGCAGAAGCGCTCTGGTCTCACGGTCTCGCAGGAGCACGGAACTGGTCGTGAACTTGGGTGAGATCTGAACAAGGACCAGGGACAGAGAAGCCAGGCTGGCAGGGGAGGCAGGCAGGAAATGGGGATGGAGCAGATGAGTTTGCAGCTACTCTGACATTCCAGCTCCCACTGCCTCGAGCTGAACTGGTAACTTGAGCTGAGCATGGCACCTCTTCCTGTTTGCATGGTCAGAGAGAGGTTCCTGTGCTGGAAACAGGTTCCTTCTTACAGGACACAAAATACAGATTATTCTGGCAGACTAGAAAATATAAATATTTCCCATTTTAGCTGCAAAGAACAAAGAAGAGATATTTGAAAAGCAAATCTAACCAAATCCCAGTTGATTTGGATTTACTGTACAAGGATTTACATAATTTTTGAGGAAAAAATTACTTTTGAAAGCCATGATATATAACTCAAAAAAATGGAATACAGATTGATTATTTCAAAAAAATTGCTCAGAGAAGCAATTTGACCACAGGACAGAATTTAAAAATTGGGCTTTTTAATTGAAATTTAAAGAAAGGCTCTCAAAATCAAAAGCACTGGGTATTATATATGATTAATATTTACTTTAAAAGATCATCCATTTTTTTTTTTTTTTTTTCAGATTTGAGATTGACCCACTAAGGATAGAATATACTATGAATAGGAATGTGAAATTTAGATCTGGGTCTAAACTAAGATTAGATGTGTTTAGACTAGAGTTTTGATGTAGTTCTTTACAGAAATAACACTCAGTTGAGAAGCTGTAATTTGAATGTACCAGATTCTGAGGACATTTTTCGTCAGACGAGTTTCTTCATGGCATAAATATTTCAGGACTAAAGGACCTGAGTAAACTTAGATCTATGTCTATATGCAGCATACTTCCCAAAATATTTGCAAGTTGCATCAGTTCACTAGCTTAAAAGGAATCTTTTAGTCTTGAGTTCTCTCCATAGAATTTGTCATTGGTTTACTCTGGAAATGTTAAGGATCCACTTAGGGATTACAGCACCAAATTTCAAAATATCAGTGAATCAGAATTACAAACTATTGCTTATTTTTATGTTTTCTTTAAGTTTTTTTTTATTTCTGTAACACCTTCAAAAAGATCAGATACTCTTACTTGCTGTTCAACAAATAATGCACTAGGGATTAAAATGTCTGTCACAAAATGCATTTAAATGACTGTATCCTATTTTTGCCCCGTATTTAAATGACAGTCTTGCTAAAAAACATATCAGTTAAAATATTCACCTCAGCATTTTGCAGAATGCTGGTCTGAAAAATGTTGATATGCTGTTTCTCTTCAATTAGAATTAAAAAAAACCCCAAACAACCTAAAATTCAGCCAGTGCCAAAAATGCCTTGTGAAAGGCACTCTTTGCAGAATGAAGATAGGATTTGTAATTCTTACAGGAAATTAAAGTAATCTTTTCCACTCTACACACAGAAGGCAGTGGAAAGATGGGAGAAGAAACACAACCCAGATTCTGAACAAACTCAGGAAAAGAAGGCTTGATTCCCACTTATCCCCTACTCCCAGTTATCTCCCAGTCTGTAGTCCAAGTGCTTTGCCAGCTCCTCATTAGACTTCCTTAAGGCCAGTTAGCAACTCCTCCTTTATTATCATGTCTATGAAAATAAGTTTTGCTGTTCCTTCTAAACAAAGATCAGGGCTCCATATCCTGTTTGTCCTCCAAAATGTGGCAGGGATGTTTTTTCCCACCTCTGATCTCGCCCAGCTGCCTTCCTTCAGTATCCATGATTTAACACCTTACAGAAAGACTAAAAATCACCCACTGAAAAAGAAATTCAAAACATAAAACTGTTTCAAAATGCTAGTTCTAGCATTTTAACTGTGTTTTTATGTTATGGACTGAAATAAGGAGTAAGAAAACATTAACAAAATGTTCATTTTAATAACTAAGAATTGCTGGCTAAGTATTTATTTCTGAATTATAAGCAATGAAAATGTATATCCATATATATATATATATGCATAGTAAATAGGTAGCAGGTTAATCAAAACCTAAGAGAACTAATGACCAATCCAGCATTAGTGACAAATTACAGATGTTTCTCTTACAAGTTACAATTAACAGGTATTTAATTAAAAGTAACATTGAATACACAGCCACATCTACTCCTGGCCTGAAGGCTCCCTCTATCTTTCACCTTATTTAACAAAAGATATTAGTGCTGCTGTTTCTAGGTAGATCTGGCAAAAAATGTAAGCTTCTTTACTGCCTACACATTAAATGAAATTGTCTGCTTTCACAGCTAAAAATGGGTCTAAATGTACAAAAAGTGCATGGAATAACAGGAGTGCATAGGACACACACAGTAATAAAACAACCACCTCTGTGGGTCAGACAATGAATGTGTCACAGTGTTGAAATTCAATTCAAATGGAGGCATCACCATTTTTAAAATTGATTTTAATTCTCAAATTTCTTGTTTCTATATTAAATATCAATGTAATGACAACATAATGTAATTTATTGCCTTTAAAGGAATGCATAAAAATTCTCAAGGATTCATCTGGAAAAAATGAGTTTAAGAGTAACAGCTTCAATACCATATAATTTTTCCTTTTCATATTGTTGGAAAAGCATTATGCACACTGCTGTGCCTTGTTTTGTATATTTGGTAAGCCTCTCCTAGAGAAGATATTTCTCCTTGATGGTTGAGGAGATTCCTGTGAGAATCTATTTTTTGACTGTCTCTTTTGGGTGCTGTATAGCGTAACCAACTTTAAGATTCTCCAATGGAAGGTAAGACATGTTAGAGACAACTACTGTTAATAGACAATGAGAATTGGCTGTAGGTGAGTGAGACAGAATTCTGGTGGAAAGTGAAAAGCCAGCATACAACACCTTGTTTAATGGAATATATATAATATTGTCATGCATTATCATTCACCAGGGAGTAGCTAACTCTTACAAAATTCACACCACAGGAAGTCCTGTGCTATTCTGCTCTTACAGCCCACCACAAAACATGTTCAGAACATAGGCAATGTAGAAAGCACAGAGAAAAACCTACACATGCACGGGACAGATGAGTGTTCCCCTGCTGTTCTTATCTGAATTACAGAGTGCATGGTTGTTCTGAGCAAGATATTTACCAAATTGAGAACTGATGGTAGGGGAAATTATACAGAAGAAGAGTACTGCAGGTAGAAGACACTTTAAAATATTCATAAGGCTACTGAAGAATGCCAAGCAAAAATTTCATGAGGATGAAGTGTTCACTGGAAAAAGAACCTGTACTCTTAAGCCAGCAGATAGAGTTAATAACATGCAGCTGCTCCCAATACAGAGCACACTTTATATATTGTGTTTCAAAACAATCTGTACATTTTTGATATTTGCTAAAGGACTTCTTGTCTGTATGTGGGTGTGCCTGACTGAAATGAGCAAGCAATTTTGTGAATTGTCATTCTGTGTGGAAGACAAGTGTAAGGCTGGAATAAGAGATTAATGCGGGGCATAGAAAAGTCTCCAACAGAGACTTGCTCAGGTCACTCTCAGATCTCCACCTGCATAATACCCACTTGAGGAAAAGGAAAATAAGGAGAGAGATAACCAAGCTGGAGTTTGCTGACAAGTGCAGATTGAGCCTGTGCATGCCTCTATTTTCAAAAACAGTGATAGTGAGGAGTGTCTCTTTGAAGGCAGAGAGTAGGCAAAGGGCTTTTCAAGTACAGAAGTAACAGATGGAAGAAGTGGATTAAGACAGCAGTGATGGGGTAGTTGGGGATAGCAAAGAGCCACAAATCTCCCTGGTCTGGATGGCAGGAGCCCAGTGACATAAGAATCTGCGAGGAGAATGCTGGGTGTTACAGCTACCTTGGAGATTGAGAGGCCTTTGGAAAAGCAGCAGCAGGAGTCACAGGCATGCAGTGAGGGCATCAGAAAGAGCTGGATGCTTTTAAAGAGCCTCATCTGCATCTGGTCAGCAACAGGCCCTGTTATGGCCATCAGAAAAGATCAGCTGCAGCTGCACAGTGGCTGAAAGGATGCAGAGCTGCAATAACTCAGACAGAGCACCGAGAGCAGCACTGCTCAGTCGGTGGGGATGTTTCCTCCCCTGTGGCTTTCATGTCTGTCCTGAGCTTTGGGAACATCTTTGTGAATTAACATAAAGCACAGGCAGCTCTCTCTAGGCTCTCAAGATTCCCTGACCCAAAAGATGGTGGACATTAAAAAGCTTTTAATTTCTGATTTTAGAGGTGCTCAGTCCTCAAACTTCCATCAGGCTCAAAGGGCATTGCAAAAAGGTATTCCTACAACTGTATTTTTGTGAGAAGAATTTAATTGCATTTCCATTGCAAAGCTAAAATTGCTTATTTTTCATTGCAGACTGACAGATTCTTTCATTTTTTGACATTAAGACTTCATCTCAATCATATTACTGTTTTACCTTTCAGTTATAAAAAGTCATGGATCAACAGAAAAGAGAATACCACTTCCAAGAGAACAGAAGTAATTTGTTTAGTTTTCTTTTTGTATGTTTTCTTTTGGTCTTTATGAATTCAAACTTTCAATTATATAATAAGAAATTCTAGTTCTGCAATTTCTTTGCAGGCAGGTTAATTCATCTGATGTGAACAATATCAGAAGGTTAAATCTTTGTCATTAAAGCTGTGAATTCTATGTGAGCAAGCTCCTGTTCCCATTGGAGTTAATGTTGCTTGGTGCAGATACAGGGCTTTCCTCTCAGGAGAAGTCTGAGGAGGAAATATTGCTAATTTAGAGAAAACCTGAAAATTAGAACAATAGCTTTAAAAAGATTAACCAAGAACCCTAAATAGAACAAGATATTTTAATTTAGATGTTAAATGAAGTCTAATTTAACTTTCATGTGTGGGGAATTATGAGTAGCTACTAGAAGAGTTTGCATTTTGGAGCACAGGATCTCCAGTGGCTGTGATCAGAAGGATGCTGATTCTCTTTCCCATTCTGACATAGACTTTTCCAAGTCCTCAGATCTAAAATGTTGTGCAGAAAGAGAGTGCTATTTGTAACAATCATGAGAGTTACAAATAAACTGTATTCACAGTTTTTCTCAACTTTTGAGAGGGAAAAGTCAGAAGTATGGGTAATTGGGATGCTTTCACTCTTTTGCTACTAAATAAATTTTAAGGGATATATCTTTGAATAAACTCTCAGTTAAATGTCAGAGCACATTCCTGCTTCAAAGCAGAGTTTGTGTGCAAAGGCTCCTTCTTAGCCTCTCTGCATGCCTTCTCTTTAGTAAAAACATACAAGTGACACAGCTTTAAAATCACTGTGTGAACCAGAGTCGGCTGGGCATCCCAGAAGTCCTTCAAATGGAGACTTGATCAAAATCCTCACAAAAGTAGGGATTAAAACCACTGAACCTGAGGTATTAGAGAGAACACATACTTGTCAGGTCACTGTGTCTGTGACAGAGTTCACTTGAATGTCTCAAACATTTCCTGTGCCTACCAGGCGCTTTGCTCTGCTCTGTGCATTGAAACATTCCTTTGGCACAAAAGACCCAAAATATTGTGGTGGCAGAAGGCTCAGGGTTATCATACAAGTGCCACTGATACCTTTCACACAGCTATTTTACTCCATCAAGTAAAAGTGTAAAAAGGGTAAGTGGCCAAGGGAGAGAATCTGAAATATATAGCAGTAATTCTGAATAAAGCAGGGTTCCTCTTGCAAGATCATGGTTCTTCTCCAATTAGTATTGATACATTTTAGAGGAAATTACTATTGAGTGCTAGTTCTGGAGGAAAAGGAGAGTGGGCACTGGCTTCATTTTTCCTTTGAAAATACTTTTATCAGACTTGTCTTGTAGCCATTTTTAGACTATTGAATGAAAATAGATCATCACCTACTAGATTTGGTGGGCACTGGTCCATATAACAGAATGGTCCAGCTGATCTGCCAGGCCATTAATGGGTCCAGCGTTCCAACAAGTGCTGGAATGACAGTCTTTATGGAAATCACTGGCTGATATTTGAAGTCAAGTGCAAATGGGTGTTTGTATAGTACAAGTGATGGTGCAGGGGGGAGTGAAAAATTTTATCAAAGGGAGAAAATAGTCAAAAAGTCCTGTTTTACAAAACACCCTGGGCTGTGGCTGACATGAAACCTGCCTCTGCAGGGTTTTCCTATTTCCTTGTTCCAAGGATGGACCACTGAGGTCTAGGAAAGGCAGATGGGCAAATACAAGTGAAATCCAGGTTGACATCAATCCTTTCAAGGTTCATGGTTAAGCTGCACCGTGATGGGAATTTTTCATGTCTTTTTAGCATTAGAAATCTCAAACCCAATGATTATTTTGGAAAAGAAAAAGAGAAAAGATTCAGTCAGCTAATGAGAACATAAACTGCTGAGATCAAAGTGTCAGTACAAGCAATTGGTCTGAAATATGGGATCCTAATCACTGGAACTGATGGATAAGAAAAGAACCATTTCACATCTGACAAAGCAAAATGTAATTATTATGAAAATGGTGATAGGGCAGGTAAATGACTTGCCCCCAAATTTAAAAAGTCAAACCTAGTTAATTTTATCTCAGCTAATAAAAACAGCAGTGATAAGACTGTTACAGATTGGTGAAAAATTAATGAAGTCTTTAATGAACTTTATGGCAAATTACATAAATCAGACCTAACTTAATAAAAGCCCAGAAGATTTTTAGTAGTGATTAGATTTTTCAATTGTGGAATGATAAAGAAAATAACTCCAGTAGAATACTCTCTGTCCTACTGGAAGATTCTGGAAGATGTTAAAGTAGAGGAACCAGAGCCAATTAACAATAGTATCAACAGAGAGATCATTAAATAAGCTTAGAGTTTTATTTTGAAATGATCATTTGCAGAGCTGACCAGAGTGTATTTTGAAAATCCCTCATAGCAAACAACAAAGTCAATGTTTCTTTTTTGGGTAAACATGAGGAAAGAGCTGCACATGCTGTGCAGACACATAGATGACAACATGTATCACACAGTGAAGGGTTTTGCTGGAGTTAGGGTAAGTGATAATAAGCTTTAGTTTGTAATGTTTCAAAAATTATATAAATAAACCCTAAAGAGGAACAAAAGACAACTTAAACAGAGACAAGATGGATTCCAAAGGCTTTCCTAAGATCAGGGTTCCTCATAGCAGTTATGTGAGGTAAATTTGCATTAAATGCTCAAGTGTTTGGATGTAGACATATTTATAAATGGACAGAAATTTCAACAGGGATATTTAGTAGTTGACAGCGACGGCACATGGGCCTGATTTCTATTACATGTCAGTATGTTTGGAAAACTAAATTTCCTTCTTGCCTCTGAGATGTACTTGCAATAAAACCATCAATAATCATATGTTGAAAACTTATTTCAGATTCAGAGGAGAGTCCACACTTCATGCAGGTTTTTCTAATTTATGTTACTTATCAGGGACCAGTAAGGGTAAAAGAAGAAAAAAGATTGTGCCTTGTCTCCGAAACCATGCCAAGAAGCCTTGAGCCAAATTAGTCACATGAGAATCACAGGCAGAGTCATTAAAAAGACTGGTTTATTTTAGAATTTATCAAACTGGTGGGCAAAAAAAAGTACTTCCTCTTTCTCAGAGTTGCATCAGAAGTAATATTCAAATCAACTGTGTCTGAGCCTATACTAATGGAGAAGTCCATTACAGGAGTTAAAGATATCACAGAAGGGTGAATGAAGAAGAGGGTTGCTGGCTTGCTTTCAGCAAGATGGCACTGAAGAATTGGCAGACCATCAGATAATCTGTAAATGCAATAACCTTGTATTGCACTTTTATAAGAACGCTCCTCCACGCCAATAAATGTTGCCACTCTATACCCTCTACAGCACCAGAGATACCCCTCACACTTCCCACATTTCAAAAAAGCAACCTAACAAACCTGTTCTGTGGCTACCTGGAATCAGGCCATTGCAGATAGGCATAATGAAAACTTATCGAGAGACTCCATTCCTTGTGGCTTGCTGGTGGTGGAATTCACAGAGCAAAAGTCAAACAAAGTATCTTCCCACAATATTGCAATCAGTGAACAAAAATATTGTGTAAGAGTTGTCAGTTTAATACTTCCTAAACAAAGACATCCTACCTTTCCCTTTTTTTTTTTTAACCTTGTTTTCAATTTCTCCTTGAAATCATAAAGTAGAATTATGGGAAATTTCCTATTTGAACCTCAAATTATAGCATGAAGCCTTCACCCAAACTAATCCTCAGGACTTTAACATGAATCTATTAAAAAAGACTTATCCATGGAAACCATAAAGGCTGTTTAATAAAACTAGATAGATGGGTGTTCAGAAGTGGAATTTTACTTCAAACACTGACAAATCATCCAGTACTAACAGTGAAAAGTAAGATGGCCTCTGATCTCCAGCCACTTTGTGGCACGCGACTGTACAGGAACTACCACTCTGTTCAGTAACTATGGCACACTCTGAGCAACCAGAGCAATAAAATGCAGCAGAGTAATAAAGAAAAAAACTTGTTTTCATAACACCTCCTCAGCAGGACAACGGGGCACTCAGCAAACGTTTGCCTTTACACAAGGATGCTTTTGAAATTACCTCTGAGCACCACTCCAGGAAAGGGGACCAGAGTGAGCTGTTTGTACCTCACACTGTGAGCAGGAATGTGAAAAGGGAGGCTCATTGCAGGCCTGGAGAGCAAAGCTGACTGAGTCTAAGTCAGTGGGGTCTTTCTTGTAGGATTGTACAGAAGTGCTTTCTGCCCCAGCCACAGGAAGGAAAGAGGAAGAGTTTTCCAAGGAGCTTTGCCATCTCTTGCACACAAGTCTGTGGCCCAGGAAAGGCTGTGCTGTTTCCAACCTTGCAGTTTTCCAAAATATATCTGGGTACAGCCCCAGGTAACCTAGTCTTATCTGAAAGCTGACTCTGCTTTGAACAGGAGGTGTGATTAGAGACCTCCTGAGGCCCACCCCAGTCTGAATTATCTGATGATTCAGAGTGCAGCTGGGCCATCACTGTGCCCAGGCACAAATACAGAATTTTCCTTCAAGGCTATCCTTGTAGCTCTCTTTTAAAAAGAAGTTGGAAAAATGTGCCCAAACTATTTGTCTAAAAATGTGTAACAATTTGTGATGAAAGTGTGCTTCATGCAGAATTGTGCTGTAACCATAGCAACTTCCATTGAGAGAGACATCCATTGTAAATCTATAAGGATCTCATCTAGGAAAGATTTAGTTGTACTACTCACTCTATTTATGAATATTCCAAACATGTAAAAAACACCCCAGTTTCTTACAGAATTGCTTTTAAATAGTGCAGCTGTGTGATTAAGAATGCTATCAGAAGCATTTAGTGCTATCAGAAGCATTTACATTGAACCATTTTAAAATTTTATTTTACGATTCTTCTGCAACTTAGATATTTTGGAGATGAATTTGGAATCCTTTGCTGTAAAATCACTGCAGGTTTATTCAGTCTGGCTTCTAATATTCCACTCTTCTTTGCCTGATTGTATTTTTTCACATCTAGACTACTGGGAAATATGTTTTAAAATACCCAGCTTCTTGTATGAGGGTAAATTCACGAATAAAGAAAGGTTCACCCCTCTTAGTACCTTTGCTGTGAGTTCTTCTTAAAATTCTCAGCTCTCTCTTGCCTCTCACATAAGCAAAATGCTTCCCTGTTGTTTCTGCCCATCTTGTAACCTTTCTCAGTGGAATATTGGCCTTTATTTCTCACTAACCTTTTGTAAATTCTCAGATGCTGGTCTTGTCTCTAAGGTATCAAACTCTGTGTTGAAATTTGGGATAGTTGCTTTGTGTCTTGCTGACAGGCTGATTTACCTACTTACAACCACAATTTAGGATACACAGAAATATGTCCTTAGAGGAGAGCTTAAAAATTTGCAGGGGACATTAAGGTTACAGTTTTTATTTATGTATATTTTTTACTGTTGGTTCACTAGTACAGTCAAATGAAGAAATAGAATGAATCATGAATCATCTAAGCTCTGCCTGCTTTTCTTAACACTAGAGCAGAGCAAATCCCATTCAAGGTATATTTCTTTGCATGGGAAGGCATCAGCAAGACATCAATAAAGTCGATATGTGCCAAATAGCATTTTAGAAATTCACAGCAGCCTCCTCAAAAGAGCACAGCTCTGGGGACAGAATAGCACTGGTGATATTGTATAACACAGCCTATTCATGAAGCAACGATGCATGTAAAGTGGCCAAATATATTGGTAGTGATGTTAATTTTTTTGGGGGTTGTCTTTTTTATGATACTGCTCTGATCCCATTTATTTAGGGCATAAAATCAGCATCTACAGATGCCCAAGGGCCTTCTAACAAACTCTACCTGATGATTAACTGTGCAAAGATATGAGCGGCCTTGGGGGAACCCCTGATTACATGCTTCCAAGCTTGTTCAGGCCACCTTGGTTTTTGTACTGACAGCATCATTTCTGCAGATTTTAGAGGGAAGTATTGCCTTTTCTTTGGAGAAAGACAGACCTCCTGAAATGGCTTGGGAAAAAGTCAGCAAGTCCATTACTAAAGCCCACCTGAAATGCTTAAAACAGACTTGGTCTTTAGTATAGATGTGTCTTAATAAATGAAATCTAATGTGCTGTTGAGGAAGAAAACCCAAACTTCCACTACTCTCCTGATAAATTTATCTAATGGAAGAATACTTAACTCATAAGAGATGTTTAATTTTTCAGGACCTTTTATGAACAATACCAAGCACACTGATGTAATTTCTCCATTCTACAGTTTCCTTCTCAACGAGAGAAAAAAGAAATGCTGTTTGTACATATAGAACACTCCAGCCAAACTCCCTTTTCCATTACTCCAGCTCTGATACACCCAACTATTTATTCATGTCTTGACCACTTTTTAAATCTCTTTACAAATCAGAACTGTCTTAGGGAACTTTCACTTTATCATCAATATTGCATCCTGCTACAGAGATAGCAGCTTGCACGGTAATATTGCCTGTAGGTTACAATTGTCTTGGATATCTTCATGGAAGAGGAAGTCACTAGTCACTAGTTTTGGAGGCAGCTATTTTCTTCAGCATGCCAGAGAGTTAAAAGCAATTAGTTGCATCTAATAAAAATATTCTTTTACAGTCTTTTACAGAGTAAACACTTGGCCTGTTTTCCCACTTATCTTCCATTTAGTACAGTGGTTCAGGACTGTGCTTTAGAATTAAAGATTTGACCTACATCGAATTTTTAAATTAAAACAAGTCCTCCCCTGCTGTGATATCACTTTTCTAAACAGCTCCCTCTCTCACCTTTGAAAGGCAGGAGGATGCAACATGAGCATTTCTCTCACCCCACAAGGGCACATAGGAAGATGTTTAGCAGTGTAGCAGACACAGTCCAAAGAATGAGTGAACCTAATGCATCTGTGGCTCTGGCTTCTGTCAGGTCTCATTAAAACCTGTAGCAGTAAACTTTCAAAACTGTTTGGAAACCAGAGTTTGCCACCTTACAGGGTTGAAATGGACAGAGTCAGAGCCCTTCCTGCAGGATTTCTGCCTCATCTGGAGAGCAGCCACTGAAACACAGGCTTGAGTTGGTCTTTTTAATGGATGCAGCCAAAAGGAGAAGGAGGACTCCTGTGTGCATAAGCATGGTTGGATGGATGTGTCTGCTTTAAGGTACATATTAGGTCCATATGGGCTTTTAGCTAGTGCCTTTGGAACTTTCAGCCTAGTTCATATTTCTGTGTGTCCCTGTGATAAAGGAAGGTCTTTTTTATCATGTCAGTCCTTGCTCCTTTATTGGAGAAATGGAACAGTGAAAGGGACATCCAGCTTGTGGGATGTATGTGTTGAAAAAGCTGTCTTTTAAATATAATTACTGTGACATGCAGTGGCTATGAATTGAAATTTCTCCATATTCCCTAAACTTGAATCTGAAATTTTTAAGAGCAGCCATTCTTACATGGAGGCAAGAACTGTCTTCTTCTGACTCTGGTTCACAGCACTCACACTTGTGGCACTTCCTCATGGGAACCTCAGCTTTTATTTTTTTCACAGTGTTAACAAAAGCCAGATCAAAAATATGTGGTTGCCCTTTGTTAAAGTTGGTTACCCAACCATGCTGCTGCAGCTGGCTAACCAAGTGCTTAAAGCCTAGGGACAGGCTTTACAGGGACAGGAATTATTCCCTGTGCTCTCTCTGTCACCCACCAACCCATGGGATTGCAAAACTATCTTTGAAGAGTTCTGAACTGTACTTTTAAAAAGCTTCCCCTGGTCAAGGCCCATCCTTTCAGTTTGATTTCCACTTACAGTTTCTCTGCATGAGTATGCTCAGATAGGAACATCAGCTTTCTGTAGAGCACCCACTCACCATAAACCTTCCATATCTCATACAGATGGGGAGTGGAAGGAGCTGATCTGATTGCACACAGGTTTCCTGTGGCTCCTCCTTTGTAGAATGCAAGTAACTGTACCAGACAGTTGCACAAAATATTTGTTTGGGTAACTTATCTTGGCTATTGTCAGAGCCAGATCAGGAGGAAAGCACAACATACCCAAGCTTTCAAAGCCAGCACCTACAGCCAGTGACATGAATACATGATCTCATGTTTGTTAATAGAAAAATGAGATGGTATTTCTAGCCCTTCATTATGGATGGGAAAAAAAAATAAAAAAGAAAAATCCGGAAAGCCTGGAGGTCTCTCTGTCAATGGTACTTAAATATGCTAAAAACCCCAGGCTGTCTTAATTCAGGTTTGTGACTTATGCCCGTCTTTACTACCTAATTAACTATAAAGATGAACTTGCAGGAAGTGCAATTATCTGTATTTTCTGCTGAGTTTCAAAGTATTTGGCAAAGAGATGGACAAAATCTTTTATTTGTTGAGCAGGAAATTTGTCCCTCATTATCATTTCAGGAAGCTAAAAGTATTTGAAAATTTGACAAATAATTTCAGCTAAAGGAGGGAATTCTACAAGAAATGTTTCCATTTTGAATACAGATTGTTCAAAATAGCATTTTTCATTTTACAGTAGGTCATTCAAAAGAAACAAAATATTTAGAACAAGCTTTTTGAAATATAACAATTTGGTTGACAGAATAACATTTTGTGTTCTGGCAAGTGATCATGAAATGTTTTATCTCTTTGAAATCAAAAATCCTTTTCTCTATCAGCACTTTTCACATAGGACAGAAAATTCATATCCCATTACCCCACCAGTGCCCTGGAGTCCATCATGGTTCATTCCAGACACAACAGCCACTTGCATATTAAATTCCCAAATCTAATGTGGGCAGTCCCAAACCATGAAGATGTTCAAGTACCATCTTGTTCAGAACACCTTCCATGACAGGTATTCTTCAATTTCTAGCCAAAAACCTTTTAAACTAGGAAACCCCCACCATTTTAAATAGCACTGCTGTTTGTTTTGGGCTGGTTTTAGGAACCAGTGTCAAGCCTCTCTGACGTGGTGCTAACATCAATCAGAAAAACAACAAACTGCAGTTGATGAAAGTCAACTCCATGTATAGAGATGGATTTACTTCTCTGGAAGGAATGAATATAATACAGTAGCTACTGTAGAAAATAACAAATGAGGTTAAAATATGCCTGATTAGTCATTTGGGCCCATGATTATGGGAAGTTTTGGAAAAGGTTTATTTTAAACACAAAACTTGCACAGACACAAAAGGACAGTAAATGTTTACATGCTGCCTGCAATGGCAGTGGGGATTTTGGTTGGATTGGAAGCAATTTGAAACTGAAAAACAGTAATAGTAGCCTGTCACTGAAGAACTAATCAGGCAAGGAATCTAAGGAGATCATCCACAAGAGGGAACAGCTTTTGAGTACATAACCCTTGTTAACTCCTATTCTAGAACTTAAAATGCTTTGTTCTCACCTCAGACTCGGAACTGGATTAAAAGCCACTACTATTCTATTGTAAGAATCATCAAAAAGGATTAATCTTAAGTAGCTATTCCACCTTAAACAAAAAAACCTGTTTCTACACAAATTAGTGACAATGTAGAAAAATTCCAGTTGACCAGTTGAAATCCTAACTCTTCCTATGAACTTGAGTAACAAGGTGACGGGATCATCCACCACTACTGGAAACTGGAAAAAGCAGTAAAGTCTTTTCAGCAAGACCCCATGTACAGACTACAGAAGCTGTGTTAGGAACTAGGTGGGACAATGCCAAGGGAACCCTCATTATATAAACTTGGTGTTTCTCTTGCATGTAAAGTTGCAACAAAACACAAAACTGCATAGACCTCAAGACAAATTCAGTAAACCAAAGTGAAATCGGTAAAAAAGAAGTGCAAGGCTACTACGTTGACCCTAAAGTCACCTATGCCATTACATAAAACTATCTCCCTCCTCAATATTAAACCCAAGGCACTGCTATGAAGATCCTGAAAATGCTTTGCTTCACTTGATACAAAATACTGACTAAAGACAGATAAAAAACCAGAAGGGTTATGTACTGAAGTGTGATTGCAATACACTTTCAACAAGCAAAACCATCTTAAATTTTTAACTTTTTGCCTTTCTTAACTCCTGCAAGGTGGAAGAGGAAGTAAAAATGGAGATGGAAGCACTAGTCCTGAGAAGAATAAAATCCCACAGCTACTTTTGAAGACTTGAAATAAAGTTGTCTAGGAGCCATCCTTCTTCACTGCTGTTTCTGTCTCTGCCTCCAAAAAAGTCACCTGCAACTCATATTAAGATCTCCTTATTGCATCACGTCTTTGATTTGCTTTTCTACTACTGCTAGAGTGCCTTAGTCTAATTTTATCCAGTGTGCAGTGCCTGACAGTCTGTGATCTTGCAATCCATCTGTGCTCCCCATCCTTTAGAAGTATGTACTTCCAAAATCACAACATTAGCAGGCCTAGTGATCCCTGCAGCTGCTGAGGAAAACTTCCTACTTTTTTTGTGTGCCACAGAACATACTCTGTGTCCATTATTCCAAAGGGAAGCTGCAGCAAAGAGTCTGTAGGCAATACAAATGTTGATTGTTCTGATCTTATCACTACTTTAGTTTAAATATTGGGGCCATATAGGGAAAAACAGAGGGTTGATATTGTCTTGAATATCATGGCTCAAGTCCTCAAGTTTGGTATCCTGTTATCACTCCTGCTCGCTGAGAGGATCCTGCTGATCTTTATGTTGTTGTTATTGTTGTGCAGTAGGCATTCACAGATTTTGTTCTTAATTCTAATATCTGAAATTAGCATTGTTTGCCCCTAATCTCTCCCCAGAGCAGCTTTCCTGAATTGGCCTTGTCTTCTGGTTGTTACTGAATGTGTAGATGTTTACAGGGACATGGATGGAAATTATTTTAGATGACTGTTGCAATGTTTATTCATTAACTCAGTTTTAAGAATGCCTGCCAATGCTGAAGGAAACATAACTCTAATGAAGTACTTACAAAATGTCAGAGAAAATCTAAATTAGTCTCTGAGGTTTTCAAAATATTCATTAAAATATATCAGAATGCAGAATGTTTTTCAACCACAAAGACAACCCTATTACTGCAAACTTCTTTATGCATATTCAGTTGAAATAGTTATATAACATTTAACATAAAGCAATAAACCTGATGCTATTTTGGTCCAATCTACACCATTTGAAAGAAGTGTAAGGGATTTCAACATCAAAAATTAACCAGAAAGAATGATAATCCATATTTGAGCAAGTTCTGTGTAATTACATTTAATTCATTTAGGACTGTATAGGACAGTTTCAAAGCTGAGAAAAATATTCACTAGGTTCAAGGTTTTCCAAAATATTTCCCCCTAAAGTTAACACAAGAGTTCAGAGTACACTGAACAATGATTTTCCTTAATGGAGCATAACCATGAAAAAAGTACAAGACTAGTTCTATTCTGGGATAGAGAAGTTATCAGAATGCCTGTTCTTTCAATTTTCTCTTCATACTAATCATCAAACTGGTCTCTCTTTTTATGAAAAATGCAAATGAAATCTTTGTTGGGTGTCCTGGCAAATAGAAGCAGAAGTAAAAAAGAGTAAAATATCTTAATTGGTATATGTGTGAAAGGGTGAAATAAAATTTGGCAAACTCATTTTCTTTAAAAATTATAATCTGCAGAAACAATTTAGTCTTCCTCCCAAGAAATTTGAGTAAATGTGGTCCATGCCCAAAGGTACCACTGATTTTCAAATCTTGAAAAGTGTAAGAACCTAAGAAGCAGGAGAAAACATGCAGAAGCTACTTATAAAGAGGGCAAGATTGTTGATTAGTTGTACTTTTTAGTGTAGTGAAGAAGTAGAAAACCAAGAATAGGAAAGGCTTAGGTTCTCCTGGTGTGTTATAAAAGGCAAGTTAATTCTGACAGAAAAAGGAGTAAATATTTTTCATTTTCAGTCCTTCATTAATGACTCTTTTTCTTCAACTTTCTGCCCTGTGTGAATAGGGTATTACTCCAAAGTTAACAAGCATGGCATAATGATTTTATTGAATGATTTGCAAGACCTCATGCATCATTACCTCATTGAAATATAATGAATAATAATTTATGACTTGTCAGTCAATAATGTGCAATAATAAAGGCTGATACAGGTTTAAACCCGCACCTGAGGAGGTGAACACAACATGGAAAAAGCAGCTGAAGTACCCAGGGCGTTCTTAAAGAAAACACTTTGGCAACTGCATGTTTAGTAGATGAGAATTCCTAACAGAGAATTTAGTCTCACATCATATATCACGTGTATATCATTAAGAGATACAAATTTAGGTTTTATTTTGTATATCGATGATATGCATTTGCCAGCAGATTTCTCTGTGCTCAGCTGCTTTTAGGTTACTTAAGACATTTCCCTTGAAGTTCTTCTCAATAGTAGAGAATTTCTATGGCAAACTGTAAGAGTTTACTTATCCTAGGACAGAGGTGAGAGTATTGTATTGGTACAGAAAGGATGAATTGTTTTTCTTTTGTATTGTGACAAAAATCTGTTAAGATTACGGTAATGTGTCGTTAACAGATAAGCCTATAGAAGCCTTTGAAAACCTCAACAAATAATTTAAAATAAAGAGAACAAAGAACAAAAGGATATACTCAGTCTCAGAAAAAAGCGCTATCAATACTATATAAATAGCACCTAGAGAGGCTCCTTGAGAACAGAAAAGCCAAGAATTCACCTTACTTACCTTCAGCTAACATTGACCATATTGATTCTTAATTCTTGCTGTAAAAATTGGTCCTACCCACAGTCTTGGGAAGCACAAACTTTATAAACATTTTCTGAGTTTTCCTTGGAAATCTGGTGCTTCACTTCTAATACCAGGCAGAAATTTTACCAGAATTGTCATGCATCATATCCATTTTTCTGGGGTCAACACAGAGCTTACCAGAAATACATATTTGATTTGCATGAAAAAAAAGTGACAATTCTAAAGTGCTCCTGATAATACTGCAAAATTTCATGGTCACTTTGTTACAGCTGATTTGATTGGCATCTCAAGGGAGGCCAGTAAATATTAAACAGCTCTCAGCCTTTTTTTTCTGCCAGCACAGATTCAAAATGCTTTTGGATGGATTGAGAGACTGTTTCATATGATATTTTATTAACTCCTGCAAACTGTATGAAAACAATTCAAAATATCTCTTAGATAAAACAGCTTTAGCAAGAGCTAATTTGAGTCCCACGATTCAGCAATATCCCATATGTTACCTCATATGTCACAAAAGCTGCCTGGATCTTGAGAGTGAAGGTGATTTTTTTTCCCTGTAGGACTTCTACATCTACGTTAGAACAAACCAAACAGAACTATGCTCTCCCCCCTGGATCTCCATGTTGGAAAAATAGTGCTCTGGGCTTACATCACCCTGAGATAAACTGAGTATTTATCTTCCAATGACTACTACTTGGGGCCTTGGAATTCTCTTGATATTTGCAGGCATGGACCAGTGAAGAACTTCACAGAACGTCTAGGTTGGAAGAGGCCTTCAAGATCACTGAGTCAACCCAACCCTAACACCTCAACGAAACCATGGCACTGAGTGCCACATCCAGTCTCTTCTTAAACACATCCAGGGATGGTGAATCCACCATCCACCTGGGCAGACAATCCCAGTACTTTATCACCCTTTCTGTAAAAAACTTTTTCCTAATATCCAGCCTATATTTGCCTTGGCACAGCTTGAGAGTGTTCCCTCTGGTTCTACCAGATGCTGCTTGGAGAAAGAGACCAACCCCACCTGAGCACAGCCACCTTTCAGGGAGCTGTAGAGAGTGATGAGGTCACCCCTGAGTCTCCTTTTCTCCAGGCTGAACACCCCCAGCTCCCTCAGTCATTCCTCACAGGGCTTGTACTCCCAGCCCCTCACCAGCCTTGTTGCCTCCTCTGGACATGTTTGAGCATCTACAATTCCTTCCCAAACTGAGGGGCCCAGAACTGTACACAGCACTCAAGGTGCAGCCTCCCCAGTGCCGAGTACAGGGGAGGACTGAAAACTTGGCTTATTAATAATTAAATTCATACAAAGCTATTGCAAATGGAGATAAACAGCATTCTCTCCGAACACCTGCTGATACAATCTCCCATGTTGGCCTCAGGTGTGAGATACAGATTTCAAATGAAACATTTGGAACCGTCCTAGTTTGACACTGATTAACAACAACAATTTTTTTTTATTTTGTATATTGTCTGTGCTATCTCTGATGCCCTTTTGCAAAAGAAGATGGTAACATAACTCTCAATTTGCTAAAGCATGAAAGAAGAGTAGCAAAATGATTTTTAATGTGGGAAATGTGAAGCCATATGGAATTCCTTTTATGACATAAGCAGTCCTATTTGCAGTTTTTCTTATTTGGTAACTTTCAATTCATAAGGACAGAACATCAGATTTCTAGGGAAATCAGGCAATTCTGGTAGTAAAACAGCTGCCACACCCCTGAATGGTGAGCACTGAGAGGCATGGCCAGAAATGGCCGGGTATTGGCTTTTAGTGGCACTTCACACCTAAACCAGTCCCCTGTGGCAAGTGCCTTGCACTCAGAATTTTTGCTTTTCATTTGAAACTCAAAAGTGTTTAAAACTCCCATGTACAAACCCAATTATAACTGAACAAAAAAATCATGAAAGCAACTATTACCAACAAACTTTGTGTCTTACAAAATTTAAATGACATTGATATCACACAAAGATAATGGTTGTTGAGCCACTAACTGGAAAAATGGAACACATGAAGAGGTTGCC
Source organism: Promerops cafer (assembly GCA_013398275.1). Lineage (NCBI taxonomy): Eukaryota > Metazoa > Chordata > Aves > Passeriformes > Nectariniidae > Promerops > Promerops cafer. The sequence goes on from VZSE01005944.1 coordinate 1,127,058, forward strand.
AAAGCAAAGCCAGTTAATAGGCTCACAAAGGAATTAATGAAGAGCTTCACAATTTCTGTATAAAACACATACATGGAATGAGAAATGCTATATTTTTAACTGCAAAATTGAATAACTCAGTACTAGCAGATTCTGATTGGCAAGAAGCAAAAATATAACAGCACTGCCCAAACACAGAATTTACTGAAACTCATTAAAAAAAAAAAAAAAAGTAAAATTTTTGAAATCAACTAGAACATCAACAGGAGACATTAATATAAAGTGGCTATAGTCCCTTTATGGCAAACCTGCTCTTGCATTTCCACAAAACACAGTGGGATCCCTTGCAGTTTTTTCTCACTCCATCCTGACACATCAAGCAGCAGTTGAATTACTTGAATTCTCACAACTCTACCAGCAAGCTGTATTTTACTCTGCTAGTTTGTTACTCTGGCAAGGGATGTGATAATTACTGAGATCACAAGGGCACCATCTCAAAACACTGTCACCTTCCAACTCTGGCACAAAACCACTTGTCTTACATGAACAGCAGAGAGCTTACTATTTATGCCAAAATTCACTTATGGGAACAATTTTGTGTCTGCAGTTAAAATAGCTGCCTTTTTTTTTTTTTTTCTGGAAATGCCTGCTATTTAATTATTACATTTTTTGAAAGCGTAGCAGATTAACCTAAGTAATTTTTTTTTTTTTATCCACAGGCCTCTAATTGGTCTGTCTTTGCCATCATTTTTAATGCAAGCAACTCCAAAACTACTGTTTTCCATGTGGGTAGCAGGACTGCCATTAACTCAGAGACTTTCCAAAGATTTCTATTCTAACCAATGTTCATTCTGCAATATCATTGTTGTTCCCTCCAGTGCTCCCCTTTGCTGGGCTTATCTTCCAGGGAGGCTACAGGCTTTTTCTGTCTGTCATTTGCCTAAGTGCTCTGTTACACTGATTCCCTTTCCTTTGTGTTTTTGACCACAAAAATGAAAGTACTGGACTTCCGTACACTGTAAGCTCTGGCTAGGATTGTCAGGTTATTTGGTAAGAAAATCTGCTTTGACCTAGTCTGCCTACTTGCCACAATAAGCAGTACCTCAGGCTAGCAGATAGTTTCTTTCTGTGAGAATTGATTACCTAATTCCAGAAAAATGGCTGCTCACAAAGCTACCAAGAATCACAGCTTGATTGATAAGGGAGGGGATAACTCTCATCAGAGATGTTATTTTGCTGATTATATGAACGAGGCCACCATTTAAAGAGCTTTCTGGCAGTAGGCTCTAATTCAAGAGTTCTGTCAATTTTGGTTTTCTCAGTAGGGCTGTAAGTGGGCTACCTCACACCTGTCCTTCACAGAGCTCTGCTGAGGTTGAAAACAGGGTAAAAGCTTGCCACTAGATATCTACCATTTAAAAGGAAGCGTGGGAGGAAAAAAAAGTGCATTATTCTAGCATGACTGCCCTGAAGATTCCTTACCCAGAAGAACATTTTGCTGCTCATTCTTTTTACTGCTCTACAGTCAAATAATTATAGTGCAGTTGCTGCTTTCCTATTCCTCTTTGAAAACAGTTCCACATGTTTCTCAACACAAAAACTCATTAAAACCCAGAAATTGCCTTATTCTGGAGGAAAGAAATTTTATGCAAATTGTATTATATGGACAGAAAGAATTGGAGCATAAATTTGAGGATGATGTTTGCTTATAAAACAGAGAGCCTGTGTCTGTTTATTTAAAGAATAAAAAATATTCAGTGACATAATCAGGACTGTTTAGAAGAAAAAACCCAGGAGTGGTGTTTCAAAATCAAAGATAAACCAGAAAGATACTTTGAAAAAATCGCCTCGAAATACAGTACTTAACCACTTGGTGTCACTCTTAACTCGTGCTCGAGTTACCTCTGCACCGTCTATGCCAGCAGGAAACACAGCTGTAATAAAGAAAAGTGACAGACTGGGCACGATTTCACTTGCTGTATTTTGGAAAGAAAATTCAGGTGTTCAGAGATTCAAACAGACTGACCTAACTATTCTGTAGAGGTTGCATGGTGGAGACATGTTTCACAACTTGCTGTCTGAAATAAACCGTTCATAGTCCCTGTCATCTGCAAAAACTTCATCTATTTAATCCAACAGTTTGATTTGTTATCATCTCCTCTCTAGTTCTTAATATGGATTGCAAATAGAAGTGTCCCACAGTTGCTATCTGTGTGCACTGTTGTCAATGGAAATGAACTTTGAAAAATGTCACCAAACCCTTGTCTTGGTAACTGCGATTAGTGAGTAACTATAAATAACTACGGTGAGTGAAGATCCTGCCTTAGTTGCAGAATTGGACTTCTTACATGAGCAACCAGCAAACCATCAATTTCAAATTTTTTATAATAGTAGCCTTAGAAGCCAAACTGGTATTTGGCTTCTACTCTCCTGTAGGCCGCATTGCTAAAATAAACTGCATAGGTCATACTAACGCTGGCAAGTGCAAACATCACTCTATTCCATGCCAACAGGCATCACAGAGAATAACCCCAGCCCCCCAGCCTTCACATCCAGCCCTTGCACAGGATGTTGCCTTACAATGCATTCAGACCCACCATGAATACTTTTTGCCCAGCTGTAACACTTGGCTGCCATTAGCATGGCTGGCAGTTACTGGGAGCGAGACAACTTTATTTCTCAGCAGAAGAGTCACTGACAGTGCACCCTTCTCCTGCCTTAGCCAGTGGGATGGAGAGAGAATAAAGGATGAAAGCTTGAAAAATGGTAGCTCAGGAGACAGACACTGCTATGACATTACAACTTCTTAATACTGCTAGTTTCCAGGGAGCTGACTTTCATATTTATTGCCCAAAGGGAATTTAGAAAAGCAGTATTTATAGAATAACATACTCATATTTATAGTGTGGCTTACTAACAAGAATTTAGGAACAACATGCTGCAGGATTTCAAGTACTTGAGTGATAACAAGAAAAAAGGTAATAAGAAAGCAATGAAGGTCTCCTCTGCTGGCTTCCTGTTTCCTGGCAATACTCCTGTGTTGGAGTTTGGATGTTTGGAAAGCGTATCAGGATTTTTTAAATGTAAGATCTTCCTACTCATTCTCCTTGTTTTCTTCTGCAAAAGGAATTATGTGAAAGCAGCTTACCTCTCCTCTCTTCTTTCCCCATCCCACCACCTTGTTTAATGCTAAATTCCATCTTCTTTCCACAGGGTGATTCCAGGCACCACAGGCTGTCATTTTCCCTGGTACTAACGGCAGAAAGACAAATATGATGCCAGTGACTCAGACCTGCACTGCTGGTACCTCACTCAGTGAGATGCAGTGCAGGAAAGGACCTGCCATCCTCATCCCCTGCTTAGTGGGCTCTGCCTCCCTCACTAGCACCTCTACTCTCAATTCCCTGCAATAGTTTGTAAGTTCTCCTTTCTTGCTACCAGTCTTTCTGAATACTATCTAAGTTAACCTACTTCAGATTTTCTCCTGTGAGCTGAAATTTTTATTCTAATTAAGCAAAGGGGGTTTGCAGGCAAAATTGATTTATTCAGAGTTATAGAAGCATTCTTTGAATTAGCAAAGAAATGAACTGAAGCCCACTGAATAGCAGGCTACAATAACACATCCTTTCTATCTTCACTGGCTGCCTTAGACTCCTGTTTGGATTTTCATATTTCAGGTTTTATATTTCCGATTCTGACAATGAACTGGGCTAAAATCAGTTGAGAGCTGCAATCAAGAACTCATATTTCTGGACTCAACAAGGATGAAAGTTGTTCCCTGGTACCTACAAAGCACGGAGCTGCTGGACTGTACTGATCTTAAGATGGTGACAATGCCTAGTTTCATGTTCACACCTTACTTCTGGATGTACTGCAATGTAATGTCACAGAAAGCTGGTCTGAAGCATAATGGCAGTTTCAGAACTGCTAAGCAGCAAGTGACTCAGGGCTCTACCAGAAAAGGTAAATGATGAGGAAAGGTGTTTCACAGCAATGATAACATCCACCAAAACTTGCTACCACAAAGCAATAGTCTTTTCAGCTCATTGACAAGCCCGTCACCATTTCGATGCATCAAGCCAATGTTTCCATTCAGAATGTATCTGAATGAAAAAAACCCCAGTAAACACATATAAACTGGTTAAATCAGGCACAGCAAGGCAGGAAACCTTCAAGAAGGCTGCTAAGGGATAGAATCATTGCCCATTTCTGGCTGCTCTGTCACAAACCCAGTATTGTTCCCAAGATTCTTGACACAGCCCATAACCCACCAGCTGAGACTGACAAAATACCACCATCTACTGGTCTTCCCATCACAGAGGCTTTCAGCCCTTCATCAGCTCCACAGAGCCTCAAAGTTTTCCAGTTTAGCACTGCAATTCATGAGTAAGGCCATCACCCCTCAGAACCCCCTGCAGCGGTGCCTGTTGTTACTTTGCCCTCTCTGCAAACATGGCTCAGCTAATGATGCACAGGACAAAAATTATCAGTGCTGCTCATCCTCACATGGCAAGCTGGAGCTCTGGGTGCCCGTGCAGGGACTGCCTTTCAGCTCGGATGCTCTCTCTGGCAACAGCCAGCAAAGGGCAGCTTTCACGGGCACCCAGGCTGCGGGGAAAAAAGGGCCACGGGCACAGGAGTGGGCAATTTTAGGATGACCCCCTGTTGTCCTCCATTTCCCTTATCTCAAATCAGTTTTTAATCTCATTCCACAAACCCTGCTTTCATCTACAGGTGCCTGTAAGCACTGAGTTTTCTGTCACCCTCCCCTCAGTTTATCCAGTGGGTTGCCTAGTCCTTCTCTCCTAGAAAACAAGGAGAATCAACATTGTTGATTCAGCTGGATTTTGGTGAATCAAAAGATATAAAATCCCATCAGTCTAAATACTTGACCTTTTATGGAATCTAGTCAAGTACTTGGTGAGTGACAGTAAGTTTCACTGTAATGTTATATAATCAGTTAAAAATATTAACCAGTTATTCTCAAGACAGGTGTTTTTAAATAATTTAAAATTACATAATTACAGGAGAAATTTAAGAATTTGATACACTTCAAGAGTATTTAGAAATGTGAGTGAAAGCAAAGTCTTGCAACTCTTCTGTCCAGCTGTCATTATGAGAGCCCAGGACAGATGGGCTGACTGAAAATACATTGTTCCAGATAAAATTCCACAACTCCACAAGACCTACAGAAACAAGCAGGAGCCTTCCCTGCACAGTTTGGTTTTTTTTCCCCAGAAAGCTACTGGAAGGCTACAAACATCCATGTAGTATGAACAGGAGAAATTTATATTTCCTCTCTTTTGTCCCAGCCATACTCTGGCTTTTATGTATTTTATGTCAATTATGAAGCATGACTGCAGTTATTATACTTTTAGGTGTTGAAGCAACATCCCATGATTAGTTTTTAATATTATTTTGTGATTGAATACTTGAAGTCAGCGATAGCCTTGCTCTACTCTTGTAATTTCTTTTATTGCGTTGTTTTCCCATATAATATAGAAGGTTCATTAAGAAAGCAGCAAGCTGAGGGATATTACTGAAAGCACATACTTAAAGGAAAAGTGCATAGTCAATACAAACATATTAATTGGTGTACATCAAACAACAATGATTCTTTCACCAATATGTTAAAGTTTTATGAGCCATTTTCTTTCTGCTTCTGTGGAAAGGCATTAATAATCAGTCAACTGATCTAGGGTACACCTACACCATATACCTTTTGTATTGACTGCCTGGGTCTAAGGATATCAGCAGAGTAGGTGATATTTATAGCTTTGCATGCTCCAGACAATCAAACATTGCTAGAGGTAACTCTAAAACAAGGTGAGATAATTAGATTTATCATGAGGTTGAAAGCATAAAGAGAGGGACCATATATATTAGATATTGTCTCCTTTACAAAGGAAAGATGGATTAATAAAAGCTATTAAAAACTTGAATTAATGCATATTTTATAGACTCTACAGCATTAAGGGGAAGATTAAACTTAAAGGTGGCCATTTCAGGCTTTATGCAGCATTTCATAAATTTATTTCTATCCCTTGAAGTAATGTGGGTGTAATGCCAGCAGACCAATTATGTTACCAGAATGAAGTAACCATCAATAGCAGCTTTGCTTGAGATGCAGAACTGCAGAGACACCTTCACATTTGAATTCACTCTTTTTACACCATACATAGAAAAGAATATCTTTTTATAGGAAATACTTTTTGTTTTCATCAAGTTTTTACCATTTTGGTAGATTTCAGGAAGTATTTAAAATTCTCAGCCAAAGTGTTTTCAAGACTGAGGGAAAAACAGGATTAGTTAATATATTTTGATTAAGTGAATTTGAGAGACAGACGATGATACAAAACCTACTGTAGCTAAATGAAAGAGCTGTACTGTCTGAAAAATGTAACTTCATGTAAAAATCACTCGAAATCACAGAACTAAAGCCTGTTGCCATATTTCTGAGCCTTGGGATCCCACATGTTCTGCATTTGAAAGTAGAATCTGTATTGACAAATAACCAGAAGGAGTATGGGGGAGTCAAGGCATTATGAAGGGCAGAAAGCCCAAGCCAGCCCCAGAAGCCTCTTGTTGGAAAATCAAGGACAGAGTAAAAGACACAAAATTGAAGAAAAAAAATCAAGGAGGGATGTTGTAAAGAAAATTTCCTTTAAGTGATGCACAAAAAGAGAGGTAGAGTGTATTTGCATTCAATATACTTGGCAGATCACACCAAACAGAGCCAAGAGACTTGATCTATCAGTTTTCTATTTCCAAATGAGAGCTACATAAAAGTGGTTAAGCTTATCAGTTTATGATAAGAAGGATCCTCTCCTTTTATTATGGAAGCTTACTTAAAATGTGTATTCTGTTTGTAGGTGGAAAAAATTGGTTACAATGGTTAAAAGTTTATAGACTGGGAGAAAGTGCATGTTAGTTACTAAATGGTTTTAGAAAGAAAATTAAGTTGGTATGGTTGAAAAGTGAAATCAATGATGCAATTTGGAAGATGGTGTTTGGATTTTTTAAAAAAATTCTATTTCTACACTAATATAGGCAAGATAGATATAAAACAGGAAGAACAAAATCACAGATGAACTTGCTAACAGCATAAATTCTAAAACCATCTTCTTTTAAACATGCCAGAGAGTCTGTAGGGCCAATCCATGTTTACAGTCAGAAAGATGTCCAAAGGAATGAATTTTTTCTCCTCCACATCTTGAAAGCTAATTCAGTTAAGCTATATCACAAATGTCCTTTATGATGGACATGTCAGACAGACCATCCAACTATCAGTAGAATAGAATTAAAAACAGATTGGTGAAATGAATAATCAGCAAATCCCCAAGACCAAGCGATTTTCAGTAAGATGTTCTAGAGGCAGTCAGGTATGAAATTACTATAATGTGGTAATACATAATCTTTTGCTTATAAGTACCTTGGTGCCAGAAAAATAGAGGGGGCTGATGTAATACCAAGATTTCAAGACAGTTCTTTTGGGATTTGGAGAACTACAGACTAGTAAACCAGCTACAAGGACTTTCAGAATGATCTCAGGGTACCAAAGGATAAAGTTCTAGAAGGCCACATAAAATTTAATGTAGAAAAATCTGAAGTGATATAAATTGGAAAACACTTGTAACTTTAGGCAGAGTTAGGCCTTTGAATTTTCATTACATTTTTCATGCCTACTTTTGGTGGAGATTTCAGGAAGCTCATTCTACTTCTAATGCTAACCACGGTTTTTGAAACCTCTTTTGTTCTGAGAAATTAAACCATAGGATTTTTAGTAGTCCCTGATATGTGCTGCATAAACCCCAAATTTGGAAGCAAAACTAAATTTAGAGATAAACTCTCCAATGTGGAAGTGCAAAAGAGTATTTCCATTTCTATCCTTATTTCAATTCCAATAAATTTTAGCCAACTAGGAAAAAAGTATCACTGAATCTTTGTAAAGTCATATCCCCTTGTAATTCAGAGTCCACTTGTATGTTATATCTTTGATTGGCAATAGGCTTATTTTCCTCATTTACAGTCTTTAACCTCAGTCTTTTTATACTGTGTTCTGAATAAACCAAATATGCAAAATTAATTTCCTTATCTGGATGTAATTCAGGGGGATTGATTTAACTCTTCAGATTATTTACTACCGAGCTAATTTTGCCTTTTGTTCATGAAATAATAGGGCACAGCTCTGGCTGGTAAACCCGACTGTGTCAGCCCTCTCAGCCAGCAAGGGCATGATGACTTCTGAGTTCTGTGAATGATGGGTGGGAACCACTTCAGTGGGTGAGAAAAATTTCCTACTCTAAGCACTACATAAATAAGTAAAGAATACTTTCTTTGTACTAGGTGGAGGGAGACTGCCAGGTATTTGAGAAATGTTTTGTAAGAATACTTGCAAAAGCTGTCCAGAAGAGATTGACAGCAGAGAGTATAGGTAGATTTTTATGAAGACAAGGTTGTACACAGTTTTCTGCATGGATTTTACTTATTTACAGAGGAATTACACCATGATATACTTAGATACACACAGAAGAAGATAAAAAAGGCAGTTTGACCCAGTGGGGTGTGCAGAGCACACTGTGGTCCCCTCCTAACTCACCACTGGTGAGTAAAGCTCTGCATCATCCCATGCAATAGCCATAGAAACCATACCTCCATAATCATAACAAAAAATGAGAAATTAAAAAAATGGTGGAACAAGGAACTAGCAAAAACCTGCCTTCATGGGAAAATGTGCTTTCACCTGTAATATTTTTTAAAAAAATTATATCTTACCCTATGTGACATGGAAGAAGTGTTTTTTAGAAGTATTTGAAGACAAAGGTCTCTACAACCAAAATGCCTTCCTCTCTGAAGTACAGTGTAGTAAGTGATTAACCAGCACAAGCAACACAACACAGCTCTTAACGGTGGGAATTGGAGAACATAATCAGCAAATAATGCAAATTACTGCTAATCAAATAAATTAGTTCATTGCTTATGATTAGTAAAGAATTCAATTCCATCTGCAAAGTGCTGTCTGTAGGAAATTCAGCCGAAGGATATGCAGCTTGATCAGTAAAGTTTGTAAATAACTTTGCAGCTGAAGTGTGTTGTTCAACTAGTGAAGTTGTAGCTCAGTTGCCAAAGTACTTCAAAATATCCACAGCTGAGATGCAGAGAAACTCAGCTAGAGAGACAGGTGCCCGGATCTATGACAAATTCAACAAAATTAGGAGTGTATTCATCTGCACTAACAGTACACACAAAAAGGAGTATAAATAATATCTCAGTCATTACACTGCTCTGCTCAGCAAAACGTACAACTACATGACCTGCAAAGTATAGTGTTAAATTAATAAATGCATCTCAGTCAACACAGAGAGAGTCTGGTCATTAACTTATCACCCTGGTGGCCATGGTATTTGGGAAGTTATGAGAATGGGGTGTGCCTACAGGACAACACGCTTGCCAGGGAATAGTACTGAACTAGGAAAACAGGCAACTGCACTGTTATTTTCCCTTCCATAATTTCCTGCACTACTAACAGCATGCAAAGTCCTCAGCAGGATTGAAATAATAATCTCCAGGGATGCATCACAAGGCTGTGGTTTATGATCTTTTAGGGTTGCTCTTTTCTGTTTGGGATAAGACCTGGAGTTGAAGTATCATGTGCAGAGGTACCTTCCAGCTGCGTTGACTTGTGACATGGTATTTTATGTTTGGGTTTCAGCTGCGATGCCCACAGTTACGGCAGGGATATTTTCAGTTATTTTCCTGTCCTGAGCTGGAGGTGACTCTACAGTGGTGTGTTGTGCTTTCATATTCAGTCCTAGTGCTGCTCAAACTGGCCTACATAGTTAACCCCTGCATTTTGCTACCAGCAAAGCAATGAGTTAAACTGGAAATTAATGTGGCTGAAGAATAAGGCCCTTCCCCTTCCAACCTGCTTTCAACCAGACAAGTGTTCTGCTCTTGTTTGCTGCTCAGTGACATGAACAGCTTTGGGAAGGGGCAGTAGAAAGACAGGACTGTGGAACAGGGTTTGCTGGTGCTTCTTCTGCAAGAGATGCCTGAGGCACTACGGCCTCACCAAATTTTGAGTCTCAAGAAGTCAAAGATCACAGTGTGGGCTCTGTATAGACCTGCTCACAACAGCTACAATCTCAGTGGTGGTCAAAGCCAACCAAGAACCTGGAACTACTGCTATGCCTGCAGACTAACAAACCACAAGCATGTCCTTAGGAATACTTATTTCCAAGACACTTGTAGGGACAAAGCCTGTATTAATGTCTACTAAAATTTGGAGAGTTGAGAACACAAGAGTTATGTCACACTTACAACACACTTTCAGGGACTCTAAAGTGTATATGGCTAACACCTGAAAATACAGTATGGTTGAAGATAAATAAAAGTTGTAATACATATGCACTTTACATCATGTGCAAATAATGCTTGCTCTACGTAACACCCAACTGCCTGCAAGCTGAACAAACAGGGACACTAGATCTGAGTTAAAATTATTTTTCTGTTGGTTTCCTTTTATAATCCACTCAGAGCCTGGAATCAAAGTGACATTTTGCTCTCTAAGGTGCTTTAATTATTTTGTTTCTTATTTTCATACCAAATTAACTTTTTAGAAGAGATTAGCATGGCAAATATATCCTGAAGTACATAAAGCAAGTGCTTCTTGCATAAACTGTAGGAATAAACATCTTAATAAGTCAATTGGTGATTGAAAATGCTTCCTTTGTTGACTCTAATTTACTAGGAGCACAAAGAACAGTAACTGGAAAACCTTCTTACTTCACAGAAGGAGAAGAATTCCTTAAGATGGTCACATACATTCCTCCATCACCATACTCTAAAACCTCAATGAGCCAAGGCACAGATGGTCAGAAGGGCAGTTCAAAATTCCTAATTTTACAGAAGGAATGGCTTTTTAAGTAAAATGAAATCATCTCTATTTTATAGTGAAGTACAGTCCATATCAGAAAATCATACACCTCCTCTCTCTAGTTTTCAATTTCTTGGCTTTAGCAATTACTAAGGTCTAACAACATGGTATATCACAAGTACGGAGTCAAAGTACATACTTCATGAAGTTCTAACTTGCTTCAAGTGAAATTTATTAATTTCATAACACTGCAGGGAAACACAGAGTTCACCCTTGACCAAATGCATGTATTTCATAGCCCATTGGAGAGTGATGGTTATCAGCAATTTAATATTTAGCTATCCCCCTTAATCCTGCACTGAATGACAAAATGACCACTGCCTTCACTGGGCCACAGAACAAGGCAGGGAAAAAAGATGCAAACAGATGCTTCTACAAAGCTGGGGTAGTTGACCATGGAATTGAACATCCAATGTTACTTGAGGAAGAAGTAGCCTTGAAACTTAGTGTCCACTAACTTGATAACCAATCAATCTCTCTCATCAGTCTTCTCTGTGTGCACTCAGTCTCAATCTCTATGTAAATTCTTTGGGCATAACTTAATTTTTTATTCAATTCTTTTGCAAAGCATGGAAGTCCACCCAATAAAGCAGAATAATCCCAAATAAATCCCCATTTTCATCATGAATGCCAATGAAATAAATTTTAGTGATTGAAAAGAATGCTTGGTGAAAATTGTGAAATTATCATGAATCATATTTATTTCACAAGTTTGCTGGAACGAGACCCCTGGCACTGAAATAGTTATAGAGGAGTGACAACAGAGATCTGTACATGAAGAGATTAGAAAACAAGCTAAAAAGAGCTAGGAACTGATAGAAAGGGTGTTTTATAGCTCAGATCCTGCAGTGAACTACAAATTCAAAACTATTCTGTTACCCGAACTGTGTCATTTTCTGCTACTAATGGTACAATTAAAAGTTCAGTCTAATGAACTAGAACTATTTGAACAAGCTTTGACAGAGGATGTTACTCTGCAAAGGCTTTCTATCAGCATATACAATATTTTATACTACTAAGCAAATGTATTGAGCTGTTCACAGAGCCTGCAAAAAAACCCACAAGGTATGTGGACGTGGAAGGGAATCCATGTTATCCTTTCTGCTTGCAACTGTGGGGAACAGTTTGACTGGGAACAGCTGGGATGGTCTAACTGATTCAAATGAGCATTCAGCTTGTTGTTTAGATCATCGAGTTGGTTATGTAAATGAGCTTTCTATGGAAGATGATGAGCAGAGGTTTTTTTTATTTCCCTTGGGTTCTCATATGGTGTAATGATCAAAAGCATTTTCACCAGGAAAATAGCATCAGTGTTTAAGACAATCATTCTCCTCTGATGGTGGACAGCACTATTAGATAGTTTGATTTACACAGAGCAGGAGTAAGATTTTTCAGTGTTGTAAAAGGCAGGAAAAAAAAGGGAAATATTTTTGATACAGATAAAGTTCTGTAGATCCTCAACTAGGAATTAATTATTCATTACACAGATTTCTGCACCACTGTGAATGGTACAGGATTCCACCATGATTTGGGTCAAGGTGCATCACGGGATACTATAGAGGTAGTACCAGGTTTGCACCTTCAGGGACTGCAAGAGCAATTTAGGGCCTTGAATTCTGTTTAGAAATTCAATCAACTGTAACTTAGTAACCTTTCAAGTGCTACAAAGAAGCCTTAGAAGCATTTTAGACATCACTCAAAGATGTCAGCTTTCCTAAAAAATTGTTTCACAATTAATTTACTAATCTTCTAGAACTGAATCTCCTAGATAGGATACTACCACAGGAAAATAAAGATCTGCTTCCAAATGAATACAGTAAGAATTCCAGACAAAGTCTTCTTCAGATATAACACCCCTAGACATGTTTGGTGCCATTAGCCTTTGGAATGTTAACTCTTGGGTTTACAGTTGTCTTAGGCTAATAAATAGATTCTAATAGACTAGCATGTGAAATCAAGAGTGTTTGTTTAAAGATTAAAAGCAGGACGAGAAACCAATATTGAAATGGAATTATTTTGATGGTTTCCATATTTTTAAAATTATAATAATTATAAAATAAAAGCATATGTGCTTTGTAATTACATTGTATTTTTATTAGTTTTTACATTTCAATAACCTTGGAAACCCAAATTTTTAAAAAAAAATTATTTCAGTGCTCAAATGAAGTAACTTAAAATTTACGTATCATTTAGGGGGTAGACATTGGCAACTAAATCAAACTTTTTAGGACTAAGAACTGAAACCACATCAATTATGGAATTCGCATAGAAGAATTTTAGAAACCAGACTATTAGACTTATTTAGATACCGTCTTGGTAATGTTCCTAGCAGACTGTACTTCTAGAAGTATATGTTGCAGTTAGAATAGCACGCTGAATGTGCAGCAGTGACATTAGAAATTAAAGAATGAATATAGTAATCTGGAATTGCCTGGTTGAATTGATTGCCATTGACTTTGCTTTTTACATTTAGACCAGAAAAGAATGGAATATTCTGCTTTCAAATGAGTCAACAATTTCAGAACATTCCTGTCACTGTTGAGTGCAAAGTCTCCTGCTTTTTTCTGGACATAATATCAGTGGGTAGGTAGTGTAAATACTGCGGCTTAAGAATCAGACACTTTCTTTCATGAATACAAAAAGCAGTTTTGCTAAACAAAACAGTTTAGTTGCTTCTGAGGTAGACTACTTTTAAATCACAAGAGCTTTCATCCTCTTTGAACATTTGCTTCCTTCTTTTGGAATGTTAAATAGTTTCTCTTCCAAGCTGTCCTGGGAAAAAACATCTCTGGTTTCAGCACAGTGGAGCAATGTGTCTGCTATAATGAAGTATAATGAAACTTATCCTCGGACAATAAAGAGCTAGGATATTTGATAGAAGTTTATTTGTGTATTTCTTAAATATATGAAAAGAGCTATTATAATGGAGATAGAAAAATATATTCACAAGCATGAATGTACATAGGACCTGTGATTTCCAGTTCGAAGCCTCTGTGGCCACTGAACCATCACGGAGATGAGGTTCAGTGGCCATGAGGGCTCTTTATCTGCCAAAGAGCCCTCATGGTTTGGTTACCTGCAGCTATCCAGCACATATTTCTGTGAATATTTCATTTTTCATATTCATCCTTCATGCAAGACTTGAAACTTTGTGCGTACTTCAAGCTACATTTTTTCTGGTACTTTCAAGAGGCAGAATCCAGTCTTTTGAGGAGTCTCAGAGGTAATTTCCATCTGAAGCCATTGCTATTCAATGGCAATATAAGTGAGGAGGCCAGAGATCACTCCACTGCTACTGAGCTCATGCCAGTCATGAGTACTACAGATGTTTATTCTATCAGCAGATGGAAACTTCATGGGTCATTTTGCCTCCTTCCCAAGGGTAAATGTCAGTTTGTCTGAGACTTGAAAACCCGCTCTCTTGTCACCAGGTCAAAATGCTGACCTAATCAGTAACAGCAACATTTTAGGTTAGACATGGGGGAATCTTTTGATACATTAGCTGCTGACTCAAGCATATGCCCATGAAAATGTGTCCTTTCTCCTTTGAGACTCAGGTTCTATCTTGCATGTTTAATATCAAGGCTGTTATTTTTAGCAGACATCATACCATTTTTACCTTTGAGAACAGTATTAATGGACCATGGATAAGCCATCAGAAAAAAATAAATTGACTCTAACCTGAATTCTACACTACATAAGGTACATCATGAACAACTCTGCACTAATGTGTTTTAAAATTCAGACTGAGGTACCCATTAGTTATGTTCAATAGAAGCATGAGAGTATTCCTCCTCCTTTAATTTATCAGTACAGCATTGAAATCATACAAGCACATTGCAGAGACAAGGGTTTTTTTTCCATAATCTACAAAAATCAGAAACCTTATAAGAATCACAGCTCAGGGTTCAGACTTATTAGGTGACTGTAACTAAGCAAGTGAAGCTACAGCTCAAAAATCTTCCCATATTCAATAAGTTGCCAGAAGTCATTGGACATTGTGAATGCAGTTCTACATATGTTGTTATGCTTGAGTGTGTCATATGCAGCATAAAAAGGAGGAAACTGATAAAGAGAGGTTTAAAATCCACTTCCCCTGATTTTCAGATTGCTCAGAAATTGAAAATACTAAAATTACCAAGCCATTAACACGCCTCCAGTCTACTTGGAGCAGCCGATTTTTGAAATGAAACGTTCTATATGCTTATACAACCCATAGTTTCCAACCAAAAATAAGATTTAAAAAAAAAATTGAACACTTTTTTTTCCCCTAAAGCCACTTACAGCACTACTTCTCATTATTTATATCCTTATTTTATGCACACATGTCCTTCTGACCTGAAAGGACAATGAAGTTAAATTTATGATGTCTACAGAGTGACAAACCATTAGAACACCTATGTTAAAACCCATGCTTGCCCCACACTCTCCGCTAGCTCTCAAGTTCCAGTTTTGATTGTTGCTTATATAACCCTGTTTAACGAAGTTAAATCAAATTGGCAAGGTTTATTATCTTGTAAGTACTGCCTATGCAAACAGGATCCTCTGAAGTGGAATCACTCGATTCCATATTTTCACAGAAGCTGTACTAAAGTTACACAGTTGTGTGGCACATTTGCTCTCTGATCCCAGGGCCGGAATGACAGCCAGGCTTTATACGAGACAGTCACCTGGATTTGGGGAGCATGGAAACTTTTGAAAGATATGCACAGCTGCCTTTTTCTAGAGTCATTTTATTATCATCCCTGCCACTTTCCTGCTGCTGGATCTTGGAAAATTTAGTCCCCCATCTGTACCTCATTTTCCTCATTTCTGAAAACGGAATATCGTCATTAATCAGTACAGCCTTGGGGATCCTGCAGTTCATTGACCAGAGCTAAAACAGTGTTGCTATTATTACTCTAAAGCAACTTATATTACTACGTAGCTGATGCTGTACTGAGTTGTCCCAATAATCTGTTTTGTGATTTGAAGCAATTTCCTGATATGCAGCTGAGAAATCAGCTTGAGTCCAGTCTTAAACCTTTAATGTCCTTCTAATTAAGCAGTTACTTTTATGAAGAACTGTTCCTTAGAAGGAAAGGCTTATAGAACTAGGTTTTTATTGTAAGGAATAAAATGTTGAAAGCATGCTTTTAATTATTCATGAAGGTCATGACTACTTATAATAAATACACATATAGCTGTATATGCACAAAATAAGTTTTGAGAATCAACTGTACAGTGGCCTCAAGGCTGTTTCAACTCTGCATGTTCAATCCTGGATTTACATTCACCTCAACAAGAAATTGCAACAAATGTACACAGCTGGGTTGATAACAATCTGAGTATTACTGTCTTTCAAAGTGTTCCTCAATAAATATTTTAGGAAAATTCTTGTATATGCTCTTGTATATGCTCTTACTTTAACTCTATCCTGTGTTTTACAACAGAATATTGGAATTTCACTTTCAAATATTGGAATTCTAATCCTTTGCCTCTTGAAAGCCTGACTCATTGCAATTTCAGTGAAAGAGTTTTTTGTTTTCTGAGACTTTTCCTCACATTATTTGTTTTCAGAACCCTGGGTTACAGGGCCGTATTCTTGTCTTTTGTGTTACAACGTTGTCCCTGAAGAAATTTGATTGCATTTTACTTCAGACTCGGTCAAACTCACAACAGCCCATGTTCCAGTCTGAAGATCAAGGTACCAATGATCCTCAGAAGATACATTTCCTAGGGCACTGGAGATTACATATCTATCAGAAGTGAAATCAAAGGCATATAAGTGATAATATCTGGAATCTTTTTCACACCCTGCAAAACACAATGGAACTAATCAACAAAGGGAGACTGGAATTTTTTTTTTTTCATTTGCTTCATCTCAGTGCATAAAAGGAATTCCAGTTCTTATGTGTTTTTGCTCAAATTATGGAAAAGCCAATCAACAAATTTCCAGAAATATTATTTTTTAGTTTTAGCAATTAGAGAATCTCTTGTGTTAATGTACTCCTTACATTACCTGTTTCGTAATTAAGAGAATAGTGTATTTATTGCAGTTTCTAAAATTCCATGAAATAAGCTTCTTTCCAGTTTTGTCTCAGGAAAACTTATCCAAAGTCTATAAAGATCACCTAATCAGAAAGGGTTTTGAGGACTTTGCTGGCTCTTGGAGTGAAATACCAAAATGAACCCAGGAGCAGGGGATAAACATGGACTATTATATTAAAAAGCAAAAAGAAGGACAAAACCAACTTAATAGATAAAGAAATTACACTGTAATTTTTGAGTAGATGCTTTGTAATCTACTCATTAGAAGGAAAGGCAACATCAGTCACAATACCCAGACTCAGGATGCTGAGATATCTTTTTTCAGGACTAATAATTACTAATTACTGGGAAATCAAATGAAGGGAAAATTAAATATTAGGTGGTTGCCCTGACTTTGAATGACTTCATCCTCCTTCTTGTAGTGAAGCAGAGCTCAGAACAATAGAGAAATCACAGAGAACAAATGATGAAATCTCCATTCCAGCACTCTACTGGATATTATACAGAACAAAGGTTCATCAGGAAGGAGCAGTCTCCAGCCTGGAAAGAAGATGAGCCTGTGAAATTGTGAATATTATGAAGGTTCTCTTGGGGGTCTAAACAGATATCCAGTGACATAAATGCACTTGAAGCAATGAGAGTATTAAGACAGTGCATACACCAACAGTACAGTATTATACTCAAAAAAGTATAGTACTCAAACCACAGGGAATTGATTGGTCTTTAAACACAAGAAAATAGGATTTAGAAGGAAAAGAGTAAAACTACTTTCAGTTAGCCCTTTCCTACTGGAATCAAATCACATATGAATGAGAGCTGATGGTAAACATTATAAATCACAGTTACAAATCTCAGAAAAGCAGTAAAGAAAGAGAAAAGATATGGAAAGAAGTCTACAGGTAGCCGAATCAGTGAATATAAACCCCATTTTTTAACAAAACAGTTCTAGCAATAACTCTGACCTACAAATGAAAGTGGATAATAGAAATAAAAAATAAAAGGAACGTACATTTCTTTGTCAAAGGACAAAATTGAAATATTTTCCAGGAAATAAAAGTGATAGAATGTGTATAAAAACTGTACTAAAATGTATCATTTTAACAATGGATCCATTTCTAATTTGAAGGAAAAAAATGCCCCAGCTACAAATAATTTCAAATTGGATGGGAAAACCCTCCAAATATATGCTGTAATTTCTAAGGGAATCAGTTATTGAAGTCCAGTTTGTATTTACACAAAATCTGAGAACAGATGATTGATTTGTCTTCCTCTGTCCTTTTAAAATTAATTAGCCTAATAGGAACATTTGTAATACTTTGTAGAAGAGCCAGAAGTCCAAAGTGACTTTCACTCCATGTGAAAGAAATCTTAGGCTGTCATGTTCAAGTACTTGATTGGTTGGCAACATGTGCCAGTGATCACTTTTAGGCAATCTTAGATCAAACTCTTGGTAGGATTTTTTAGGACTCTCTTGGTTACAAAGAATTCCAAATGTCCAAAATGTACCGACTGTTTGTGGCAAAAACCCAAATGAGCCTTTTCTCCTTCTTGTTCAGAAGCCATGAGTCCACCTTTCTGATCTTCTCTGACACAAATAAAGTGACTTGCAGGAAACAACACAGTGCTACACCTGCAACCCAAAACTACTAATGAGTGACAACACCCCCAGGAGAACAATGCTGGAGCAAAGAGCAGAGGCAGGGGATTTACCACATTTCAGTAATGTGATGATTGAAACATCACTTCAGCAGAACAGCAAAAGGAAATTCACTTCTCAAAAGAACTGACATGCGTAGAAAGCCAAGACAGTACAAATACTGTGAAATAAATGTACTCTCCAATACTAGAACAAAGAAGACACTGCTCTTCTTTGCCATGTTATTACCCTCCCACCCTGCCAGTGATATGTTGAAGTGCTAAACAGCAAACCAGTGCTCAGGTACCAGAAGCTGTCCAATTAGATAGCAGCTGTCTGTTCATTCATGGTCTATGAATGGGAAAAGGGAAGGGGTCCACTGAGGATATGAAATCCCAGCACTTCCCTAAAATAGCTCCTAGTCTGCAGAGGTGAAATGAAATATTAGGTGATCAGTAAAACATGTAAATTATTAATTTTGGATTGAATTGACATTCACACTGTCCAGTAGGTAAAATTTTCTCCCATTTTATCAGAACAATTCCTACTGAATTTGGGTGGTAAATGTTTGGATTTTTGCTTCCCAGTTAAATTCTTGCTTCTATTGAAGACAGAATCAGCTATGATCTATACAAATGGATACATGTATTATATTGTTCCATGCACTTTCCTTTTAAATGTTTGATTTTACTCACCCCATTAAACATTTAATTTTTTTTTTAAAGGAAGCTATCAAGAAATATTTACAAACAGCCACTTGTAACTGCACAGCAAATGTCTCCAACTAAGCGTCTGAACTATTTGTGAATGGGATTTGCTTCTCGGTTTTTGGCTGTTCATACTCCTGTCCTGTCTTACTTTTTAACTTCTATATTAGAACCAGTATTTGCAAGAATGAAAGAAACAGTTACATGGCAACATCCATGGGAAGCTTTTTACACACATAAGAAATTAATCGGATGAAAAAATATTAAGACTAATATTAAACATTTGCTCTTTCATGAATTAATTATTGGTGCAAGATCTGCCAGCTGAAGAGGACTACTGATTTCCAGTTTTTAAAAGTGGATGACAACATTTCATGTATGTACTGAAATCAACTTAACTTTACTGCTTTCACAGCCCTGTGAAGGATTTTAATTTTAAAATTATTTTAAAGAAAAATAATTCTCCACTATAATAAAAAGATTTATGGGATATGCAAAATCATTAGGCTTTCATTTTCTATAATACTTACTAAATTTACCATTATTAGCAGTGCAGAGCTCTCTAAGCTCCCTGAAAAATTGCCAGCAGGAGTCCAAAGCCAGATAGAGAAGAAAGTTTGAACTTTGTACTTTTGTACATTTACAAAAGCAGACTCTAGCACCAAAAGAATTGACCAATCACTTTAGGTAGAAATTGTGTGGCTACTCTTGTCTATTTTCTTATTTCTCAGTTGTCACGTTTCCAGGGTCAGAGTTTTCATGAACTCTTAGTAGTAGGGTGTACGGACATGGTGCAAAGGACACCTCTGCAAAGTGCTGCAAGATTTTACAGCTGCTCAAGCAATTTTCCTTTTGGTTAGATGGATAGATATCCCCCTTCTATAAACACTACTCTGAGACTCCGCCTGCAAACCAGCTCATGATCTGTAACTCTTACGCTATATGGACTCAAAACCCAAACATTTAAAACTTTCAGAAACTCTTCTGACTCTCCATCCCCAAAATCTGTTTTTAGTGAGAGGCTATATTGTGAGGCTTATAGCATATAATACTGGAGGGAGCATGAAGATGAGCTTGGGATGGCAAAAAACAAGGGTGAGACACTTGTGTCTTAGTGTGAAGTGCGAGTCTGTTAGCTACTGATAGAAGTTCAGATGAGAAAGGTGTTATCAAAGTTGCTGATAATAATTTTACTGTGTCAGATCCTGGGAGAGACTCAACATCCGCTAGTCATCCCCAAGGATGAGAGAAAATGTTTCTCTGTGTATAATCAAAGGTGTAATTTGCAAAATTCACTGAAAGTCTTAGAAGATGCGGTAACAGCAAAAAGTATTACAGCAGCAGCTCACATTCTTGCTTCAAAACAGGATTCTACCACATTCATGTTCCAGTTATTCATACATCTCTGCACTTTCTTTGTGTTATATGCACTATGTTGTTATTTACACTTTATTTGACAAAGCAGGAAGATTTCTTCAACTATAGAAGGTGTTCTGGGATTTTTTAAAAAAATTATTTTGGAAACTGGTTGTAGGAGTTCTGAGAATAATTTACAGCTCCTTGTTTTGTTATCTTTTGCTTTAGTCAAAAGCTGAAAGCATTACTACATTACACGGACTCTCCAGAAAGTCTGAGCTTAACTGCCACTTGATTTTACTTATTTTTGTTTTATCCAGCTTTGCAAATGTTTGCCTGCTACTAAACAAAGTGATAATGCCACAACAGGCCACCAGGATCCAATGCAAGTCACCTCAGCCTCAAAATAAAATGCTTATCATGAGAAAGGGACATGCCATAAGCTAAAGAGGGATGCATACAATGCTATTTTCAAGATGTAGCGTTTGGCACAGGGCAGCACACAAACTCCCATGAAAGAGGTTACAGGCACAACCCTACAACAGCAATCACAGCACAATACTGAGGTTGTGTGTGGGTTTTAGTAGCTCAGGTGCAGTTTGTGAATCCATGCAGTTATGTTCTACCCCAGCTTTAGAGAGAAAACAAGTGAACATTCTTTGGGGAGAAATGTGGCAATGGTGTATGCATGTAAACATCTTGGATAGAGTGAGCACTTAATTATGAGCTTGTCCTTTTGAACAAGTTACAACACAATATTCCTTCCCAGTACGTTTTTTCTTAATTTTTTTTTCGTAAATTCTCATATAGGCAAGGGAAAATATATTTTCAGTGAGGTATGCCTTCTCTTCAGCTTCACACATTTTTAAGCAACTGTGATGCCATAATAAGGCACTAACACAGCAGCATGCTCTGCATACCAATGGCTGCATTTCTTATGCAGCCTCACTTCTGCCCAGTGGAACTTTCTTCAAAAAAAGCAATGCAAATTATTGCATTTGCTGCCGGGTTATATAACAGAACTTCACAGAAACGAATAAGGAAAACAATAACATCTTTTCCTCAGCCTTTGCAAAACTGTCAGCATGCCACCTGTATTTTAGAAGAGGATACAGGACTGAGGACAGAAGATCTTTATTCTTATATACTCCTTAGCTGAATGTGCCTTCTCATCTTGTATTTACACAGAGGAGACTATTCTTAGATCAGGAAAGGAGTAAATCCTTGTTTTCCCTGGCAGAGTAGGAACAGCTGACTTGCTGCTTTGGTACACTTATCCTAATAACTGGTCTGGACAACAGCACAACTTCTCCCTCACTTTGGACAGATTTAGAAACTAACACAAGGCAGACCTGCTGATGGCTCTATGAAGCACTTCATCTGTCAAGATGGAGCTCAAGTTCAGCTCCCCAGGGTCATGTCCCCTAAACCCAGTTAAGCTCAGCTGTGAAGTAGTGTCATTGAATCAATGCAACTGACCAGACACACCTAAGGCAAAGCTGATGCTCCTCTGCTGGATGCCTCACACATGCCAGCACAGGGCCTGGCATGAATGTCTCTTCTTTACAGACTTCTAATGGAAAACAAATCTAACCTTTCTTTTATCATTTAGAAAGAAACTTATTCCTGTCAAAGGAATAAGGGAAGTTACGGGAGCTGGAGGGTTCTTTGCATAAGACAGGTGGGGTGGAGGTTATGATCTCCCCAAGATTCAAACTCCTTCTTCAGTTCAAGGTCTGGATTTTAAGCAATGCAGAAGGCAGCACAGCCTCTACACTAAGAGAATTTGGTTTCATACCTGCATAATGGAATTTTAACAGGCAACATGCTTCTTGCAATGGCATCTCTTTATGACCAATGACTGGTACTGCTAAATGTGTCTATGAGGAAAAGATAATAAGGAGCCTCGAGACTCTTCCACGATGTATTTTCCCAGTAGGTAACAATTTATATCTGAAAAAGCCTCTGCATTAAATGTGGCAAAATGATCTTTTAAGTTCAACTAAACCCAGGTTTTTGAATGGCAGCCTCGTTTATTGCAGTAGCAGCCCAGTGCCACACTTGAAGGGTTGGAGGTTAAATGGAACAGACTCAGCCCAGCTCAGCTCCAAGGACATTGTATACAAGCAGAAACAACAAAGCCTAATAAGACTCTAGGGGATAAATTAGCAATAAGAAGAAAAATCTCCCAATTAAAATTTTCCTAAAGCTTTAGGGCTTAAAGCCATTATGCAGTGGTCAGACCTGGATGTAAAAACAAAACAAATTCCCCCCAACCCTCTTAGCTGTGATGAGGCTGAGACAGAACAACAGAGGGAGTACACAGAGAGCCAGACAGACCATAGGCAATCTGTTCTAATAATAGGTATGTGTCTAGACTTAGGGCCAAGTTCTGAGAAACTACTATTGTTAAAATCAGTGAGAACTCTGCTCAGGAAAAAAGAAAAAGCAAGGTATTTCAGCATTTGGTCATAATATATTAAACACTGCACTCACAGTAAAAATGCACAAAGAGACATCAAATGAATCCTTTTTCACAGAAAAAAACTGGTTCTGATTGACTTTGTGAGTATGTGCCAAGTGATGCACATCTGGGTCTTGTTTATATCTTAATTTTTGTTTGAAAATTTGCAAGATTTATGCAAGGAGTAAATAATAAACCTCCGTTTCTGTGGAGGTAGCAGTTATAATCTTGGAGAATTCTGTCAGTCATCTACACATTCTGGGCTAAGAATTTAGAGTTCTGGATTTCTTGTCTGACTCATTGACAGGAGCAGAAGCACAGAACCTACTTGTGTGAGCACTGGATGCACACCAAAATCTTGTTTAATTGTGGCCATGCTGTACCTACTGTGCATAAACAGTAACTGTCCAGTAGCATGTAAAGAAAAGCATCAACTAAGTTTCTGTATTTTATGTATTTCTTATTCTGAACATGCAGTAGATAGAGTGCCTAAGGGAGACTTGAACAAATGCAAAACTTCTCAATTTCTAGACCTCTCCAATTTTCAGGCTTTTATACAGATCAAGTCTTTTGGGAGAGGGAAGTTAACAGCTAAGCCTTACTAGAGTGAGAAATAGGTTGTACAGCGGTATAGAAGTTCAGATAATACCAGGGGAATTTGAGTCTAACCCCATCTGCAGGGTACCAAAATGAAGCAGCTGAAAATTTCCAGGCATATTAATACAACCCCACCTATTCTTGTGCTTACTTAAAAAAATATCCCATTCTTCACTTTAAATTCCCCTCAACCCATATATCTTTCACATCTTATTAATTTCATCTAGTATCTAAGTCAAAGAGTAGTAGTAGCAATTTCAGGTTCTTTGAACTGCACTAGAACACATATTACAATTTCTACAAAAGCCTTCTGACAGTTCAAAAACTGTCACTTTTTTCATGAAAATTATTATTGTGAAAGAATAATGCCTTCATTTTTACATTTCTGTACGTCTGTACAGACAGCTTGACTTGCTACTGAACTCTCAAGTGGACCTTAACAAGCTTAAAGTCCTGCAGGTCACTGAAAAGTGTGCAGCCAACCTGGAGCTCTGTCCTTTCAGAAACGTAAGAGCATTGTTCTAGACCAGAATGCTGGAATTTCACCTCATGTCAACTGGATATAAAAATAATCAGGAGCCAGTTCCTAACAGAAGCATCTTCTGTTGTTGTGCTTGCCTCAACATCAGTAGTGGAAGCCAAAGTTGCATTAATACAACCACCCCACTACCATCCCACCCCTCACTAAGCATTTACGGCTTTCTAAGGTGAGTCAAAGTTCCAACTACTTCAGATTTCCCAGATTTTTCTGATCTTTAGTGCTTCTTTTCAGGCTGCCTGTCCTTCACCTCACACATATACAATAAACTGTTCTTTTGCATATAGTTTAAAGCAAAAACTAACTATTCAGAGGTTATTTCTCCCAGTTGACAAATAGCTCATTGTTCATTCTTAT
This sequence comes from Promerops cafer, assembly GCA_013398275.1. Classification (NCBI taxonomy): domain Eukaryota; kingdom Metazoa; phylum Chordata; class Aves; order Passeriformes; family Nectariniidae; genus Promerops; species Promerops cafer. The sequence goes on from VZSE01005944.1 coordinate 1,151,658, forward strand.
TAAGCCAGCATGTAAATCTATGAAAGGTGACCAGGGGAACTGGAAACTTGCTGCCATCATAAATCTGCTCAAGTGCCTGCTAGATGCATGACATACTCTCTTGACATCTTTGTGCTCCTAATGATTACCATGAGTGCAATAAAAAAGGCATTAAGAAATAGGGGAGAAGAATGCATTTTATGTTAATTTTGTCAAAACAATCCTCAGGACTGATTTTATGGTACTGTCAGGAAAGCTGAGGGAGATAAATAGCCTGGAAATCTCTCATGATTATTGATGAGGATAATATTGCTTGGTTTGGCTTCCTGTAAGTTACTGACAAAATTCTTATTCCATTGCTGTTTTTTATTCAACTCTCTCTTCCCTTTCTGTCAGCCAGCATCTTTGTTTACTTTCGTTTGTATCAAAACAAAGATCATCAGTATCTGCTGAAAGACTTCAGCTGATAGCTCCAGTCACCATGCCTTGGAGAATGTCATGAACTTTGCCAACAGTTTATCTACTGCCTGCCTTCATAGCTTTGTGCTTTCCAAGCCTGAGATTGTGCTGCAATGCAGGGATCCATTTCATTATTTCTCTCCTTCTGTAATTTTGGAAAAGACTATATGATGAACAAAATCTGGGCAACCCCTGAGCTACACACACTTGGCATCAGGATGTACCAATCAAAACAAGACTCTATCTCCCAAGAGCACTCACTTCCATGTACTGTTTTGGTGAAAAGTAGGATTTTCTTTATGCAGCAAGACATACAAAGACTTGGAATACTTCAGAGGTCCAGTTGCAGAAGATACAGGGGTAAAGCTGGCCAGGATACCAGGAGTCCCAGGTGTCCCAACGAGAATTCCCAAGGTAGATACAGCCTTACTGAAGACTGCAGCCTTCTGGTGTCTATATTTTTTTAATTGGTTGTTGAGTTAGGCAGACTAAAGGTATGTTGGGTATGCTGGCACCTGCACAATGTCTCTCTCTTCCCCATATGTATGTCCAAGTTAAGGTTTCCCTGATTAATAAACATTTCTTTTTCTCAGACGTTCATTGACTGGCTTTGCATAACCAGCTATGAAGCAAAGGCTCACCTTCAGAGAAGATTAGAGGTGAGGTTTTTTCTGGAGAGATATTTAAGGCTAGCAGCTTTTGGGGAAAAATAGCACAAAATGTATCAATTATAATTTACACCCAAACAAGACTAACCCTTCAAAACAAAAACCCTTAATTACAATTCAGAAGTGATGATAGGCAATGCTTGTTCATACTGTGTCAGGATCATAAGTGTCAGTAAATTTGAAGGATTTACTGAAAGAGTAAAGAGATAAAATTGGTTCATATTGTGACTTAGCAGGTCTTAAAATATACAGGAAAGATTAGATGTATGGGACTTAGTTGCATCCCACTAAAATAAATCTTTAGATATTAAGGCAAATCAGTCATAAAACCCATTATATAGAATACATTTTAACGTTCTTTCTTATTTTTTAATTCTTCTAAATCTGAAATAGATATTTATAAATTATGGTTTAACACCTTGACCAAATGATCCAGATTCCATTATTTTTTGGCAATGAATTACTATGAAAGTAGAAAGATTGCATATTTCCAGATTTTCATTCTAAACAGTGCTAGACTTTAGAGCCAAGAGGGCCATTCAGCTATTCTTTAAACATTACATTAATAATAAACTATATACTTTTTGAAAAGCAGTGATGGTAGTATGGTGCTCCATTGTGGCTGCCACTAAAGCCTCAAATATTGGAAAAAACATGCCACAGATAAATAAATCCCTGTAAAATAGAAGATCATGAGCTTCTCGTGTCTTGGTTTTTTTTTGGTTTTAGTTCTTATGTTATCTCTAAACCACACCCATTCCTATGCGGGTTTGAAAAACTTCTTGATGAGAATATCCAGACTATTTGAATTCTGCAAACATACATGTGGCTCTGCTGTGACAGACATACAAAGCCATGCATATAAAAAGCTGTTGACACCACAAAAACGATGAAGGCACTAAAAATGACAAATTACTGCTGAATGCTTCTATTTTGATCAACAGTAATTTATAAAGGCAGTGGAAGCTGCGATAAGTAGAAAAAAAGAAAAGCAAGTATGAAAATAAATTCTTATCTCTTATGTGCTAGCTCAAATTTAGCATCTTTAAGAGCTCACTTGAAGGCAAATTTAGACCCTGGTAAGGCAGTTAAAAAGTCATTAGCAAGATGTTGCAGAAGAACCACTTTAAATGCCAAAGAAAACATAAATATTGGAAGAAAATAGATCAAAAAATAAAGTGATGGAAGTAATTGCACCCAGTATCTTTGGCATACAGAGACTTTCATGTTTAGCATACAGCCTGCACACAAATCCAAGGGACTGAGTAAATCCTGACCCTACTCAGATGAAAGTAAATGATTCTGCTGTATGAATTGGAGGAATAATGCTCTAGAGCAAACGGGTGGAAATTGCCTGTGAGAGGATAGGCTGCACCTGATACTGTCAATTTGTTTATACCTCAGCTTCCAAATACAAGCCACCTGAAGCTTGCACTGAGCTGACAGAAAGGTATGCTTCACAGAAGTGGCACCAGAATACAAATAAATTGGATACCGCTTAGAGACCTGAAAGCCACTGAAAAGCAGTGAGATGAAAGGCAAATGCCACTGCAACAGCAATGTTTTCTCCAGAGCACAGAAAATGTAAAAAAGAGAAGTACTAATAGTATAAAGAGGAAAGAATTCTGTGTTTCAATGATGAGGTGCCATACATTTTCATGGAATTAAAGCAAATTCAAGACAAGCTACTTTAAAAAAAGCGCTGCAATTCAAAAATCCCTCTCTGTTGTTTTCTTGATATAATGTGCAATATGGAAACATAAGAGGAGCCAGCTGTGGATTGTGATGTAGGCAGCTTTGTCTTCACCTATGATTTCCATTTTGCCGTAAAGTACTGAGATTAATATTTGTGTTGGAACTACATTGTAAAATATTTCATTTTGCATAATTGTACTTTGTCTAATGTTTCCATATGTCTCTTTTAATGAAATATTATTCCATGATACACTGCTATGTTAAAATGTCTCATGACATTAACAAGTTTCGAATGCTGGCATTTCCCACATAATACTCAGCCTGCTGAACACTTTGACATAAATGCACACTTTTTAACCAATCAGGCATGACTTGTTCATTTTTCATAATATTATGGCATATTACATCTCAAAATAAAAGCTTAGACACTTGCTTTTCAGACACATGAATTTCCAATTGCTATCAGAAATAATATAGCTGCTATACCAGAATGAATAAAATTTAGATGATTTTGGGCAGATTATTGAATTACTTTTTGCAAAACACATGAAAGCAGGTGACAGTCTCATGTTCCTTTTAAAATAATTTTAACTGGTTTTATTTTTCTTTTTTTTTTCCCTTCAAAACACTTATGTGCTTCATCTGCTGCATCAGGACTGTTAATATCAAACTGTCCTTTCTCACTGCAGCACAACAAGACAACTACAGGGAGAATTACATTTGTGAATATGCAAGAAGTCAAACAATGTAGTGGTTGGGAGCAGACAGAAAACAAAGAATGTTCATACAAAAAATATATCAGGGATTGTGTTGCAGGTTAATGGAGCCTGCTGATTGCTCTGTGTGTGCAGATCTGTACAGGTGGAAAGGGAATAATGATGAGATAAAGTGCCTGGTTACACAGCAAGCATGTTTGGAATGATGACAGATAATTGCTGGAATGTAAATATAATGGAAACCATAAAGTAAAAAAATTACTATTATTAGTTTTCATCTTACTTCTCCTAATTGCAACAGTAACTTTAAACAGATAAAGAGAACATAAAATTCAGGCAGTAAATGAACGAAAAGTAGTTCAGAAAACCAAAACCTCTTATAGTATATAAATTACAAGTTACTTCCTCTCAGTCTGTATTAATAAAAATTTTAATACAAAGCACAAATACTACAAGACTATCATGTGCTAGAGGGAAAAAGAAGCAGCATCAGCTACCCTGCTGACACCTTCAGTTCCTGCAGCAGAAGGGAAATAACAGAATTTACTAAATGAACATTTCCAAAACACCTCTTCCTTGCTTTGGAGAAAGTCATATTCCCTTCTCCAGGTCTGGCAACAGTTTAATGCTGAGCATATGAGCACCCAAGATGTGGGCACATTCAGAGATACCTTAATACCACAAGATGAGCTGCAAATGCCACCAACATTTCGGTAGCAGTTGTGGCTGATCTCCCAAACAGTCTGTGTCCAGATAGCTATAAATTATTTCAGTAAAGTAACACACTTGATTAAACCCTGACCCACACCAACAGTGTGTGCATGCATATGCATTCATTACAGACACTAAAATATAGCCATTCCCCTGCCTCTCTCTCTTTTGACATAAAGCATTCATACAAGCTGCTGACCTCTGACTCCAGTTTGTCACTGCTTTGACCAGCCTCTATCTGAAAGTTATTCTGGACAAAACCTCTGGACCAGACACCAAGTTTATGAAGAGTTTAATTTTAAAAAACCTTAGAATTAATTGAAATTCTGTGAAGACAACAGTCTGCTGTATTTTCTGTTATGTGCTATTGGTAGATACAGACCTAAAAAACTGTTTTAAAAGTATTTATTATGCTACTGAAGTGAAAGGCTGTCTCTGGAACTGCTTTATGGGCCTACAAAGCTGCATTATTCTACGTAGCTGGTGTCAGTAGAACCCCAGAACTGCACAGAGACCCATATGTGCAGATAAAGGCTGTGCTGGGTTAGGGCTGACTGCATTTGCAAATCCTCTCTGCTTTGCTGGAACAGATTTTATAATTACAAAACTGCAAATGAAAATGGTGGTGCTGGAGGGAATTGTTTCTTATATTGTAGGTCTCCATAAATATTACGAGGCTGAGGTACTGCCAGCAGAGACAGATGAGTCATCTAAAATTCCCAGTAAATATGTTTGAACTTTTAAGTGGTTTTACTCCAACCATGCTTTCACCCCTTTGAATTTACTTCTGTGAACATTTGGAGCAATGAAATTTTGCTGGCACAAGTTTAAAAGCATATGCATGACTTTCATGGTAGGTCCTCCTGGTGGACCAGAGAATATTTGGGATTGAAAGTGCTCACAAAAATAACTACACCTTCTGATACCAGAACTGCTGTCCCATTATGCTGGTCAGAATAAAAAGGAGCTATGTCAAATAATTGTTTTCTCATTGCTGACAGGTGCAATTCTGCTGTTTCTGCTTCTTCCTTTGCCTTTATCTCCAACTAGTAATGAGAGCAGCCAAGGCTTCAAGGCTCCCTCCTGCATGCTCATTGCCTAAAACTCCATTAAAATGAAAAGAGGAAACGAAAGACACACTTGACATTGATGCTGCATGGCCCAATCCCATCAACATGTCCTTGGATGTTTACCTCTTTGGGTATATTCTTGTTCATAAAAGGAAACTGAGCTAAACAGATTCTCTCTGTCAACTCAATGTTAATGGTCCATTTTATTTGCTTTCCTTGTGAGTGGGAGCAGAGAGAGCATTAATATGAAGACAAAACCCTGAAATGAAAACATTTTCACATTCTCATTGAGGTGTATAATATGAAAGAAGTATGAAATATTTGAGTATTATAGGTATAGAGCAGTACCAGCTGAGCACAGTATTGGGCTGTAAACATAAGGACACTTCAGCTGTTTTCCACTTTGAACCTGCCTTGCCACCAAACCACCAGTGAGAAATACGTAATTCAATCTATTGTCCAACAAGAAAAAACCCCAACATGGACCATTCAAGGAATGGCTGCCTTGAGGAGCTGTGAAAGTCCTATTAGGCATAGATGTAATTTCAGATTTGATGAGCAACTGATGCCTTGAGAGGCCAACTAGAAGAGAGGCTAGACAGTGTTAAAGCAATGGAGTAGGTATTCATTAAAAAGGCCTTCAAAGGATACACCTTGGACAGTACAAGAGCCTGGATGTGGCTACACCCAAGATGGACACCAGCTCACGAGTTTTCACACTTTTATAAGTGTTGGTTCATTTACGTATTGGGGTTAATTGTCCAATTACAGCTTCAGGTTATGAAGTCCCATCCTCCCAGTTTGCTCTCCTCAATTTGCTGTTGGTTACACTTTTTGGGCCTCAAGCTGCAATGGTGTCCTTGGTTCTCAGGCTGGAAAAGGATTGTTTTGTCTGACTAAACTGTGAGGAGAGCTTGCTAGCACTTTGTATGAAGTTCAGAGTTATATACTAATGCAGTACAGAATCTGGAAAATATGAAAGCTAAAACTTAAGGCATCATTACCACACAGAAACATAATGCAAAAGGAAACATTATTAAATGTATTCTTCTCTTAACATACTGGTAAAACATAGGGAATGGCTCAATTAAATACCTGTGCTACAGCATGCATGTTAGCTGCTCCTAAAATTACAGAGTCCCTGTTATGTGAAATTGATCTCTCCGACCATAAAATGAGACCTTTACTTCTTTCTGCACTCTTATTTATTGCATGGCACTTCACTGGCTCTTGTTGAACTGAAGCTGGAGAATTAGGCCACAGAAAGGTCACTTTCTTTCCTCTCTGCTTGCGTGCTAATTAATGAGATCTAAACAGCAGCTTGTGTCTCAAAGCAGGGTGGATTAGATTGCGTGCAAGAAACTTTCCAAGCCCTGGGAGTAGAAGCAAGGCAAGACTGTGTGGTCTAGGCTGTGACTACAACACATTGAGCTTGACATCCTGTTTCATGAGTCCCCATCACAGGGGCCAGTAGGTGGTCTTTATTTATAACTATTCAAAAATGCTGTAAGTTTATTTATGAACATCCCAAAATTTTCCTATGTTAATTACCACACAGAGAAAAACCCCTGCCCTTACCCCAATAATAGCAAAGCTATAAAAAAAGGAAAGTTTCTGCAGCTCAGCACAGGCAGCAGGAAGACAGAGCTACATTTCACTGTTTTATATCAAGTAATTTTTAGGTGAAAAAGCCTTATGAACTGTCATAGCCAACTTCTCCTGAGGGGGGCTATCATCTGCTCTGTAAATGAGGATCTTTTCCTAGTCTGGTCAAGAGATTTGATCTTGCAGCTCTGTCTAGAACATCACAAAGTGGGATCTCTAAGGGAAAAAACATGACATTACAATGTTTAGCTACCACTTACAGAATATTTCCCTTACACTTGCATTATCAATCCTTTGTTTTATCCTGTCCACTGTTTGCTGGATATAGGTGCCCTGAGTCTGGCTCAAACCTCTATTTTTCTGCAGAATGCTGCCATGTCCAATTAGAGCATGCCATTATGACAAAATTCTTGCACAGGCAATCAATATAGAAGAGAAAATTATATAAATGTGGCCGAAGTGCTTTGGTACCATGGATATAAGCAAAACTGAGTCCTTGAATCCCTGCTGCTTTTGTGACAGTTTTGGCATTTATTTGGCATCATCACAGCTTATTGTGCTGCTAAAGCCAAGAAGTTGTTTGATAAGGTAACTGCAGGCAGGTGTTTCAATATATTTGAGAACTGTGCCTGGGCAGCTATGGCTAGCTTTTTATCCCCGCATGTGCAATATGAACCTGCTAAAATAATCTGCCAGATCAAAACACTTTATAGTTCATTAAGTAGGTGACAAACATTCACTGTTCAGATCCATCTCTATATAAGACCAAACTAGTAAAAATCTTCCATCAGACCCATGTATTTAAAACTCGAAATACATCTTTTTTTTAATGCATACTTGCACATAAGCTGTCAAACCTTCCAGCATTGCAGAAAAAGTGTTAGTATAAAACTACAAATAAACCCCCTCCTATGAAAAATGGCTAAAGGTACAACCAAGTTAAAATAGTGGAACTGTAATATATTAAAAGACAAAACAGTTAACAGGCTTTTTTGGCTCTGTACACATTATTTTGTCACTCATCGGTGCAGAGAAAGGGCCAAGATGTTTTATGTATGGGGGACCTGGTAACACTTCCTACCCATTTTTCACTCATCCAAATTCTGAAGGTCAGAAGTGATCCATTTAGCAGACCCAATAGATACCCACGCCTTGCAGTCTGCTTCTCCAGTGTAGTCCTTATCAAAGGATATGGCACCTGCATTTGCAGTACCTTCCACCAGCCAGAGTGACTCACACCAGAGTGAAACGCAACGGCATCACCCTGCAACACCTTGAGCAGGTACACGTCTGTGCAATATGCAAGACTAGATCAGGCCTATAGGATTCCTTTTATTGCAGCTATTGGTTGCAGAAGCAGGAATGTTGCACTGGATTTGCTCAATTTCTTAATCCTGGTGGTGGTTAATACCACAGACTTTGGAGGAAAGCTTTTACATACAAGTCACTCCATTCTCATTTGCCACAAGTGAGACTGATGCAGAGTGCAGAAACCTACCCATGGCTAATCCCAGTACAAAGCACTGGGAAATTAATCCCTTTTATTACACCAACTATTACCCTGAGTATTGCTTCACCATGGAAAGCAATTGCTTTCTGATCTCTGAGGTGATCTGTTTGCCCTGAAGCAAATGGACTAACAACACTTGTAACAATCCAAGACAAGACAGAAAAGTATCTATTCCACCAGCCCATTTCTGTGTAGCAAGTCAAATTAGACTTCACAAAATAATGGACTCTCTTAAATCAGAACATGAAAAACATAACTAATAAGAAATATATTGTGCATAACATGGATAAAGCACTTAACAGATTGCTGGCTTCCTGACACTCACCCTCTGGGCTTATATGCCATGAATAAAATTGCTACTGTGGCTGTCAGTAGGTTTTCACGTTTGTTCCCTACACACTGAAGCAGTCAGATTTAATTGGTGAAAAGAAATGACAGTGAGCTCAGAAGCTGTAGAAGAGTTAGATAAAATGTTGTATTAAAAAAGAAAAGTTAACCTTAACTCCAAAACCTGCAGGAAAGCTTTGTGTGGAGACTAGAACAACATATGTATTTTACATAAAATACAGTAAGTGTACATATACATATATATTTTAGATGAGAATGAGCTGTGGCAGAGGCACTTCTCTGCTTCATAGCTGAGAAATTTTCAAGGATATAAACTATAATAAGCTATGACAAAAAATGAGAATGTTATCTTGATAACTTTTTCCAATTAGAATTCTGCTTTGTTTAGCTACTTCAAAAGTTGATTATAAAGTATTTAAGTGCCACCCCTCTGCATTCAGCACTTCTGATGTCAGATCACATACAGCAATGCCTTGCTTAGCCTATAGAAACTTGGCCAACATATGGTAGCCCAGCTGGAAAATAAAATACAGCTGGGACACACCCTCATTTCCCAATTGCAATGACCCAAAGAATAAATACTGGCTGCTGCTGAAAGGAGCATTTCTCTCTAAGCCCTAAAAATGTGATGATGAGTCTAGAAGGAAAACCTCTTTTTTTTTTTTTTTTTAAATTACTGCTAGGTATTTCTTATCAGGAGAAATACAGGTGATTACATCTGCTGAGATCCCCCCTCTGCACATGGCTGGAGGTGGATGTCCTCGTGGCTGAGAGGCTGGAAATGTCCCTGGTAGGCTCTGGTGTCCTGTGCAGCCTGTCAGGTAACGATCCTGAAGGCAAGAGGGCTTCATTTTGAGAGGGCATTCTGCAGAGAGAAATTATTTCCAACACAATCTGCTGGACTTTTTGCCCTCCATCAAGATTCGTCTAGACTGACAAAACTTTTGAAAAATTTTGGAGGATGTCCTCGCCCTCAGACTGGTAAGCTACAAACACACTTGCTGTCCCTTCTGTTGGACCTTGCTGCTTGTGCTTTGCACATGAAAATGAATTTCATTTCAAGTTGTAGCCATCTTGCAACACAGAGAGGACTGACACCTCTGAACAGCAAACTCTGCACAGGAAGCTTAATATGGCCTGACCCATGTCTACATGGCTTTAAATAAAGTAATTAATTACTATTCTCAATATCAATTATCTTTGTTAACAGAAGTTAAAGTTTTGAAGAGCAAAACTAAACTTTAAGGAAAAGACCAGCTAGTTATTTTCATAATTTCTTTTTCCAAATCCCACCATACTTTTCTAAGTGAAAATCTATTTGCAGAAAAAGGCAAGCAAATTGTCAGTGATGTTTTACCTACCAGCAATTTAACAGCCACCTTCAATTCCCAAATGAAACTTGAAATAAAAACACTACATCTAGGTTAATGTGAGGGCTCACCATTTTCATTTCAAAGGCTTTTTTTAACATTAATTTGTCCTGAGGCATAAATGAAATACAGACAAACTGTGTTAGATTTTAATTTGCTAAAAGTAGATTACAGGCCTTCTCCACAGAGATGCTGAGCACTCAGTTCTCACAAAAGTAAACTTTTTTCCCCACGGTAAAGGCAGCAGTAGCAGGTACCCACTGAGAATTGCAAAGGAGAATTTTTTCAAGGGGTTGACCTGTAAAGTGCAAACATTCTGACTCTGAGCCCACAACATAAAACCAGTACAGAAATACAGGTGTAGCAGAGCTAGACTAGGCATACAAGTTAATTCTGTCTTTAATTAAATGCTTGAATTTAGAGGAAAACTATTTATCCAACATTTAGGCTGAAAAAAATCTAAGCTTTCTTCTGCCATCTTATTATATTAGATGTCTATCTTGTCCCATGGAGTGACATTTCTCAAATCTGACCAACTTGAAGGGCAGACATGCATGTGGACACAGCAGGAGGATTTCAAGGCCACTGAGTCCAAGTGACCGTCATTAATTAGTTAAGGGACAAGCTCTTTCCATATTAGGCTCTTTAGGGTTGGTAACCCATCAATGGTGCAGAAGCCTCTTTATGGAAGGAGGCTTTGAAACCAGATATGGTAAGTTAAATAACCCTGGCTAGAAACCTAGACAATAAACAGATCCAAGATCTTCAAAACTCTGGGCTTATGTTTTGTTTTGCTGCTGTCCATTTCAATTGCTAAGGATGTTTTCCAACTGAAGGCAAAAATGACACCCAAAACCTATCTCAGGATTGCCCTAGAGACCAGTTTTCCTGCAGATGAATGGGTAGGAAGAAATTTCTTTGCCTTCAGGCTCCCTCCATACAAGAGTGGCTCCAATGGGTCTGTACTATAAAGGACTCTCCATTTAGCCTGCATCCTGCAAAGGGGTGTCTCAAGTGATGTTTCATGTGTCTGCTTTGAAGCAGGAAAGAGTCAGAGAAGGAAAAGAACGACTCACTAGTCATTCTGCTATGGAATAACCATGAAGTTCATGCCTGACCTTCAGCTCTTTCCTCATTATAATATCTTCAGCCTTGTGAGGGCTTCCAGGGTACCTGATATCCAGAGGGAAGTTACTCTACTCCCACACCTATTTCGTGGAGTTCTCTATGACTGCCATTGAAAAAGGCCAGATTCATTATTAAGCATGGAGATATCTCAAAATCCCTTACTCAGAATCCAAGAGTGTTTGCTTTCCCTTCCTTCCACTTGCAAGTCAATCTGAAACAGAACAACTTTCTTCTGGAAAAATCCCCCTAAACCTAGTTTTCTCTGAATCACAAATGAGCATTTATGTTTAGTTATTAAAAACCCAAATATTTTCCACATAAGCATTCCCCCCACTGATATCTTAGCCACAAAGCACTGATTTTTATAGTGATTCCTGTCTTCTTTTCTAACTGATTTCTTGTGATTCTTTTTTCTACTCTTACTCTGAAATACACTTTCTGAACTACAGAGCATAGAAAAACCAGGTTGCAAAGCAAAAACTAGAAGTCTTCTCCTTAAGCGAGTTCCCAATTTAGATAAATGCATAATATTACTGTAGTATTCTCTGCTTCCCTGCAGTTATTATGGAGAAAACTTGCTTCATCCTCTGGGGTCATTATTTGGTGATGCAGGGTAAAAGACAGGTTGCTAAGGGTAACCACCTCACAGTCAGTCCCTGGAATCACATGAGATTCATGCAAAATCCTGATTAATAAGAAATGGAACAAGAAGCTTTTTCTATGAGTTTACATGAGAATCTTAAAAAAATGTCTTCCACAGGAGGGAATAGGAAGGAATTTACTTTTTCTCGACAAGAATTATTTGTCCACTTCCTCATGTTTCATGTACATTCTCAGATTTAAAGGCCTGCACCCTACCAGCTGCAGCTGAAGTAATTCTCTCCTGTTGGAAGACTCTTCCTCACTGCCCTGCAGGGAGAGATCTGTAAATGGCTTATTTCCTCTTCAATTGAGGAATCAATGTCAGACACAGGCAAGATGCAGACTTCTAGCCTGGTTAGTGGAAAAGCCCAATGGCAGCACACAGTGAAGCAATAAACAAGCCAACAAACATTCCAAACCAAACAAATAAAAAAAAAATCAGTAACAGAAACAAATTTTAAACACAGATAATCAGATAAGAAGGGGGCAGCCCTCCCTCTCAAGCAACTATATAACCTCTTAAGAAATTTTTTTTTTAACCTAAAGCACCTTCAGTTGCAGGTAGTTTCCAGATTTACCTGCAACTGAAATAATACATATATAGTAAGAACCTGAAGAAATTTCTAAAACATACTAAATTAAGTACAAGTTAGAGTCCACATGTTTTTACTGACAAAAGCACAGAACTACAAGCACACGTATATCACAGCCATCCTGTGAGGAGTCCTTCATAGGGCACACTTAGCCCTAGGGCTGCTTGAAATTATATGGAGAAAGGCATTTTAGAGTTTCATCCTGAAAACCGGTAGATTTTGAGGATAGCAGGAAGCTATTGTATCACTGAGGTGTCACTGGGAAAAAAAATAAGCTGGAAATCAGGATGGTGATTCCAGTTTGCCCATGGAATTCAGTTCACTGGGAAGCTTTAAAAGATCACACTGTACCCAATCCAAGTAGCAGAAGCATGTTGGATCTGTCAGGCAACAGAAATGTGAAAAGAAACCAATTAAAAACTCTCCACTGTGCACTAGAAGGAGGAAGTCTTATCTCTGGTTTGCAGTACTGATGGAACAGGAACAAGTGTTGGCTCTAGGAAAGTCCATGTGGAAGGCACAGAAAGCAAGAGTAACATCTTGATGGCTATATTTGCATTTTTGCCTGTGAGGACACACATGCCAGCAAGCTTTCCAGAATCATCTTAGAGTGAAATACACTCTCTTTAGCAGAGTTTGAAGGAATTCTTTGTTGTTCCTTATTAATATGGAATAGGATTCTGCTAGAAAATAGGACTATAGGAAACCACAATATCAAGAAAGTATACCGGATGGGCAAACAAGAAACCACTCCAGGCAAAATATCCTTTTTTGTGCCACAGAAGTGATATGAGAGGTTATAATATTTAAATTGTGCAGGTACATTTCTTTCTCAATCATATTACCATCATATTCAGGACTGCATTCACTACAATTTAGGCATTAACGTCAAACACTTGAGATACAAATCCAGTAAGAGAGAGGAAAGGCACCAAAGCAACAAATGTTTTGGATCCAAGGAAGGCTATAGCCCTGATCTTTCAAGGTATTTTATTTTTAGCTAGACAAAAATCAGCAACATGTTGCTGATATTCCTCTAGTGCATCATATTCTACTTCCATGTAAAGATCCTTGATCTTATTTGACAAGGTCTATTCCAAAGCCCAGTAAAGCCAATGGGGATCACTATGATTTCATCTGTCTTATGGTACAAATGTAAACTTTGTATCACATTTTTTCCCATTAAAAACCCCCAAACATTCATTGGTGTAATTTTAGGAAGACTATTAATACAAGGATTGCTAGTGATGACTAAGATCCTCCTAAAAGGGGTATATTCCCAATAACTTAATGGAAATTTAATAGTAACTAGGCATTCCACTCCCAGAGGTCCCTGAAAAACCTGACCAAAACTAGCCAGTCTTCTCTCATTATATTTTTTATGTTTCTGTGTATTTCCATCTATGTGCAGCCATAGTGACAGAGTAAAGCTAAGAAACATAATTTTATAATAAGTGAGCAGTACATTTTGAATTTCTTCATTCCAGATTCTCAAAACTCTCCCAGATGTGCATTTACTGTGAGCAAATTACTGAGGTCTGAAGCAACTGTAAATTAATTTAGCAATGGAAAATTAAAGAGAGCTATCACTGTATAACAGCAGTAGGGGAAAGTTGCTTGTTATTTACCTGAAGTAATTTGAAAAATGCTTACAAATCCTTTTTCAATTTTACTCCTTTGCCCGAACATAACACAGTTACCAATTTCTACTGAGGATAAGAAAGTTGACACTGTAACAAGCATGCTATTTTTAATTTACAAATTTAATTTAATGCAGGTGGTGTAGGCACAAATAAATATTAGAATATTATAGGTTAGTCAGAACATTAGAAGCACAAAGAGAAAATGATGTTAATGTTACATGAATGGGTGTCAGGAAATAGGACTGACACTACTCATTCTCTAGTGTATTGGACATTAAATTTCTATGTATGCTTTAAAAAATGCAAGTATAAACAAGAGTACTCTGAAGTCCAGCTGGAATACTTCACTGAGACTTGAAATAGACTCTTTGTCAGTCAAAGCCCAGGTGCCTTGCAGCCTTCTCCCATCCTTTCATGTAACAGCCTATCTAGGACCTAAAAAAAAAATGACTACCAAAGGGATTTAATGAAATTCTTCACTATTTTGTGCCCAAGGCACAAATTTTCTTCCAGTCTCTTTCAGAATTGCTTTATCCACAGGTGGAGGAGATCCTCTCAGCTTTGAGGAACCCTTTTTCAGTTCCATAGGCTATAGCTCTTTTTGCAGGATTGATCCAGTGACACGGGATGCTGAAAGGGAATAACTAGAACTTGAAATAACTGCATCTCTACCTGGTACCTTTCCAAAGCCATCTGACTTCAATTAGTCAAATAGGACACTTCACATGTCTGAATTAACAGAGCCCTAGCCTCAGATAAACTTGCATACTCCATAGCAGTAAAAAAAGTTGTTCATGATAAAAGAATCAAAAAACACTCATTTTTCCACAAGTTGTCACTGTTATAGCTTGTTTGCTTTAGTTGGTGGAATGACTTGGCAAACTCTTACAGTTTGTTTGTAGTGAATAGAACCCTGTGCAGGTAAGAAGGCTGCTGGTGTCTCGGCTGTGAAGACAGCAACAAGGAAACTTGAAACAACATAAAAAAAATTGAAATGTGTTGATAACACTCTGGATGACAAGATTCGACTGTCCACAGTTTTAAACATTAGTTGTGAACTAGAAAAAGATTTATTTGAATATTAAATCGGATGGAAGATTTCTGAAAGGTGAATGTACATTACAGACCAGATAAGCTTACCACAAGCCTTTTAAGACTTACTGAACACTGAAGCTAGGATAGGTGATGACAATCTCTGAATTAAATATCAAATCTAAATGCTAGTTATCTCCTTAATCACAGTTAATCCATTTCTTAATTTATAAGCCATGCTAGATTTAAATTGTGAAAAAAGGTCTGAAAAAATTTATACTACAGAGTTTAAGACAGTTTCAAGAATCTGTTTCTCACCATGATGTGAATGGGTATAAACAGAATATATTTGTTACATTTTCAAACCATAGATTAATACCAGTGCTCTTTTCACCTCCTCATCTAAATAAATAACAAGATCACAGATGCAAACTATATTTTCTTATATGTTAAGATTGGACAAAAATCAGTGAAGAACGCTTAAAAAACAGCTTATCCCTTCAGGACATTGATAGTTCTTAGAATTGTAGAATCATTAAGGTTGTGATAGAACTAAAAGAACAAGTTCACCACTAAACCAAGTGCCACAGGCTATGTTCTTCAAAATGCCTCCAGAGATGGTGACCCAATCAATTCCTTGGGCAGCGTGACCAACATTTAGATAAGTTTTTCCTAACATCAGATCAAAGCCTCCCCTGGGGCAACTTGAGGCCATTTCCTCTCATCCTACCACTTGTTACCTGGGAGAAAAGACTGACACCCTCCTCCCTACAACCTCCTTTTTAAGGCAGTTGAAATAAGGCAGCAATAAGTGCCCCTCTGAGCCTCCTTTTCTCTGGGCTAAAGGCCCCCAGCTCCCTCAGCCACTCCTCATAGGAGCTGTTCAGATTTCTCCAGACCCTTCACCAGCTCTATGCCCTTCTCTGGACATAGAGCTCCATGCACCTCCATGTCTTATAGTGAGGGGCCCAGAACTGGACACAGGACTCGAGGTGTGGCCTCACCAGTGCCCAGCACAGGGGGACAGTCACTGTCCTGGTCCTGCTGGCCTCACTATTCCTGAAACAGGCCAGGTGCCATTGGCCTCTTGGCCACCTGGTAACATGCTGGCTCGTTCAGCTGATTGCTGACCAGCAGCTCCAGGTCCCTGTTCCCTGGGTGGCTTTCCAGCCACTCTCACCAAGCCTGTAGTGCTGCGTGGGGTTGTTGGGACCCAAGGGCAGGACCTGCCCCTTTGCCTTGAACCATTGGCCTCAGCCATTGACCCAGACTGTCCAGGTCCCTCTGCAGAGCCTTCCTGCCCTCCAGCAGATCAACTCTGCTGTGCAGCTCGATGTCACCTGCAAACTGACAGAGGGGTGTGCTCGATTCCCTCATCCAGATCACTGATATTAAACAGGAGCAGCTTCATCACAGCCTTGGAGAGAGAGTTTGAAGGAAGAAAAATCCTTTGATTTTTACCATTGTTTTGGACACACTTAAGAGAAAATCTTTGGGTGAAATAGAACAGAAAAAATAGTCTTCAAGGACATACTATAGTGAAACCTCTGAGACCTGATCAGGAATAATTACAGAATTCCATCCAGTAACATTACTTAGCCCTGTGAGGAACAGCGTTGAACTATATGATCCTTATGGGTCCCTTCCAACTTGAGATAGTCTGCAGTTCTATGATATGAGTTATTTAAGATGAGCAGTATGTACTGAGCCACATTTGCCTTTGACATGCATTGTATCCTGTTATGGACAGTGCAGTCTAATGCATAAGCACTCCAATTTTCAGCACTGAGGACTGTACAGGGCAACAGAGATTCAGGCTCAAGTAGCTATAATTTTTTTTTAAAAAGAGAAATGGAAACCTTAGGCTGAAATCCTACTGCCATATATAATACAGTAAGATTTCAGCTTTACTGTCTTTGAAGGCTGCAGTCACCATTTCTCAATCCATTTGCTTTTCTCCAGTACTGAGTGAGAAAGTTCAGCCTAACAGTCTCAGTGCTTCAGAAACAACAGATTCCTAAAATACCTCAATGAACTCATAATGTACTCCTTTTAGAGATGTAGCTTCATTAGTTCTATGTTTACAGTGACTTAGCAATCCTGGAAAGCAAACCAACACATCAACTTCACCCAAGATCTCAAGACCTATAATTATTTTACTTCAGATAGCAAAGACAATGAGGAGGTGGAGATTGCAGCATACTTTTTCTTGCCATTGGACATAGCTAAGATCTTAATCCTCCTCCACCCTCCACTTCTGACTCACATACTTCCTACTATCATTCCTTTGTAATAACTTTATTCCTTCTTCATTCATCTTCGGGTAAATTCCAGGAAACTGGTGTCCACAGAAGCCACCGGGCTCCATGGTTTTGTCAGATGAACATCTACTCCCTGATAGCTCCCAGGGCTGAAGATGCAGTTACAGCCTTAAAGATTTCAATCTGCAGGGCATTAGCATAAGCCAGTAATAAAACCTATCAATAAAACCTATCATTCAGAAACCACAGCCCAAGTCATACAGTGAAACTGAAAATCAGGCTGCCTTTAACAACAGCTTCCCTGAAGCTTGAGGACTGAAAATAAAAGAGGCAACATGCATTCATAAATTGGAGTAAATTATGGATTATTAATGTGGCTGGAAGTAAAATCAACAGTATATGTCCTTAACAACTTAAAACTCTCTAAAATGTGCACTTCTACATGTAACTTATTAGGATTTTCTTTCCTATATAGTCTCCTACTAATACAGGAGAATGACCTAGTAAAAAAATGGCTTATTTATTGGAAATAGGCAGCTCTGTCCTTTGCACAGGCCTTTGGGCTCTTCAGCAATATTTGACTCATAAAATCCTGGTTCTCCTAGAATGAATTGTTTGTGTATAATAATTCTTTCCAATAAACTGTTTTTTTATCTTTTAAATATTTACTAAAATCCTTCAAAAGACAATTGCTTTAAGGAAGAGTTCCATCCTTCACTACCAATCACAATATTAAAATAGGAAAGTAGAAGACAAGTGGTAAAATAAAGGTCAGCAGATGGGAAATGCTTTTAGCAAAAAAGCACATTCAGAACAAATAGTTAAAAGCCTGGCTGCTTCTGCAAAATAGGAGGAATGATACAGAAAACAACTTGTTCAGACAAAGCAGTTCTGAGTTGCTTGAAAGATGCTTTTTACAACCACTATCAGTGTAGAAAAGGCTGTTGGGATATCTGCAAGCTCTCACTTGTATTTTGCATTTTGGCTGATTGACTCTCTGATAATAAAGAAACATATTAAACCAACTGAAAACATCTCCAGAAGCTTTTCATGATGCATGTGTGGGACTTTATCAGGCAGGTAAAAGTAACCAACAATAATGGTGAACAGAAGCTGCTGTTCAGGCAAATGGCTTCTTTTCTTAAAGAAGAAATTTTAAATATCTGCACTTACAAACAATTCATGCTAGAAATGAGCATGAATAAATGCATATTTATTGAAAAGAGAAATCACTAAGATTTAAATTTAATCTGTATTTGATCAACTTTAAATTGCTTTGAAAACTGCACTAGTTTTTCTTATTAAGTAAATGTTATTTTTGTTGTGCGTGAGGATTTGCTTTATGTTAGGGTGGTGAGCAACCTCTGCTACAAGCAGATTCTATTTAAGTGCAAGTTTCACCACAAGATTATTTTTAACAACTGTACACCTACAGTACTAGACAAACACTCTGTGCTGCTATGCATGGAAAAAAGCAGCATTAAATTAAAGCAGCCTTTTCTCAGCTCTGCAACAGGAGGCTGATGTCCTGCTACCACTGCATGGTGAGAGCTATGCTACTGAACAGGATATATGTTTCTTCAGTTCTGTGTAAAGAGTACAGAACTAGGCCTTTGAAACACACAGTTAATTGTAGCCAGTTTGATAATTCGTTAAATTTAAAATCTACCACATTTCTGTCAGAATAGTTAAAGACAACAAAGAAGTATTTTCAGTGATAACATGGGTAATCTTTAAAGGATTTTTGAAAAAAATTATCAGGACTGTGGGCTATAAACCACAGGGGTTTGAAATAACACAATCTTTAGCATGTCACACTGTGCCTGGACATGATTTCATTATACAACTGAAGCTGATGAGTTTAGAATTTGCATGCAACATTAAAGATTATTTCTGATTTAAGTATTATTAACTGTAAAACAGTGTCAAAGAAGGAAATAGAGAAACATATACATTTAAGGAAACTAAGGAGAGGGAGAGAAAATATGCTTATTGTTTTTCTTCTTGGAACTCATATTAAGAAATAACTGAACATTCCGGTTTATCCACTGAATTAGATTTACAAACATCCACTGATTTTATATACAAACTGTCTTTGCATTTCAGAGAGACTATTTATCCATCCCAAAAAAGAGCTAAAATGGCTGTTGAGGTTAGATCTTTCCTATGAGTGCCAAACAGATCTGGGTGGGATGAAAAAAAAAATCTACCCCAAAACCATAAAAACCCCATGCTACTGTTGTGGTGCTTTCCAGAATTGAAAAGATCAAAGTACAAGTAAAGATCTAAATCACAGGGTACTACAAATACTGTATCTGAAAGAGGTATTAAAACCTTAGCAACAGTAAATAACATATGGAAGAATAATGACTTCCATCATTGCAGGAATAAAGGAATATCTTGCTGTTGATCTTCAGCAGCTATTTCATGAGGTTAACATCTCTCTGGCCTTTTGCTTTGAGAAAAATTGCCCCTTACAGCCCTGCTTACTTGATCGTGCAAAGACTAAAGGTTTGATTAACCTACACAAAAAAATCAGGAATATTTCTTTAACTTTATATAGACCCTCCAACCATGTGTCATTTTCAGCGAGTTACTGAGAGTTATGAAGTGCATAACTAACTTAATACTCAGTTTGTGATGAAGCACACAAAGTTGAAAGCATTTCCTTTCATTTTTAATTTGAGAAATACAAAGCCCAGGAGGAATTTCAGATCTTAGTTATCTTCCTCCACAATTCCAGCAATGTGGAACAGGCCTATTTTTCTTTCTCATTAGGTATCTCAGTGTCATAGCAATACTAATTTGTCCTCCAAATAACCATCTGCAAAATCCTGTTAGTTAGATGACACTAAAAAGCATACCCTTCTGCATTACAGTTTCTGCAGCACTAAATTGTCACTCTAATATGAATAAAAAACTTCAAGCAGAAGACTTTCAGACATTCTTTGTTGGCTTAACTCCACTTTCCACTGATTTTTCAGGAAACAACTCTGAGCTCTACTAAATGAAAATCTTCAGTGAGATTGAGGAATTCAAAATTATGATGTTCAAGAATAAGGATTAAAACAGTCTTCTATAAATTGCCAACCAGTTGCTTGTATACTACAATTCAGTGATTCATTTTAATACTGTCTGCAGCCAGAGACAGGCTTAAGAATATTCATAATATTAAACACCATTTAGGTGATTTTGGCAGAAAAAGGTACTGGCAGAAAGAAGGATAAAAACCTTTACTGAATTTGCTCACAGAACCAAATTTTATCTTAGTACTGCTGAAAAGACAAAAACGTCATGGTTTGCTACAAGTATTCTGACCTGTTTGTTTGCAGGACTTTGCAGATTTTGTTATGAGAGGAATGAACTGATGAAGTTTCTTTTCCCAGCCACCATGAGAAATGCTCAAAACAAGGGATATCCTCCAGGAGTCAGGTTTACCCCAGTAGAACCTTCTCTCATTAATATTTTCATGTGAAAAGATATTCTTTTGTTAGGATTGTCCCAAGTGAACAATTGTCAATATCATGTCAAATAACTACACCAGCCAGAGCTGCTCCTACAAGGTAAAAAGTGTGAGTTCCTTCTTTTTGTTGCAGAAGGCCTCTGCTTTGCACTAAACCCCTCTCAGAATACTCATTTTTTATCAGGAAAGGAAAGACTCAGTGGCACCAGCTTAGTCTTTTGCTCAACTGAGCTTGAAGGTGGATCTGAAAACACACTACCAGCACCAAATCCATTTAACCTAAGAGTCATTCAACTTGAAGTAAGTCAAGTCACTGCACAGAGCCTAGTTCCAAACAAATTTAAAAAAAATAAAGCCTTTAAGAGTTTTTCATGTTAGCAGTGAGTTGCAACGTTTGTGTTAGCAGGCTTTTGGAAGTGTTTCTTGGAGATAAAATTTGAATAATCTATGTGGTTTAATTTAAATAATTTATGCATAAAGCACTGCAGAGTTATAATTGTAATTATAGTGTTCAACTTGGTAGCAATGAGGTACATTTGAAGTTGGATTCTGATTGTGCTGTATATCTTATGCTCCAAATTTCACTTTGTTTTCAGCAAATCCTTTGGAGTACAAGAAGAGGGCTCAGAGCTTCACAAAAATTCTTGAGTGAAGTTTTAGAGAGTTTTTTTGCTACACATTTTTTATTATTATTTAAAGTCTGAAATCCAATCTTGCATGCTTCTGTGTCATAGTGATAAAGTAAAGGTGGCTGAAAAGTGCCCCTGGTCAGAGAGGAAGGACTTTTCTACTTTTCTCGTGAAGGAGCAGCTGTTCCTATCAATAATTTCCTGAAGCAATAGGCCTGGAGTGTAAACAATATTTTATATGGATGGCAGCAGAACAGATGACATTATTTCTGAAATTTTTGCACTTCACTGTGGAGAATGGATTAACCCTGTGTGACATAAATTCAAATCTTAGTTCCTTGAAATGAATGAAAGTGTTAAAGTATTATAAAGAGAAAAAAAATTTCTACAGAATGGTGTAGTCAGAAGAGTGTCATCTTAACTTGGTTCAGAGAGAGAGAACACTGTGGCATTAGGAGCACTTCAGAAATTGTATATTGAGGCCTGAACAGACAAAAGGTTTGTTCCCACCACTCCTATTAATACTGTTCTTTTGCTGAACTTGTAACACATACCCAGAGACAGACAGGAGGAAAATCCTGAATACAGCCACTCAGGATGCTGGACAAGTATGAGGGGAATGGACAACTGATACTTGTGTCCTTTTCCTAATTAAAGATGTACTGCCAGTGCTGGAGATCAGAGGGTCCTTGTTACAATCTGGTAGGACATACCCGGTGTTTACAGTAAGAGCTAGATGGGTAAGTAATGCTCAATTTCAAACACCAGCAATGAACTCAAAGGTCTTCAGATTGCAAGTCCCTGGAGCAATACTCCCAGAGGACAAGCAGCTGGCAGGAGAGCACACCTGTGGATTCCCCTGCTCATGAGCAGGTCTTACAAGAAGAACACATCTTCAGCCAGGCTGCAGGCAGAAACAGTGGGCTCCAAAGGTTGAATAAACAACTGTCAGATTCTCATGGGTGAATATTGAATGGGCCCCTCAATGTCAGGAAGAGGTAAAAGTTTATACCTTTATTTCTTTTCACAGAGAATATGCTAGTCCATACCATCCTGCTGCTTGAAAAGCAGCTCTGTGAGGAAATGACATGATCACTGGTTAACCTCTTTGCCAGTTCTATATTTAGCTCTTTCTACTTTGTCCAGTATTAGGTGTGATGATGGATGATTACACTCATCCCTTACCCACCCACACCTATATGTGCAAGGTCACTATGTCTTTCCAAAAGATGGATTAATGAATTGTCTCTAAGACCTTGTATCTGCAGAAGATTTCACGTGACAGAGGCAAGCAAAATTACCAAAGGAGAAAGCTTATGAGAAAAAGAAGCAGCTGTAGTTATTTCAGTAGCCTCCCTACAAGCTTATCTAAAAGTGTTAGAACTTTAGTGTGTAACACTAAACTGTACTGTTACTTCACTTTAGAAGTGTTAGTGAAACCAGAGAGCTCCAGAAGCTTAATATGTCAGCTGAAGCATTAGAGGTTCACAGATCTTTCAAGACAGGAAAACAAAATAAGTGCAAGTTTCTTCTATACTGCCATCAGAACATGCTTCCAGCACGCATTAATAAAGCTGTCATTATTCCAGCTAACCCCTAAACTTCTAATCAGAAAATAAACCCCCTCCTTGATTTTATCTTCTCATTAACACCCACACATCATTGTAATTTTGTTTTACAACTGGAAGACAATCTATTTTCTGCATTAAATGAGATCTTGCAACATTAAGTCTGAATCTGAGCTGGTAGGACCTTTCTTCTCCTTTATTTTGAGTGACAGCATTTTCCTAGGATGGTGTGAAAAAGACAGGCATCTGGGAGAGACCAAAACCCTAAAAAGCCTCAACTGCCAATCAAAAGCCTGAAAAAGTGCTGATATCAGAAGCCTTAAGGGTCACATCAACATACCTTTAATATATCTCCAGGGATGGTGACTCCACCATTTCCTAGGCAGCCTCTTCTCCCCTGGGACAGCCTGAGGCCATTTCTTATCATCCTGTCACTTGTTGCTCTGGAGAAGAGACCCATACCTGTCTTGCTACAGCCTCCAGTTGGGTTGTTGTAGGGACTACTAAGGTCTTCCCTGAGACTCCTTTTTTCCAGGATAAACTTCCTCAGCTTCTTCTTCCAAGAGGAGGAGTGCTCCAACACTTTCACCAGCTTCATCGCCCTCCTTTGGACACACTCCGGTATCTCAGTATCTTTCTTGTAGTAAGGGGCCCAAAAATACACAGTAATTTCAAGTGTGGCCTCATGATCACTGCTCTAGCACTGCTGACCACATTCTGTGTGGTACAAGCCAGGATGCTGTTGGCTTTCTTGGCTACCTGGGCACACTGATGGCTCATAGCCAGCTGTCAACCCTCAGCTCCAGGATGTCATGCTTAAGAAGAAAGCAGCTGCTAAATGCAGCCTGTTATTCCAGAATTAAAGTATTGCAAAGATCCAGATAATGAAACTGATAGACTCTTACGCTTAGAATTGAATAAATTGAAATTGATAAATACTGTGCTCTTGATCTGAGATAAGAAGCTTTATCAAAGCAGCCAGTTGGATAAACAAGCAATCTATGAGGTGTTAAAAAGGGGATTAAGCAGATGAAACCTTCAGAAGCCACGATTTCTTCTTTAGTGGTCAAAATTACAGCTGCCTTAAGCTTTACAGCTTCAAGCTTCTCTCAAATCACTATGAACACACATAACCACCCACCAGCTATTAACCAGTTATTTCAAAAAACACAGCTCGATTTATAGATTAATTTTGATTAGAACTGCACCTACATGTTCAGTTTTGCTAAAGAAAGCCAGCACTAGTAAGTTGTGCCACACTAAGAAATATAGGCTGCCAGAAGGGAAAAAAAATACAAAAAAAATCCTGCTGCTTCAAAACCTGCAGTCCTTAGCTTGGAGTTCCAACTGATTTGCATCATATTTTTCTGGCAATAGTTCAAGATTAAGAGATAGTAAATATCAGATTAGTGGGGAAAAATATTTTATTTTCTCTAGATGCCAATGTTTAAGTGGCAATTTTTTACTTCTCTATTTCCCAGCATAGAAACAGTTAAGGTTTGAGGCAGAACAAGATAAGTTAAAAAATTGAGAGCAATTATATAAGATTGTGTACCACTTTAACTCAGTTGCTTTTTAAGCTTATTTAAATTTTAAATCTGCCTTAAAACCAGTGTCTGGCAAGTCCAAATCATTATCCCTAATTAAAAAAGCAAAATATTCCCTCTCAAGACAGACACATCATAGAATGTTTGGAAAAAAAAATCCACTCCATAAAACAAATTCCCAAACCCCCAGTAATATGAGGTGAAGCCCAAGACAACCTGGCTACCTTCTCTGCAGAAAGTCCAGGCTCGTACAGGCCCACAGAAGAGCTTGCATGCAGGGAAAAGCATGCAAAATAAACCTCTAGAATGAGATATGTGATGATAAACAATACTATTCCAAACTCCATCTGTTTTTTTTTTCACCACTCTGAAACAATATTGCTGTTTCAGCCTGTGATGATGCAAGGATTCAGCTGTGACAATGTCCCCACCAATCTGAGCAGCTGAAGCCATGCAGCAATTTCACCAGCTTCTGTGAAAGTGCCTGAAATAACATTCATGCTGTAATAAAAAAAACAACAAACCAACCACCAGAAAACACACCAAAACTCCCCAGCTTTAACTGGCTTCAGTAGACCATGAATGAATCAAAACAGGGCACAACTACACATACAAATTGAAATGTAAAGTTAGGAAAAAAAAAAATGAGGGAGCACAAATTCAATGTACAGATTCATGCTGGCACATGAAACCAGACTGAAGCTCAACTCAGTCATTGGAATATTTCTACCCACCTGACCTGCTGTATTACACACACCCAAGCTGGTGGAGGTGGGATATGACTAAAAATATATTAAAGAACCTCACAGCTGTGAGCAGGCTATAAATTGAAGGGTTCAGATTAGCTGTAGCATGACTCTCAGAACAAAGCCCTTGTTTTTAACAGCACATACACTGTTCATCCCACAGCAAGCAGCTGTCTCTTAAAACTGATGTCTCAGGTGGTATCAACTGATGCCAATTTTCCAATCACTTTCCAAACTTTCCTGTTACAAGGTGAGCTGCACAATGGCAGTTTATTTACCTGCTAGCAAACCTTTTCTTTGACGGGTCACCGCTCTTAATTATAGTGGCACCTGTGTACTGCTTTGCTTTTTAGCCTGTCAAGGTTTCCATTATAAACCCATTTCTGGATGTTTATTCTGCAATACCCTTCCAAGTCCACTGTGGGTTGCAGCATAGCTTGCAAGGTCTCAGCAAGCATGTTTCCTAAGTAATCATGGTCCCCTTGTTCCATCCCAAATAAGTCAGAAATGACTCTTTTTACTGCTGCTTTGTGGGAAGGTTATACCTGCCTTTTTTAAGGAAACAAACATTTTGCAGGTAGGAAAAACCTTAAACAGAAAGGGTACTCCTACAAGAAAGTATAATGATCTTACAAGAAATATTGGTCTGTACACCCAAACATCAGGGCTTGATAATTTACCACCTTAAATTCTTTGCCTCTGTTGGAATGTTCTCTTACCTGGAGCAGGAGAAAAAAAGTACCCAAAGAGAAAAAATACCAAAGCTATTCACTTCTGTTCAATCATGGTGACATACACATAAAGACTAGACCAGACTGTCACAGGGACAGTGATGTGACTGATCAAACGGTTCAAGAAGGAGAAACCCAGCAGAGAAACAATGAGCAATAATAAGCAAGCAAACACTGGGAAGAGACTGATTATACAGTGCTACCTGTGGCTGAGAAACAAGTGAGATGTGAAAGGTACTCACTTTTTTTTTTTTTTATGAGAACATAAACTAAGTTTCAAGGCTCACAGCTGCAAGGGTCACAGCTGCACTTGTCCACAGCACACTGGAATCTTGCAGTGAGACCACAAGCCCAGCTTGTCACCATTTACACATCCAGTTCATAAACCCTTATTCAAGTCTCAACATAATGAGCTGAGATTATTGAACTACCTGTCTGAGGTACGAGCCTCTGATGTACACTGAAGCTCTTAAGGTAATGCAAAACCAAACAATAAGTCCATGGAAGAAATTAGTGGTTTGGAATGGAGTTCAGAGTTTCTGCTTTGGCATTAGGATGGCACCTGCTGTGACAAGAGATCCTTGCAAAAAGAAGAGCTCCTGAAGCCAGAGTAATTGCTATGCACGTGTACGCAGCAGAAGTGGGAAGGAAAGAGTTTGTATGAGCATTGATAGTTACAGCTGGGGCGCCCTGCTTTCCTTCCACAACACTGCATGCTTCTGAAATGCACAAGTATTTCTCTATTTTCTAACCTACTTCTAGTCATGTGCTTTCAAATCCCTAATGAGTCTCCATTTTGATCACAGATGAAGGCAGCAAAAGGGACCAGGTTGTGAAAGACACTGTGTATTCCTTCACACAGCTACACAAAACCTTTTGTGTTTGCTATGACCCTGTTTGAAAGAGTTATCCACTAGCAAGGAACAGAAATATTCTATCTTCAAAGATTCTATCCTCTCCTGTATTCCTTTTGCTGTGATCACCTGAATGACAGAATCTTGCTTTTGATCCCAAATGGGTAATTCAATAAATCATTCCCATTCAAGTACGTGGAACTACAACAGCAGATTTAGAATAACAATGTCAGATAGAATTTCTGGTTTTTGACTGCCAAAGCTGTTCAAATCTAACTCTTCTTCCCATATAGGAAGAGGTCATTGACTTCTGATGTGTAAACAAAGTTAAACTTCAGTTCTGTCCAGACCCCAAAAACTTTATGACTTGAGAAGTGACTTAATAATTAATATAACTATAAATTAAACCAAAATCGAATTACTTCTTGGGCAGGTATTAGTTCCCCTTGGGCATTAGAAATCTGTTTTTCTTGTTTGAATGCTGAATGTCTAAGTAGCAAAGAAATAAAATCCTTTTTGTTTTAACAAAAATCCCTCAAACTCCAAAAACCCTACAGAAATAATCATCTATATGCATTACTTTTAGCTGCCCATCACAAATCATTACCATGAGTCTGAATACCCTTCATGATGCCTGTTTAAGTGGGCTGTTTTGCTCGGGTTTTGTGGCATTTGTTGTGTGTGTGGTGAGCCTCTTAATTTGAGCTGTGGGGTTTTTTTTGTTTGGGTGCATTGTTAATTTTTTTTTTTTCTGGCTTTTTTTTTTTAATTTTCTCTGCATTCATTCAGTAACTTACAAATTGCTATCATTAATTGAACATGGATTTGTACATAAGTGAACCAATTTCATGCAACCACAAATATTTAGCCATGTAAAGAACACAGGAAGTTCTTACAGCTCTGATTTTAAAAAGCACACACAAATGTGTGGACACATGTAAAGCAGACACTGTCTTCTAGGCCTAAGCTGCAACTGCTTTTTCACTTTCAGTAGAGCACCAAAAATTAACAAAAGGATTTTTGCCATGATAAAAATGCCACAGAAACTATTTACCACAGAAATCCCTTCTTTTTGGGAATAGAGAATATACTCTCATCAAAAGTGACACTGAAATTAACAGAGAATAAACAGCTTTTGATCTCCACAGATTAGATTTGTAACTAAGAAGGAAAGCTGCATCTTCCCTTGATCTGAATTTAGCTCTGCAATCCCCTGCAAAACTAAATTTCATCTCAAGAGTGAGATGGGAAATGATTAATACTAAATCTGAAACCTGGATAGGAAAAGTGGCCAAAAATAAAAAACCTAAAATACCCTAAAGGACAGATACACTGCAATAAATTTGTTTTGCTCTTTGAGGTCCTTCAATGCAGAATTTTCAAGTGTGATAGGATAATGAAAAAGTTATATGACATCCATTCTTTTTACTATTTTAGATAAAAACCACTCTTTTTCCCCTAGGACTGCCTGAGATACAAGGAGCTTGTCTTTAATTTGATGCCACCATCATCAAGCTTTCAACAGTCTTGACAGGCTCAGGGCTCTCTCTGTGCCCCATATCTCTCCAGAAATTACTGTAGCACCATAAACTATAAATTACCTTTAAAGGTGACCTCCAAAAGCAGCAAATAGACTTATTCCATTTTATTACTGATTAAGAGGTAAAGACAAAAATCAGAGCTTCTGAGTTGGATAGTCTGGTTAATATTTGGTATTTTTTTTAGTGTTTGGTTATTTTGGCTGTTAAATTTATTTCCCGCTATCTTCCCTAATTTTCCCATGTAACTCTCACATGTTTTTTCTTAACTTTCTATGCCAAATTCAATTGCATGAAAATGGCAGTTGGGTTGCAGAAAATAAGTCAGATTTCTGGGCACAATTAGAGATATGTATGCAAACATGAGACACAAACCCAATCAGATCCTCATCCTTCCCCCCTCTTTGCATTTTAGTGCTAAAACAAGAACTAATCACCACTGAGAAAAATTGCCCACTATCTTCTTCAGTCTAGGTATCTCTAAATGAGACCAGGGACACCTCACAGTGACATAATGAGGTGATTGTTCCCAGCTGTCCAAGAGCAGGATTATACACATTAGGCTCTCAGTTACTGAAATTCAGGTCTTGCTGGATTTCAGGTGGACTGATACCAATCAGGTGTCAGAGAAAAAAGGGTTCTGAACTGCAGTGACTGGGATTTCTTCCAGCTCTGTCTGGAAGAAAGAAGAATGAACAAAGACCATCTCAAAACCTCTGGTTGCTGGAGACAATGGATTGCATTTTGCACATCCCTGGGACAACCACTCACTGGCATCACAGCCTTCAAAGCTGGCTCTGACAAACTCAAAAGTTGCAGTACTCTCAGTGGAGAGTAGGAGTAGAGGGAACTCTTCCAGGTGTCCAGCAGGACAGAAGGCACCCTTACTCTCTTCATATGTCACATCCTACTGCATCTCTATTTGATCACAGTTACCAGAAAACTCTGATTGTTATAAATTTTAGCCTACTCATAATCTATACTTGCATGTTTCTGGTACTGTAAATTCTTCAGCATCAATGTCCTTTTGAAAGTCATCTGAATGACATTCAAAGGTTAAAAATAACACAACCTTTGTGCCAGGAGCTAGATTTCATTTTAACAATTCAGAATTATAATACATCAATTAACCCCCAGAGTATTTTTACTGGTTCATGTATTCAATTGGTTTTTTACATATATTACATAAGAAGCAGATGATATGATTATTTCTTTGAGAAATATGCGATCTGTGACGACAGCCAACTTCTTAATGAAGCTAAGAAACACCAAGTAAGTGCATTTAGAAGCAAGCCGTGTCTGTTCTGCATGTACTTTTTCTTCTATTTAAGCAATTGCCATTTCATTAATTTACAAATTTCTTAGTGAGAAAGAAAGTGATTACAACACCTTATCACTGACCACAGTATACTAGAAGTTTTTTGTGGTAAAGAACTTAATACTTTGCTGGTAATTAAGACAGATTTACTAGTGTTGTATGTACATATGTTCAATACTTTGTTTACATATTACACTAGCAGTTGATACCCCAAGTGCTATTTTTCTGATGTTGTCACATATTGCTCTAATGCCAGAGTTAACTGTAATATCTACAGGCTTGTACCAACTCATGTTATAAAAGAGATGTTGAAGATTCCAGAAAGCAAACCAGAAAGACAGGGTAAGATTATTAATTCTTTTATCTTGTAGTCAAATCAAAGAAATTACTATATCTTGAGAATGAAAGTTTAAGGTTACCTTTCACTGCACCTTGCAGACCAGTGCCATTTTAAAAATAATTTTTTCCATATGCTTTGCAATAAAATCAAATACTGTGAGGAATTGACTGCAGTTTTCCTATTGACTTCAAAGGTGAACCAAGTCCCATAATTACTTATAATAAGGGTATCTTGAATCCTTCATTATGGGGACATGAACACATACAAGTAGAAACAGAAATATTAGCAAAAATAGAGCCATTTTAGAGTTGCTACAATTCAAGGAATCAGAGCCAAGTACGATCTCCACTGTCATCTCTGCCATTGTGCTTCCAAAAAGACCCTTAAAAAGTAACAACATCAAATAGTCCCTTGCTCAGCCTTTGTAGGAATTGCCCTCACACTGAATTATTCCCTACCTTTTTCTTTCCTCTAAAGAAATTGCATTTCACCATCACCATTTTGGGAATATTTGCAACAGGTAAACTGAGTCTTGGGAGTGTCTAAAGAGCCTTGCTGTCCTCTGGAGCTATATTTGTATCATGTTTACTATCAGTTATGCTTTTGAGGGAAAAAGGAAAAACAAAGCACAGGGAACTCACCAGCTGCAGCAGGTCCCTGCCGGTGACACCAGTGCTCTCCCTTGTTCCTGCTGGGCTCCTGTCATTGGAGGTGCAGAGGCTTCAATCAGCTGGGACAGTGACCCAGGCCAGCCTGGCAGCTCCCTCTGAAAATGCTGTTTCCCCTCGGTCTGCCATCTTGCTGCCTTTTCCACACCTTTTCTCGAGGCTTTTTTTCCCGCCTAAACCTCGGCGCCCCTTTCCCTCCAGGCCCCTCACGCCCTCACCCTCACATGAGGGGGCTCGCATAGCCCAGCAACTGCACGTGTTCCTCTGGGCTAGCCCCAGCTCTCCTTGCTGCTCCAGGGGCTCCCCAAAAATCACACAGAAGGGTTACCCATGCCCTGCTTGCTGATGGTTTAACGCTGCTCCCCAAAATGCCGCCCCGCTCGCTCTGACCGCCCGGCTGAGGGGCTGGCGCCTCAGGCTAGAAGGGGCTTACTCCATTTTGGCAGAAGGGCATCGGAGCTCCCTGAGCTGCACGTGCTGAGGGCTGGTTAGAACATTGATAACTGGCCTTCTCATGGGCAGAGAAGATACAGTGGGAGAAAAGGACTAAAACCCACATCAGACACTTACTTGTGTTTGCCTGAGGAGATGTGCTGTCATTCCATGGCAGGCCTCCCTGCACCTCAAAAATCTGGGCTAATTTCAAGCATCTGACTGAGGCAGAAATCTAAAAAGTATTGAGTTCCCACAAGCATCATCAGAGTTGGAGCACTTTTTCACCTTTTGGCTACACCAACACGTTTATAACATAAACCAGCCATTGTACGTTGAGTGACAGTCCCTTAGGCAGCGAGGCCATATGCAGGGCAAGAGGCAGAGCATCATCACTCTCGCTGTGGGAGGTCTTCAGGACAAAGCCCCCTTCTTCACCTCAAACCAGAGTTAGTAATTTAACAGGAAAAATAACTCATTCCCTGTTGCAGTTGAGACGACCACGATATGCAGAATAACACCATACAGCTTCAGAAGGCTTCTCCGTGTGAGCTCCCACAGACAGCTCCTCGCAGCACGACGAGCAAACTCCAACTCCCTCTGAAGCAGGTAACCCACTCTTTTACAACACTCATCCTTATTGGACACAGCTGTGACCTGTTAAGGGCAAGGCTGTTCTCACTCTTTGGTAATTAGTACAGCTGCAACTCCTCAGGGGTGAGATTGCTTTCTGCACTATCTCTATTCTCTTACAATCCATCCTCCCACATAGTCCTTATTCAGAATTTTAAAAAAGCACTTTTTTCATCTTGAAAATAAAGCCTTAGGGAGTTGGTGTATTTGCATGGAAAGGTACTGTTATGGAAGGATGATGCCTACAGCATGGAAGTGAGGATGCTGCTGTCTCACTGGGTGTTTGGCAGCTTTCTGGAAGGAGATTCAAAATGTCTCTGAGACAGATACTCTGTCAAGTCTGTTTTAACAGGGAGAGGGCCAAAACCTACAGTTCATTTACAGGGTGCCCTTGGCAAAAAATATTTGCTTTCAAGACTTAGAGTAAGTACCAGGACTCTGGTTAGCAGGGCCTGAATATTTTGCTGACTCATAGTATATATAATGAAAGCTTAATAAAATGGAATATATCTAGTTCATGAAGTCTCTTGATACTGTGTTGTAATTTAGTCCACCAACAGCCTTTATTTAAAGTTGGATTCCATAAGCCTGTTATAATGAGCTAAAAAGTGCACAGATAAGCAGTTATTTCTGAAAATGTGGCTCCCTATCGATATATATTTTGCACAGTCTGTATATCTTAATTGAATTGAAATGAGCATGGGACCCTAGGGTTTTTTAGGTCTAGTGAGGCATTAAATACTCCAAAAGCACAATAAAAATGAAAAAAACCCTCTACTTCTCCAAACTACTGAATCTTATTGCTTCAGCTGTGGGCAAAACACTCCTACTACCTGGGAAAAACACAAAAAAGCATTGCTTACAGCCCTTCATGGTCTATATCTGTAGCCTTCATGCCTTCATACCTTCACAATCTCACTTATCTTCTGCCCTTTTGATGCATCCATCTTTCTAAGTATTCCTATCTCATCTTCGAGTTGCCTTACAAGTGCCCATATTTTTTCCTTCTTTTCTTTTTGAAACCTCTCACTCCAGGAGTACTCCTGCATTGGTTAGAAAAAAACACAGTTTTGGCAATAGTGACAAACCATTGCCCTCCGTATTCAGATGGGGTTCTATTTTACTTATTTCTAAGGAAGTCTGTCTCTGTTGGAGTTGAATTAAGATCATGTAGACACATCCTGTAAAATTTTGTAATAATCTGGGTTATGTACATTGCTGCATATATCAGCATGAAAACCAACGGTCGCTGCTCTGTGTATTAAATACACAACAGGTTGAAGCTGATGTGAGGAATGATCTAGCTCAAAATAAACAGTGGGAGAAAAACTCCTTTTCCAAAGTTAATCTTTTAAAAGCTTAATAACTTAATTCTAAAAACTGTTCTTATTATCATACTTCCTGCCTACCATAAATCAGAGCAACCCTGAATGCACTAAGCAAAGCACTGATCAACCTATTTTTGAATGAAATCTGGAGACTCCAAAGGGTAAGGCACTTAGAAGAAATATCTGAGGTCTTGGATGCTTACCCAAATTGTTCTGAGTCTCTGAATATTTTTGCTTGGCAATCACTCTTGGATGATACTATTTACATTGTCACAGAGGGAGTATTATTGATCACCTTCCACCACCATGACTGTTACAGTGTCAATCAAAAACAAGCAGCTTGCTAACATTCAGACTCCAGCTGTACAAATGTTCTCTTTTTGGGGCTCATTAGTTTGCTCCTGCTGGCATCTTTTCAACCAGAAAAAAAGCCCTCGTGTTTTCATTCAGTACAAAAAAAAATAGTATGAAAATATTATGCATAAACTTGCATTCTAATTAACTAAAGATGGTCTTTCTTAAAAAATAATCAAAAGAACTCATTTAGACATTAGAACTACAAGTGACACTCTGTTAGGATGTATGGTTTTTACTCTGTATTTTGATATCTGAAACAAAGTTCACTATAAGTGGGTAAAAATGCCCAGACTATGGAATAGACTTAAAATCCAAGACCAAAAGATTTCATTATGATAGAAGGAGTTGTTGCCCACAAATTAAGTTAATTCAAATGCCAAGCAGAATACTTTGATGGATTGTAGTGTAGAACTGGACAAAGAAAAGAATGTCTACAAGTGTTATGAATTGCTAAATTAATTTCATCTGTAAGGAGAAGAATATTGATTTAATTTATCTCATCCAGTTGGTAGTATGACTGAAGAATAACTCAAATTCAGTGGCACTGGCTGCACAGATGATGGTACTGTAGCAAAGGGTGGTGAGAAAAGTTGATTGAAGAGTGATAAGCAATTTCATCAAAAAAGCTCAAACTCAGTCCGTGTTCAAGAGAAATCAAAGCAAAATCTGTGGATTCTATTGCTCCTAAAAGTTATGATAACCTTTGAAATGTCTGTGGGTTTTAAGCTGTGGTTGATTTTTCATGTACTTACACAAAACTAGAACACATGGGCCAAAACAGTGATGACATGGGATGTTGATCTGCTGGTATAAATCAGGAGAAACTATATAATAACAAAGGAACTAACAAAGTTGTAATTAAGTGATGAATCAGTTAATAGGTAAAGAAATTGTTTACATAGTTCAGCTATATGGGCTTGATTCAATATCATATTGAAGTAAATTTAAATATATCTGAATAGCATTAGTAAATTTTGGATTAATCTCCTTTACCATATATTTTTAATGTTGCTTTAAGAATCTTTTATACTTCTTGAATTTGAGGTTTTGAGAAATTTTTTTTTTCCCGATCTTTCTTAAAGTAAAATATCTTATTTTTTCCACCCAAGGACTCAGTGTGTGACAGCTTAAGCACATGAACAGCCACCTTTAAGCTATCTGTGATCTTTGATATCTTTGAGATATCTGTGTGCCAAAGCTCTACATTTTTGTGAATTGCCAACATCACTTGAACTAAAAATTCAGATATCACCATGAATGACAAGAAATTAATTCTGATGTTCATCGCAGTTGATACAATTCTAAATAGTTGTGATTCAAAGACACTAAAAAATCTGATCTTATCAACATATCCTGCTGAAGCTGAAATTTTTCTTTGATTGTCTCAGCTTCATTTCAGTTAAGGATATGCAAGAAAACTGAGACTTGCTATATTTCTTATAATCAAAGAAGCTTTAATTCACACCCTGTTTACATATTAGGTCTCTGAAGTAAAACATTAGGGACTATTTTATATAGTCTTATTTTGCTATAAAGGCAACCAGTCCAGTTTATCAGAATATGAATAAGTGCAAATGGAAAAGAAGCAGGATTGACAACACAATGCCTTTGCTCATGGTTGCCAAACAAACAGGCATGGTGAGGAATAAAGCAGACAATAATCCTTTAAGGAAATCCGGAACACATTAAAATACATCTAAAATCTGCATGTTTTTCTCTTTTGTGTCTGTTTTGAAAAAGTCTCTTAGAAGTACAATTCCAGGGCTTTTTGTTAGAATCAGCATTTTCAAATGAGTAAATATAAAGTAAATGTGTGAACTCAAACAAAAGTATGAGGGATTTAGTCTCTGTTGTGTCAACAGGATTGAAATGAATCAATCTGTAAAGCCTGATGGGAGCACCAGGCTCTCCCCAGAACCCTACTTACCTTGCATAAGCTTACATTCATGTCCAACGTGTTGTTTCTTTTCTTGTCACCAGCAGCAAAAACCTTTCACGCACTTTCTATCTCCTCGTGGATTTATATTGTGTTCTTCTCACATATTTTTACATTTCACCTTGCAAATTTTGTTTATGTAGTTGTGAATCTCAGGCAAAGTCTTCTTGTCCAGTATACATGCAGAAGGTAAAACTTTTTTGGATTAATTTTCAGAGATTCAGAGTATCACAGAGCCTCAATGAAGTAAAATATATTAGCCAGGCTAAGAAAGTAACAAGATTTGTGCCTAACCTGAGACATAAATGTAGTGTGAGACAGCATTATACCTTGTGCAATAGATTATTGGGGAAAGTCTTGCTGGGAGGATGGTGCCTTCTGTGGGATCCCATATCTTAAATCTCCTTTTCAAGCAGAAGTTCACACTGATATGTCTCAGAATCTAATCACT
The DNA here is from genome assembly GCA_013398275.1 of Promerops cafer. NCBI lineage: Eukaryota > Metazoa > Chordata > Aves > Passeriformes > Nectariniidae > Promerops > Promerops cafer. The sequence continues at coordinate 1,187,627 of VZSE01005944.1, forward strand.
GTTCCAAGACTCCTTTTGCTTTTTAAGTGTATTTTTACTCCAAAACAATGCTAATAACAAAGGAAGTGGCATCCAAAATACAGCAGAAGAAACAGGAAAAGTATTGTGTTTTTTAAGGCACAAAACTCAGATCTTATGTTTAGACTCTCATTATGTAAACTATCAGCAAGTGTCCTCTGACTTCTGTAATAGCAGTTCAGAAATAATTTGGGTGCTCTTTATAATCTGCAGTGTTTTGTATTTGTTACAAAACTTTTTATTGCTTGATCTGCATCTCTAATCAGTGACAAAAAAACCAAATAAACCCTGATTCTGGTGCAAGTGTTTTACAGCTCTTCATGAATTAAATGACAAGATAACCAGCTCAGCTTGACGTTGGAGCAGGAATCCTTTTGCTGTACCTAAGATATTAAATCTTACTTTAATATTTTTTAAAATACTAAGTAATTTAAATATTTATTGTTTAAAAATATAATATACAAAGCATAGGAGGAATGAGAGAACAGAAAAAAATAGAAGAATTAACAGGCGGGTGAGCCAAAGTTAAAGCAAAGTGCCTTACTGGTGTATTCTGCCAAAGGCCAGAAAAGCAGTTTCCATGCAAAGTTCTGTTTTCCTGTTATTCAGAGTTGTGGCTGAAGTCAAACCAGTGTGACAGCTGTGTAAACTCCACTTTAAAACCTGGTATTTCACATGTTCACTTGGCATTTGAGCTCCATGAGGTTCCTCTTGCACCAGGCAATTTTCTCTGGAATGATAGAAATCTCATAAAGGTCAATTCTTATCTTCCTAAGTGTAATTAGACCAGAGCTAAAACCTCTAAGTTAAAGCTGACAAAGTTAGCAAAACCAAAATACCATTTACTGCTCTCTTTGTTGACCACATCTCAAGAAAATGTGAAGAGAGTTAATATGTGCCAGAAGGATCCTGATTATGTTTGTGGAAAAATCCTTCTCTTCCTTTCCCCCAAAGTGTCTGTACTCCTAGAAATGTGAAGAATAACAGAAAACAAAAAGAGCCCAAGCACATTCTTATATTCCAAATATTTTATTAGGTGCCATCATTTGATTAGTCTCTCAATTTATGGAAAGAACCAAAGCAATTCATAGCTTTCAATGGCATTTTACTCCTGTGTTTTAAAGCATCACTCTGTAGCTTGCTGTCTGTGTTTTCCATGGCACTGAAGTCTGTACTTGCCTGTAGTTAATTTTCAGCTTGGCTGACAGACTTTTGATGTTCCTGCTGAAAGTGTCTGTGGTGCTGTATCCTTCTGGGACATTGACTATAGTGACTGTTTATCTCATCTCTATTATCACACCATTCTGCATGTATTATCTTATAGATATCTGCAGCACTTCTGTTACAGTTTACTGAACTGCTTATCCTGGAAAAGTCAAAGTCACTGGGAGAAAGTACTTATTCAGACAATGCATGTTAATTCAACAAGGAGAGTCTCTGATTAACACAGCAGGATGGAGTTCTTATGAATGCTCTGCATTCTGAAGCCGAGACATTTGAGTGCTGATTAAATCAGGAAAAAGGCCTCTGTTGCCTTGCAAAACAGGACCTGGGCAGTCAGCCTGCAGCTGCCATCCAGCTGAACTTGCCAGACTTTGGCATGAGATAGAGCTGGCTAAAGAAAGTTTCTCAAGCCTATGCAAGAGTAATTTCCTTTCCATCTGCCATTGTGGAACATGGTTTGATTTACCCAGCCAGCAAATCCTGTCAGTCCCTGGAAAAATGATGCCTTCGTAGTATCACTTGACCTAGGTTCTTCTGATGCCATTAGCAGCACAGTTTTCAGGAGCTTTTAGTCCAGCCACTTCCCTCAAAGGTGCCACCATGCTATAATTTTAGTGCTGCTAGTTGTTCACTGTAGAAGGAAAAAATCTGGTGCAGTTATGTATTGTGATATAGTTATGTATTGGCTGTGATGCTAATCCGAGACTCTAGTCTGAGTAATAAAATGCACAGCTTCATAGGATATTCAGTTTGGACAGAAGTGTGACTTCTCCATCAGTATCATCAGTTCCTTCCTATAGCTTTGATTTTGCTTTGCCTGCACACCCAAAGACCATGAAGTGGCTGTATCAGCTGTTCAGTCAGTCCTCTCCTCTGAAAAGGTCAGCACGATGGGAAACACGGTTTGCTCAGAAGGGCTGATCTAGTCTGAGCAAACAGGAAGTTTAGCACTAACTGATACCTGAGCTGTTTAAATTAAAAGAAAAAGCAAACCCACTGAAATTCTCCTTTTAGTCCATCTATTTTTAATTTTCATACTTTCTTATGATCAGGATAAGGAGAACTAAAATACACACATTTTTAAAATACAGCCAAGTGAGAACTGACTGGAGAATTGTTTCTAACTACATCAGTGGATAAACTCCAGAGAAACACAACTGGTGCATTAGGCAAGACTGACTATACAGGAGCAAATGGCCATGAATACATTTAGGAATATATTATAAGAATGATTCTAATCTTCAGAGGGATCAGATGTGAGAACAGCTTTCTAATAAAGCTTTGTAATAAACCTAAGGTATTAAGCTTGATTGGTTTATGATCATGGTTAAATATAATAGTTGAGACTGACTTGATATTTTAGGGGGCCCCTTCCATGACTGAATCCTCTATTACCATCTCCATATGCTGAGGTCCCTGGCAAAATGTAATTTCCAAGCAAAAAATTACATAGGAAATCACATATGAAATCTAACTTTTTAACTGTGTGCTGTTCTCCTTTGCAGACTCAAATATGCAGATTCAAACCATATATCTCTATTCTCTACCAACTGTCTACTCTACCAACAGAAATCAAGGCTAATTCCAGGCCTTCATGGCACCAGACAACTTCTGTCTTACACAAGTGCCAATATGAGCTCTACAACCTGCTCAAAGATATCTCCAAAACATCTTGCAATTAAATTGGAGATACCAAAGGTGTGTAATTTGGGATTATAATCTCTGTGTTTCTGCAATGGAGATGCAGCAGCCTTTGAGTTTAACACATTTAGGGTAGATTCCTGGGAGGAACAGCTCTATGTGTATTCCTATAACTAGAAATTTAAACACTCACAGGAAGATTCAGTACTAACAGATACATTATTTTTTTTTTTGTTAGGAACATTAAAGATTTTGCAAAATTAATTTTTCTCCATCTTTGTAGTAGACTTGACACTAGGGTAGTTGAGTGTTAAGTACTCACTCTTACTGGAGTCAATAGCCAACATATTTGGAAGTCCAGTTAATTTCTTAAGCTATATTAGCTTAATGAAGCATGTATAGGCTCCCCTAGTCTTTGCACTTATATGACAACTTGTCATTAATATTAATTAATGACACATCAGCTCACATTTGAAGTGAATGATGAAAATGATCAGCCAACTGTGAAAATGCATTAAAACAACACTCGAGCAAGGCATCAGAGAGGCAGAATCTAGATAAACATGCATCAGGTTTTTGCTGCGGTAAGGTGAACAATAATTGTTTTTACATTGTAGGAGGCCCCAAACAGATTTGACTGATCACTCCTGCTTTCCCAGCTTGCTGCTCTTTCTTCCCTTTTTAAAAAATATTTCCTCAGTGATGTATAGAATGGAAGACAGCAGTGACTAATGGTGCCAGAAATATGGGAAATGCAGATGATACCAGAAACAATCAGAAAAAAAATATTCTACATCTGTCCATAGATCAGAGGTTTAGAGACCAGGTTAGGATTTTTTTCAGCCATTCACTCCTCTCTCAAACTGATGATAAAGGAATGGAAGAACAGATTTTACAGTATTTGGTCAGGTGTTCAGTGTGAGCCAGAAAGCGTAACAGTATTTTAGGAAGAAGAATTCCTGTTCCTTCTCTGCCTTCTCTTTAGATAATTTGTTGTGCCTGTTCTTGTACTGTTGCTTTGAATTGTGCTCATGGAAAAATAATAGATACTGTAATGGCACTTTGTACTTCAGTCAAACTTTTCAGACAAGGACGTCGAAGCACCATTTAAAGTTGCTAATTCCAGGCATATTTCCAGCAGATGTGTCTACATGTGGACCAAAGCACCTTCTGCATGGTTCTGTGTGTCCAAGAATTGCCATGGGATTTATAACCACAGGGGAGAGATGAATCCTGATGTCAGTAAGAGAGAGGTTGACTTTCTATGTGTCAGCAAGTAAGGGGGAGAATGGGCTGAAAATGGGAACGAATATGTACATTTTGACTTCATAGCCCTGCAGACAACAGTGGGAAGAAGCTATTGCCAGCAATAGTTCTTCAGCTGGATAAATGGCCCCAAGCCTGGGAATCTCTGTAATGTTTTTTAATGGATTGCACAATAGCTATACATGAAAAAAAAAAATTAAAAGTAGCAAAACCTTAAGGGGGAAAACACAGATACTTTGAAGTCAGTAACAAAATCCTCAGGATTTCATTTTGAAAAGATTCCAAATTGTTGGATGAAAGAGGGTAGACTTAGGAAAACTTACACTAAAATTTAGCAGACTGCAAAATATTTGATATGAGAAACACTGAAAATGCTATTCCGTGAGCTCATTAAAATTTTCTTCAACAAAGGTTTTGTGAAAATATTGCTGTGTGTTAGATCAAATAATAGGCCTTTTAAATCTTTTAACTTTTACTACACTTTTGTAACAAAGACACAAAAATCAATTCTTTCCAGTGGTTCGCGGAATTATTTCCCTTTACAAAACTAGAAATGTGCCTTTCCACTTGGCTGTGTCCCTGTAAGACATTCTAATAAAGTATGTTCAATTATCCCAACTTAGAAAATTTGTATCATCTTATTTCAATAGTCAAATGATTTCACACTTTTTTGGGCAAAATTAAGCTATTTGTAATATTGTATCTTAGCTGGTAGAGAGCTGTGGTGTCTGGCTTTCTGTCTGGTTTTCTTACAATACTACCATAAAGCACAAATTTATTTTTATTTAATGTGATAAGGATGCAAGGGCTGAGATAGGAACCTTGCTTCTGTAGAAGTAATTCTTTTCTTATACACTGCAAATGAAGAATTATTTGAACTTCTGCTTTTGGTGAATAGAAAGTCAAAAGTATACCTTTCAGAGCACTTAATTTTAAATCAAATATGATTAAGCACCTCAAATGTTTAATATATGACTGGCAATGTATCTTCACCTAAAAGAAAATTGAAGGAACTGACATCTTTCTGCTGTGAAGATGGGCAGAGATCAAAAGTGAAGTAGGAATGACCTTTGTACAGAATGGAGGCTTTACCTCAGCCTTAGCTGCGTTTATAAAACCCATTATTCACTGCAAATATGGCAACTAATGTTATCATGTCTGAATTAAAAGTGATTTCGCCAGCAGCAGGCGTTCTAATACAAATTTAGCATGATAGAAAATTCAGATGCATTTTAAGGCAAATTGTGTCAAAAAGCAGAGAGGTTGACTAGAAAATGGGACAAGATGCAGGTAGGGTTGTAGCATGCTAACTTCATACAGGTTTGGGAAGGCTCTGCACAGCCATGTTCTTTCCAGCTGTAGTGGAAAGAGGTGCAGCAGGTCAGTAATACAGTCAGAGGGAAGGGGAATGATTCCCTAAGGCAGATGCTGCCTGCTGTGGCTGTGTCCTACTCAGCCTTGTTAGTGCAGTGCTCAATCCAAGTTCCCAGAGCTTCTCTTCAGGCCTCAGGATTGCTTTGGCTGAGCCAGCAGGTGTCTGCATGGAAAATGCCTGCAAGGCCTCACTTGCACAGCCTGCTCAAATCACAGGGCAGGGACACGTGTGTGGTGTCTCTAAGTCATAGAGGGGAACAGTTTCAGGGGAATCTTGGCACAAGGACTGATGTACACCTAAGCCGGGTGAGGAATGTGTCCTAAAAGGTGAAGTGTGAACTCCAATACACATCCAGGAGAAACTGAGGGACACGCAGACAACTTTTATGGTTGGATGTGATGGGATTAGGGAAGGGGATGAGGATTACCTCTGTTCATTTTCAGACTTTTTGACTGGGGCAGCCAATACTCAGTTTCTGCTGAGGTCTCTCCTGACACTGATTTAAAAAGACTGTGAACATGAAGAGCGAAGAAGAAAGGTTGGACAAATGACTCGGGTATAATCCTGACTGCAGCAAATGTGGTTCAGCCTCCTGATTTGACAGGGCTGGAACTTCACTTGACTAAAAGTGCAGAGATTCTCCTAAGTGTTTCTCCTGTCTGGCAACACAGAACACCTAGTAGCAGGAACACACATTAAAACATCAAAGCGTTTATTTGCTTTGTGCCAGTTCAAGGTATATTGTGCAGTTCTAAACACTTGAGCATAACTTTCCTCTCCTAGTGTAGGAGTGGCTTATTTTATCCTGAAAAGAACTAGTAGCCTGCTTTCTAAAGATAGTGTCATGCTCTCCTAAGTTGCTTGTTCTAGCAATAAAATATGCATTTTCTTAGCACAAAGGAAATAGCTAATTAAAATTTAATTAATGCATTGAATACCTTGGATGTTTTTAAAGGAAGAAGTACTTGAAAAATAATGGCTTTTCCTTACAGTTTTACTTTTTCTCCTTTACAATCAAGAAAGAGCACTTAGGTAAACTCAGTTAAAAAAAAAAATCTCTGTATTTTATATATAACAGAAAAAAACTGTGGTGAGAGACAGTAAAAGAAAGAAATTGAAGTATAAATGCCAATAAAACTTACAAGGTAATTTACTAGAGTGAGGCCTGATTTCTACATGGCTGGGTCCTTAGTTTTTATGCTCACCAATGCTGAATGACATGCAGAGCAGAAGAGTGTGCCTAAATCCTGGTGGTTTCACTGGGATGTGCACAATTGAAAAGCTGGCAGGTGCCACCAGGGCTAAGGATGGACTAAAGTAATGTTTTTGAATGTGTGTTAATTCACATATATTGGTGTTCCCTGGAGGACAACAAACTATTTTCTCAGAACAGAGGACTGAGGAGTGAGAGGAGAATTTTACCTCCACCTACAGTTGTTCTGAGGCTGCACAATTACAGCAGTATAATTTAAATTCAAGGATGTTTTATTATAGACATTTGTTTTTAATATTTTGCAAAACCAGCCACATATATGAAGGTACTGAACTTATACGAGAAAAGCAACAAATATTTGAAAAAGAACCTCAACTTTTCTTCTCACTATCACAGGAAAATAAATTCTTCCTCTTGTACTTCTAAATCACTGCCATATTTAGCAGAGTTAAAGCAATTTCTTATCACCATTTAGTTAATTCTTATACCAGATCTTCCAAATATACCAGTTAATTTATCTGAATATGAGTTTCACATGCCATGGACCAACAGAGGCAGACATGGCCAGGTCTCTGATGCTGTCTCACATGTCTCAAGGTCAATGTGGAAAGTCCATTACTGTGTCTTCAAAAGTAATTTCAAAATACAAATGCAATGGCTAACAGATTCTTGTCTCCTACCTGTCTTAAAAGATAGGTAATTTCCTTGCCCTGTGCTCCCTTATTTTCCCTAGAATGAAGTATAGGGCAGAATTTTATTTGTTGAGTTATCAGTAGTAACTCAGACTCACTGCTGACCTAAATTCTTCCTGCTAAGAATCACTGAAGTAGAAAATAATGAAGGCAGTGTTGTTTCTCAAATGCAAAACCTGAAATTACTGGAATGCCTGCAAGTTCAAGGCCTCCAGATTTACTGTTCAATTCCTTATAATAAATTCTTATATAGGAAATTTTACCCATTTGTTAGCTATTCCTGTACTGAACTAGATAGCTTAATAGAATAGTTTCTCTCTCTTATTTTTTTTTATTTTCCCTGAAAGCCCCTGTTATTAAAAAGATTGTGAATATCATTTATGGTAGAGAGACAAGCCACAATTTTATGCCCAGCTATACATTTTTTATTTTCATGTCCATGTGGAATTTAGTGCTTGAGCAGAGCATTATGGAATATCTGCAAATATTTGAACAATGATTATGATGTCTTCTGTTGCTGTTTGAATGTAATCATTTGGCCAAAGTAAATATTTGGAATTTAAATGTCTTGGTCTTCTGCTGTCTTCTTTACAAGGGTGAATATTTTTATGCCAGAAAAGATTCTTGTTCATGGTGTTTGGTAGCTTTTGAATGATGCATCATTTTGAGCAACATTTCTTTGAGAAACAACCAAATGACTTCATTAAAGCTGGCGTTGGCACATGTCAGTGCTGCAAACAATCAGCATGTCAGCAGCAGCAGTTTTCATCAGTGACATTTGTATTTGACTAGAATAAATTACTCCAGCTAATGGCAATTAAAGCTCTGAGTACAGCTTTGGTCATCTCGGCAGGAAATCCCACCTGAGATAGAGATACCAACATGGCAACCTCCCAGTCCCCGTTGCACACTCAGGTGTTGGTAGGCAGCCACTTGTCTCATATACTGTCCCTGGATGCAAATTCATCTCAAATCTCTTTCTTTTGCTGCTTCTCTTACTTCACTGTGTTTACTGCAGTTGGCCAACTACTGATTTCTGGCTGACATTAGGGATTTTTTTTATACACAGGGAGCTGTCTACCTGTCAAAGATTTCCTCTCAATCCCCAGGGGTGAGAGGAGCTGAACAGCATGGCTGGAGAAAATAAATTGCTCAGGACTGTTCCCTACTGTTCCAAATCCAATACAGAAATACAAATGAGAGCAAATAGTGCAGCCAAAGCCTCCCAGCACTGTGCTGCACGGAATGTCTCTAGACAGAAGCAGGAGGAGACTTGACATCCCTGGTATCCATAAAGGCCAGGGACACCCCGTCCTGTCAAGTGCTGGGGCTGATTTAAGGTGTGCTACTGCAATGTTCTTAGGCCTTCATTTCAGAGGCAAACAATACATGATGAACCTTTGGTTTTACTTCCTGATGTATCAGAAGAAAAAGGAATTATTATATTTTTTCCTTACAACATGGTTTTAGGGGATTTCGGAGGACTGCATATCAAATAAAAGAACAGTTTCTCTTCAAAAAGGGTATCTGCTTATCATAGGGATTAATTTTGTTTACATCAAGGGTTTTTGTTCATCAGCAGCTGTAGCCTGTGCATGTTTGCTTTCCCAGTAAAGTGTTGCTGTCAGCTGCAATAAGATGATCATTGAGTTTCCTTCTCAACTGCTGCTTCTGCCCTGTTTTGGTGCTACTCGAATGTGGTGCTGCTCAAGGGAGGTCTGGGCTCTGTCTGGGCTCAGTGTGGACAGTGTCTGTGCAGCCACATTCTGCAGCCAGCTCTGGAGAGAAGGAATGAAGGTGGAGGTTAGGCATTCTGCTAATATAAAGCTTTTTACTGCCTCTGAAGCGTTCTTGTTCGCATGAAAATAACTACTTTACCACAAGACAAATTTAGGAAATATAAAAGAGCCTTGGTATGTCTCAAAGTAGGTGGATTCATATACTGTAGGATATTCTACTAACAGAAGATGTCACTTTGCTAATGTAATTTTGTATTATTCATATTGCATATTGAATTTTCACTTTTCATATTGCAATTTGTATTTGATCTCATTATTATACTCTTCTAGTCTGCCATACCACACCAGGGAGTTGTTAGGTTGAGCATTTGGTCTAGTTTTATTTTCTGATTCCTGCTGTTCCCTTTAGAGGTGTCGTGAACATGAGAATTTGGTGTTCTATATTTTCAATCATTTGTCTCTCAAAGGGCTCATTAGACCTCATTATTTGCAAATGTGAATGTGTGCAACAGAGACTGATACAGAGATATATAGGCATATATATTGCATATGCATGGTATATACTGCTATGTTTGAGGGGGCAGTTAATGACTGAAGTCCTGTATGTAAAGCAAGAAACTCAAATATGTCATTGTTATTTAGTTAATGCTGAAATAAGAAGGAGCTTACATCCTGAGTTCCTCTGAAAACCTAGCTGCTCATGCTTAGATAAGTATGACTTGAATTCCTAAACTACAGGTTTTTATGCACGACTGAACTGCTCCTCCAAATGCAGGTATGTGTGTATAATAGAAGTCAAATGAATGTATAAACATTTCCACTTCATAGCATGGCAGTATTACACAAGGCCTGTCCTAGGGTGATACTGAATATTGGGAAAGGATGCCCCTTGAAACAATGCAATTCGTATTTTGAAGGCTGCCAAAAATCAACAATCAATTCTTCTTGCTATTATTATTATTTTATGAATATTCTTTCTGGGTAATAATTACTGGCTGTTCTGTTCACTTCTCTCCTCGGTAATACATAGAGCATTTTTGTTAAATTAGACATCTGTACACTAGTACCTCTCTTGGTATTCTCTGTGTGCCTCAATCTTTTTTTCATCCTTTCCTTTTGTCTTTTCTTTTCTTATTTCCTTCCTCATTCCTGCCATTGCAGGGGCAAAAGTTTAGACCAAGCTTTGCAGAAGGTAACCTGACTTCATTTAACTAGTCCTTGTGACTCTCTGTGCAGTCTGGAGGATGAGTTGTCTGTAGGTCTGTTTCCTTTTCAGGAAAACTTCCTGAAAGCCTGAGATGAGCCTGAGTTCTAATTACACTGAAAAAGGGGCATTTTTATTCAAAGAAATTAATTCTATGGCAAATGATACCTTTTTTTCACTACAGAGCTTTCTTGTTATGATAAAAATGGATCTTATACGGCACAGATCCCCTGTGAACAACATGAGAAATGTAAGGAATAATTCTTATGAAAATAGACCATTCATTTTAGACACTTTGGAAGAGTTAAAGAAAGACATCCTCCAGTCAGGGATCTAATCAGTAAGCCCCCAAATCTGTGTGGAGAGCATTTTTCCTATTTCTTGGATAAATAAAGTGGGAATTCTGGTACACTATGAACTTCTGCTAAGATCAGTTTTGGTGCAGAAGTCGCCTGCTCAGGGAGTGTTGTTCTGCTGCCCTGCTTTCCTACTACAGGAAGAAAAAGAGCAGATCATATCCTGTCTGTTTTTTGATCCTCTGCCATTGCATTTAGTATAGAAATGAAATTTTGCACCTGGGAAAGATTGGAACCAACACTGACTGCATTAGAAAAGAAAGTTTTCCTCCATCACTGCAAATGTATTTCCTGTGCAAGAAACTCCCTGGAACTCAAATGTAACCCTAGATTCATCCCTTGAAGTTCAGTGTTAGCCAGCCTACAGGTGTCTGTCATCTCTGCTTGCTCTCTGCTGTAAAGCTGCATTTGTTCACTCGTGCCACCAAAGCAAACATATTCTCACGTCCTTTGTAGGCATCTTTCAATATTGTTGGCATGAGCTTTCTTCCCCACATTGCCCGTGGGCTTTCTGTGAGTGCTCTCCAGCAGCTTCAGATGGCTGGATGTGTCTCCCTGTTGAGGCAGAGCACAATGCTCAGGACAAGGAGATCAGGAAATGCTTGGAGATAGCTCGAGATCAAAACAGGATGGCTGCTGCTCTCTGCGTGGGAACGTGAGCTCTGCAGCACATCTGATACATGAGTGTTTGTCTCTCAGTACTGCCAGATGGGTATAAATCTGGGCTCTCAGGATTTGGAGTGCTAAATTTGTCAAGATGGCATTGTGAGAATATTAGCTGCTGGCTGCTAAATTCTTTGTTCACCAAGAAGGCTGCTCTTGACACTTCCTGATAGGCTCTGTGAAATGTTTGTTGTTTTTACTTGCCTTTTTTTTTTTTTATTTTTCAAAATCTAAACAGTGTTTATCTTGCCCAGGATTTAAAACTACATTTGCTTTAAGCTGTGTGAAATGACATGTAAGTAAACAACAAAAAAATCAACTCAGGGATTTAAACAACATCTTCACTATTTAAATGTCTCCACATTTTCCCACTACTCTTATACATTTTTGAATACATATGGTCTTTTAATAAAAATCATGTAAGTGTATTAATTTTTATTTCTAGTTCTTGAACATAAGATTTAGCAGTAAGTTTCCATCATAGTCAGGCAAATACCCTCCCCTGTGCTGCTTATGCCAGAATGTACAGTACTATCAATTGGTTTATTACCTCTATTCTCTCTAAGCTTTTGATTGCAGTCATAAACCCCAGAAGGACTCATTAAGCTTTTTTGCCTTTTATTTCCATGTGCTTGGAACACTCTTAAAAAATAAAAGTTTTAACCTAAGTAAAACTGTTCTGAACATGTTCTAAAAATCAAACCAGGTCCTAGCTCAGCAGAAAGAATTTGTGTTCTTACAAGAAGTCCTTGGTTCTGCACACAGACTGTCATTAATTTTCGGCTCTCAGAATAAGGGATAAGGTTTAGCATTCCACAAACAACCAAGGATAGCTCTAATCAAAGAGTAGAACTACAGCTGGCCAGGTTTAAAGAGAAGTTTCTGATGTTAAGGTAGCTAGAAAGGTAAATTAACACCCAAATTTAAATTAGATAAAGTGATGCACAATCTGAAGTTCTGTGACATATAATAATTTCTGCAGATTAGAATAAATTGCAGGAAAAGAGGAAGAAACATTACCTTGCAAGCATTTTGGAGGATGACAGGAGTCTGTCTATGATGATCATACTTCCTCTCTTTTATGTCCCCCTCTGAAGTGTTTTGTTTTTCTTGAGGTCTTCTTTTTCACTAAACAATACATATTTGTTGGGAAGTCAGCTACTGTAAAGTGGAATAGTTCAATTGAAATGGACATTTATGCTAATTCACAACAGTTCAGGACTAGCCTCATGTACCAGGGCTACACAGTCCTTTGAAAAACAACTGCAATTTTTTTTTTTTATAACAGCAGAACATTGTTCTTTGGGCTATGGAAAACAACTCAAGCTCCAAACAACATTATGTTCAGTAAAAATATTTAGCCTAGAGACTATGGTGTTGATTTCCCCTACCATAAAAGCAGTCTTACTTTTACAACAGCTTAAATAAATTACTTGTTAACATTTACAGCTGTTAATTTACTCACTCATCCCATCACAACAGATCAGTGTCAGCTGGAGTGAAAATTCTGTTCAAGCAACTGCATTCAACAAGACAGAAAAAATTAGTTCTGGAAAGTTGAAACATTTAATTACATGCTGTTTCCTGGGAATGAACCACTTTGCTTGGTCTGGCAGTCCAGTGAGTTTCCTCAGGCTCTGGGTGAGCAGGGAGATGTGCCTGGACATTGTTCTAACAGTAAGACAACTTTAGAAATAACTTGATCCTGGGTCTCTGAATGGCCTGTCTGAAGAGGTGCACAAACACCCTCGTCTCAGAGGGGCACTGGAATCAAAGCCCTGCCATAGGAGTTTTATTGGCTTGCTGTGTTTTAATTGGTGTGAAATGGCCAGGATGGGATCAAAATAAAGAAGTGTCTATTTAATGACAATGCCAATGAAGTACAGTGCATTTTTAACCTCAAATATCATTAACTGCCCAAACTATTTACCTTAATGGGATGTAAAAGAAAGACAGCATTCTCTTATGCTGATTCAATATTGTTGCTTTTTTGGGGGGTCCACATCTATGATCCATGTTCCACATATTATGAGCACTGTTCCAAATAAAATATGTGCTCCCCCTTATTTAACTAGAAACAGTTTTCAGGCTGCTCTAATAAAAACAGAAAGAAAAGCAAACATGACTTGAATTCTGTCAATGCAAATTAAAAATATGTTAAGAAAAAAAAAATCTGATGTTGGTAATGGCCTAATATAACAAGGTTATAAATAAATTGCTCACTGTTCTAGTGTATTTTTAGTAAACAGAATTGGGAATAGCACAACAAATCCCCAATGCCCAATTAAAGTCTCTTAACTAATTTAACAAATGCATTGTAAATGGGTAGCTGGAGATACTTTAAGTAAACATACATTTCACAGAGGAACTTTAATAGCCAAACAAATGGAAAATCAGTTCAAATGCTTTAGCTTTCTCAATTGTCCTAAATAAATTAGTCATAAGAAAACAAACACAATTAACAAGCACAATCATCATACTTTTATTTTTAAAATTCAGATGACAGCATTTTGCTGTATGTCTTTCAAGAATGTCTTAACTGAGAAGCCATTTATAAGATGTTCAAAGCCTCAGTAGAGTTGTTCTGTTTTTTTTTTTTCTTTTTTTTTTTTTTTTTTTTACCCAGGGTTGCAATTATTTTGATGTGCTTTGCTTATTTTGCTTTCAAATTATTTCCAAATGAATGGTGAAAAAAAACCAGTTCACTTCCAAAATCCGCGGCAGTTAACGTGGTGGCGAGCTCCCTGTGTGTCTGATTTGAGAAGGAGGCACAGATCTCTCCTGCTCTCCCTCGGCAGGCCCGTGCCAGCCATCCGACCGATGAAATGGAACATCTGGCTTTCCTGAGAAGATTGCTCTGGCATTTTGCCTGCACAGATTCTGTCCTTGTGGAATCCCTGTAAAGAGTGCAGACTGTGCACCAATTAAAGAGGACTGAAGGACACGCACAGCAGCTGAGCAGCATGTGTGCTGGGTCTGCCTGTGATGGGACTGTATCAAGCAGGAACATCAAGTGTAAAAAAGACAGCTGTGGAAAATCTACTCAAGAGCAAATAAAATTAGCTCAAGCTAACAAATCAGGAGGCAGAAAAGAACAGTACAATGTGTCTTTTGTTTTTCTTCTGCAGCACTTAAGACAATAAAGTCATGGATAGTGACTAAGTTTTTCCCTCTCCTTCCCTCATGATCTTTTATATATAAAAAAAAATTAGTAATATCCTTATCAATCAGAAGTATTTCATGGTACTTTCACTCAAAATACATGAACATAAATTAAAGAACAGGTTCTTCTCCCTTCACTGTGAAAACTTATCAGCCTGGATACACATAGGAACAACCAGACACGTGATCTGCTTGTCCAGGTATCAAAAAGTAGCAGTCAGGATGTCTTGGTCTACAGAAGAACTTAGCACACTCCTCTCTGTGGCATTCTGGTTTATGCTACATGGAAAAAGTAAAGCAAAACATGACTTAATAATTTGGAAAGNTTAGTATAATCCTTATCAATCAGAAGTATTTGATTCATGGTACTTCCATTCAAACTACATGAACATATATTAAAGAAGAGGTTCTTCTCCCTTCACTGTGAAAACTTATCAGCCTGGATACACATAGGAGCAACCAGACACGTGATCTGCTTGTCCAGGTATCAAAAAGTAGCAGTCAGGATGTCTTGGTCTACAGAAGAACTTAGCACACTCCTCTCTGTGGCATTCTGGTTTATGCTACATGGAAAAAGTAAAGCAAAACATGACTTAATAATTTGGAAAGATTGGTCTTATATGGGATTGGTGAGTCAGCCCCTCAGTTGTGATCAAAACTTCAGACTCATGTATTTTTAAAAAATGGGAGAAAGAGTGAAAAAGAAGTACAAAAATGGTCTTGAAAGCTATAAAAGTGCCTTATGATGCCAAACAAAAAAGATTGCTGAAGTGAGTTGATGAAAACAATGAAAAACTACTTGATCAAGCTCGAAAACAATCTTCTGGACAATTTCACAACCTATCTCAAAAGAGTTAGGCTTTGTAGTAAGAAGTACATAATTCTCATAACTTTTAAAGTAAGATTTGACAGAACGTGTATGGAATAAATAAATTGTTAATGCATTTAGGAATAGTTATGTCCAAAAAAGATTAAACTATGAGACACCTACCAGAATTCCTGCAGGCCAAATTCACATACAGTTCTTTAGGCACTTCTTGACTTGAAGAACATCAATAATTAAAAAGAAGTCTGTTAGGCTTCATTTGCACATTAAGGTGAGGAATAGCTGCCTGCTACTTCAGATTTATGCCTATGCATAAGTGAACTTCAAATATCTATATGCTAATATTAAAAGGAAAATCACTAAACATATTGGTGCAGCAAATGTCAGAGTGCCCTATGTCCTAAAAGCTGTGTTTATGATGTAGTTTATGCCTATCTAGAGAGGCTGAAAGTTTTTTTTAATAGACTTTGCTAAACTGGATTTGTTGGTTGGGTGCTGAAGACAAGATTCCTTGGAAGAAACTGCAGCTGCAGCAACAGCAGGAAAATTTAATTTATTTTCAGTATTGCATTGGGCAAGATATGGAGAACACGAAAGAGACCAGCTAGAAAGGCGGGCAGATGGGCTGCTGCTCTTTATCTAAAACAGTTTGCACATTGTTGTCTAAACCAGTTCTCACACAGTTATGTGAACTTCCAAGAGTTTTTCTGAGGGAAGTTCCACACCACTGGCAATATTGCTGAGGGAAAGCACGGTGCCTTCTGCTGAAACTGAAAAAGTCTGATGCTGAGAGGGAACAGTTAAAAAACCAGTTGAGATTTTCAATGTTCATCAAAATTCAGTTTAAAAAACCACACAGGATGGGGTTATGTTTCAAGCCTGTGTTTGCAGTAGCTAATTCAACACTAAAAGAGAGATGCAATTGAATATTCAAGTTTAGATGAAGATGGGCATGCAACCCATAAGAGCATTTTTAAACTTCCTCTCCACAGACATAATGAAGTGTTTTCCCAGCCCAGTCTGAGAAACTGGTTTTACTCTTAGCTGTCAGGTCCCTAAGGCTCCTGACCTTAAACTGGTCACTCCGTTGCTAATTGTTTTACGTTCCCATTAATGTCTAATTAACAAAGCCACTAAAAGTCAATATTGTTAATGGAAAGATCTAACAAAATGTAATCAAATTATTTCCATTAAGTTAACATTTTTGACTTTTGCTGTGTTATCTTAATAAGGCAGTCTTATGAAAGGAAATTTTATACAAATTGAAACCAGGCCCTAAAACAACAATGAATGGTAGTGGCCCATTCCACCACACAATGACTTTCCCTTACCATTTTTCACACTTGTGATTCTATGCAACTATGAGGACCTGTGTGTGGGTAGATTTTACCCTTTTTCCACACCAGAGAAAAAAGTCTTGCTTCCTTTCTGTATTTCTAGTTTGTGGAGTTTTTTTTCCCCCTCACAACTTCTTCTTTAATTAAAATGCATTGGCTGTGGAAAATGAATTGATAAATCTCCATGTGAGCATGTTAGGAGGAAAGAAAATTCTCCCCTGCCATTTCCATTGTGACCTACAGGAATCGCCATAAGACAATTACCCCTAATTTTTTTCAGTCCCTTGTCTTTCCTCAGGCTGTCAACATGAGTGTAGTTATGGAAGTGATTTTGTAATATGGACCAGATCAACCCTGACAGCATATACTGCAGCACGCTGTGAGACTCCTATCCCTCCAGAATATTTATCTGAGAGGGGTAATTCTCTAAAGGGTCCCCAATCGTCCCATTTAATGAGAGTCGCCGTGAGCAGCAGCCCCAGAGCCCGTCAGACACTGCTGAGCAGGGAAGGGTTGGAGGCAGAGCTGTTCTCCTTCCCAGCTGCTGTGCAGAGCTAAGATCAGGCTGCTCTTCTCTGTGCCTCGCAAGACAAGGCTTAATAATGTTGGATGTCTGCTTAATTAGTTTGGGGATTTTCTCTGGATCTCCTCCACAGAAAATCCAGCCACTGAGGGACAAATTAAAGATTCATGAGTCTCTTGTGGCAAGCACCTCTATGGTATCTACCACATCTTCATGCAGCAAACGTTTGAATACCCCATGTTTTCAAAAGATTTCCTCAGGCACAACATTTCATAAAAATTAATAGACTAACGTGTGTTATTTGCTCCCCGGTTCTGAGGACCAAACAAAATAAAATTAACGAGTTGATTTAGGCTGAGCCTTAGGAATTTGGCATTCATTCTGTCATTGAAATAGATATGTTGTGGTGTTTTGGATACTACCTCCAACTTCAGATATTGGGAAATATACTCTGAATCAACTGCAAAGAAAGTGGCACAGTTCAGTTCTCACATTCTGTAAAAGGAAGTATCTCATGCTTTTGAGAAAACTGTGATGTGTAACTGAATGGAGGAAGTCTTTAGTGTCAACTGCATTTCAAAAGAAAAAACATGATAGCAAACAGTCATGAACCATGTAGGAAATCAACCTGAAGTTTGTTTTGCTTTTCATTATGTTGAATAATGTAAAATTTACACTAAGGTGATATAGATGGCACGTTTACCACTTGTACATTGATAACAAAAATTTTATACATTTGTATTTTTAAATGTATCTTATGTTTTCTTTAGAACCAAAAGATGATTTAGAGTAATATCTTTTCACTGGAGAGGACATAGAATTTGACCCATCTGACTTGTAAATAGCTCATTTCTGCTTAAATGGTTTTGCAGAATGAGAGAAGACAAGATTTTTTGCTAATTTATCGAAATCATAACTGCCCTGGACTGTTAAAAAAAGAAGTTGATTTCTCATTTATACTCTCTGAATTTCATGTGACTTCAGCTGGTAGGATGAGAAAAACTTGGATATTCTCTTTGTCATATAAGGCATCTTTGGTGCATAGTAAAGAAATCGATATAAGTTGACTTCAAGAAGTTTACAAGATTTAAAAGTGGCCTTGTGGGTTTTGTTGCAGTTTCAGAGCAGTAGAAGCATGGTGTGTCATGCAACCTGCAGGCTTTATGCTTGCCGTAACTCACTGAAGTGTGTATGGAAGAGGATAATTGCATGTAAGAAAAATATAGCACTTGCAAAGGGCAAACTGCACCAACATATATCCCTGCATTGAAGCATTACTTGGGAAAAAAGGAGGCCCATTTACTTGTCCAGTATTTCTGAATTAGTACCAGTCTGTCTTCTTTTTTTTTTTATTATTTTTTATTTGAGGCCTTTCTCGCAAAGGCAAACAGTGAGCAGTCTTTACTTGCACATACAGGGAAGCAAATAATTTTAATGTATTGGAAGTCTGTAAACACAGAGAAATTAATCACTGTGATCCACAAGATATTTCTCTGCACTTCTTCACCTGAGTCTTTAGTCAGCTACTCTTGCTCAAATTCACAGCCATTGACAGATACCTATTTCTCTCCCAGGCAGAATCCTAAATCTGAAATATGTGTTTTGGTGGAATAGATGTGCTTGATAATCATGCCATGCTTTTAAATTCATCTTCAGACTTACGTGCAAGTCATGATAATGGTAGATTCACAGTTACTGGGAAGGAAGGACTCAAGGGGGAAGAAAAAAAGGCAAATTTTCTTAACAATTAAATTCAGCCATTCTTAATGTTATGATATGGTCAGCCAAATAATTTTGCAAACTTGAGGCAGCAGCCTCCAAAGAATTGTGTGCCTATACTTCCTACTTCTTTTTAGGATGAAAATGACAGTTCATTTCTTTATGTCAGCTCTGATAAGAGCACATCTCTGCATGAAGACAGTTATTCTTTTTCCACTCAGTTTTCATATCTCTCCACTCCCATTTGGGAGAGGACAGGGTTAGAGAAAGGGAGGAAGAACTGAAAAAGACCTAATATATTTAGTGGAAAAAACCCCTCTATAGCCAGAGAAACATCACAGAGAATTAGAGGATTTTGGTACTGTTTTAAAACTGCTGTTTTAAATACTGTTAGCTTTGGCTTTTGTTTTTAAACACAGTATTTCCCTATGCAATATGGTATTGCTGTATTACTTAATGAATTAAGAGATGGACTTACGTAAAAGCATTTTTTATTTTTACCATATTATTAAAGTTCCCAAATGCGCACAACAAAAGATTAATTTTCCTTTTGGCTCTCTGTAGGGAGGAGGATATGATTATATAATTCCAGTTCTGATTCTCTTCCCTAATTTACACATGCTGGTGCTTCTGTTTATCCTAGGTTATTATGGAAGGTGCTGTGGGAAATTTATGGTAATCAGGCAAATGAAGGGTTTAGAAATAGAAGGATAATTGCCTAAAAATCACTGGTAAAGAAAGTATGAAATAATCTCACTGTTTAATTGGTGAGGCAGGGCTACCAGATTTCTACAGCTGCAGTCTCAGGTGCTGTGCAGAGGGTCAGGACTTTGTGCATTGTCATCTTTTGCAGTTAAAGGAAGATCATACATAATTGGTTCCTGCACTAGCTTCTCTCCATCATCTGGCCTGAAGCTTTATTTCAGGCAAGTGTAAAGGCTCTGGGCAGTGTCTGCTTACGATTAGAGTGCTGTGTATTTGCTGAAGGCAGCACCATATCCCTTCCTCCCAGATTGTTCTTCAGTCTGTGCACAATCACTCTCAGTATCTTCCCTTTCCTCATTTACAGAACCCCCTTGAAGAAACCTTTATTACTATTTTACTTATCCCTTCTCATATACTTTTTCCATTTTTTGTTTCTTTTCTCCCTGCACACCCCCCACTCCCTGCCATGGTTTATAGTATTTTCCTTTACATTCTTCTCCTTCATGTAAGTTTTCAACTTTTCCTTATGAATCCTTACCAGGATTTGTCAGTGTATTTCTCTGTTTCCCAGGTTTTTTCTCAATCCCTCATTCCTTCCTTCCCATTAATCTCTTATCTCCTTTACTTTATTCCTCTTTATAGTTCTGTGTCTCATTCCACTAAAAATACCCTTATGTTGCTCTTTACTCTTCCTCCTAACTAACTGCCAGGGTGAAAAACGTCAGCAAGAAATAGGAGTCTCCTAAACCCCTGTGCTTCTGAGGGCTCTAATACATGCCTGCTTTTTTTTTTTAAACCTGAGAAAGCAACACAGGAATGTTGTACAGAAAATCGTTAGACATTTTCTCAACAGGGGAGAATTCACAGCAGAGACTCAGACCTCCTGTTTTGACATACCCACCCACAAAGCAGATACCACGTCAAGATATCAGAGCCCGATATTGCCAGGTACACCCTCACCTGTAAAAGAAACACTGGAATAAGCTGGGAACAATTCTGACCCAGCCAGTGATCTACACTATGTTAGGAGAAAACTGGGTTCTGGAGCTGCACTGCCCGTTTTCCCAAACACAGATGAAGATAAGGCATTTAGTATCTGCTTCTTTTCCTTTTTCCTGCACCACACACTGTGGAAGTGCAATGCTGATTGGAATTGGGCTGTTGACCTCAGATCTGCTGCAGCTGTGTGTCTCTGGGAGCACAAAGTAGCGCACAGTCCTACAAGTGGGAAAGGATTCAATGGGTTAAATGGCTGGGGGGTCAAAGTCAGAGAGAATGGGCAACAGCATCTCTTGAAGATCTTCACAGCAAGCACCACAATGAGCAGGGCTGGCTTGAAGGCAGTCTGCTCATCTGTTACAGGCTCCTGCTGCTTGAATGTGTAAACATGCCACTCATGTCTGAACTGCTCTTGTTTTTATTCACCGCGCATTTTAAAATGTAAAATTTTTTACATTTTAAATCCATGTAAAAGTAATGTTGGTGCCACTGGCAGCACTGCCATCAAACATTTACCAGCATGCTGCCGTGTCTGCAGAGCCCACAGGCTGTCGGAGCAGTGGGGTGCATGGAGGGGGCCGGGGCACCTGCGAGCAGTGCCCTGCCTCCAGCCTGTCTCCAGCAGAGGCAGGAGGGAGCAGCCCGCTGAGGCTGCGTGCTCCTGCTCACATCCATTGCTGCTGAGTGCGCACACCCGTCACGGAAAGGAAGCGGCCCAAGATGCCAATGGAAAGAAAGTGTTCTGCTTGCTGACTTACACCCTGGGAAATCTAGGACCTTCCTAGATTTCTTACACCCTGGGAAATCTTACTTACACCCTGGGAAACACCCTGGGAAATCTAAGACCTTCCAGTTATTGCTTCTTATTAATGCGTTAATTTTAAAGCAATACACTACAACATGAAAATATCTGCACACCGCACTGAAAATACTCTGCAAGCCATTGTATACTCTCGGGTCTAACTCAGTAGTATTGCTCATTTCTCTGTCTACAGTCTGGAGATGTGTTGCAGGAATGTCTGCTTATTGAAAATGTCCAAATATTTTCTAACATTCTTGTGAATGAAATGCAGTGTGAATGCCATGTGTCAAGACTGAGGTCCAGAAGCATGCTGATGGCTAAATCATCAGTCACTCCTTGTGGAGAGATGCATAGGAACTTATAAGGAGAAGAAACAAGTCTGGTCTCTCTCTTTTTTTTTCTAATAATACAGAACAACTGCTATTCTTCTGCTCTTCAAGAGTTACAAAAGTGAATCTACCCACCTATCTATAACTGTTTCTGGATTTGACTTCAATATTTTTCTTGTTTGCAAACCTGATGACATTTTACTAAAGAAGACAGCATTAGTGTCCCTCTTTTGCAGATAGGGAAATGAAATGATAAATAAATGAAATGCCACGAAGAAAAGCACATGAAAATCATTCCAGTGGAAGAACTAGGCCAATGGCTGTTCTGGTGTATCTTAAGCACCTTCTGCCCCAGACCTGTTGACTCCTTCAGTTCAGTGGAATGACTTCTGAAGTGGTACCTAGCTAGGGAAAATTAAGGTTTTAGCCTTACTGAATGAATTCTCAACTCTAAATTCTCACAATATATCATATCTTTGTATATAAACTCCTGCTTAAACAATTGTCTGGGCAGTGAGAGTTATAAGAATTAATATATTAATACATTAGGACATAGAGATAATTATTAAAGTTAAAGCAATGAATACATTTACTCTTACTTGACAGTTTGCATCATCCGTGAAGTGTGCTGTGATTTATTGTTCACACTGGTTGATGAGAACTGAATATTTAAACTAACATTTCAGAAAGTGCATGTGGCAGGGTTGATTTTCCTGCATTGAAATTCTATGAGCAATTGCTCATTGTCATTTAAATGTAACTGTTGATACTAGAATAAATGTGAAGTAGTCTGAAGAAAAATATTCAGAGTATGTCTTAAAAATATGCCCTTACGTATTTGCATAATAAATACCAGCATTGTATTAATATCATGTTGAAATTAATTGTGTGAGAAAGGTAATGGCAAGCATTACACATAGTGCTTTCCTAGGCAGTATTACTGTCATTATATTTCATTACAACTCCATTAAAATCTAAGATATCTCAATACACATCTTGGCCAGGAGTCCTGTGCTACAGTGTTGAAAATGCTAGCTAACTGCTTTTCAATAGTTGTATAATTGCTTATAATTGTATCAGACAGGGTTGTCAAAGGTGAGAACTTATTTTGTGCCCTTTAATATTTGTGTGGCAAATTTCATTTGCTTTAGAGCCCTCATTTTCAAGAGATGAGCACTCTGCATTTCTGAAGTATCACACATTAAGAAAAAAGCACACTTCATAGAGTTTGAACACCAAAAAACCCCATGAAACTAGTTCTTAAAATGCTGAGACATTTAAAAAAAAACCTCCTGTCTCTTTCCTGGATTTGTTGGAAGTACCACAGGAGTGTTATTAGCACCTCAGAACTTGTGCATTCAAATGCTAAAGAATTATACAGAATCACAGAGTCACAGAATATGCTGACTTGCAAGGGACCTGGAAGGAAGAAAGCTTCTTGGGGAGTTAAAAAAAATGTTATTTGAATGATTTTAGCAATTTTCTAAGGAATGGCTTCTCTGTCTCTCTGTTTTTAAATGACTTGTTTAATGAACCTCTTTCCCTTACTGGTGAAACTCTGCCTCTAAATAAAAGTGGAAAAAAACCCAAACCTGCAACAGGTTAACCAGTGAGAGTTAACAAGTTAACAGGAAGAAGTGAAATTTGGGAAGAGAAACTGACTGAAAAAATCCTCCTGCCTCATCAGCATGTGGCGTTGGAGATCATTGTGCAGTAGGTGTCCAGTCAATTTCCTGATTCGGCAATAAAGCTCATTTCTAAGTAATAATAAAATTAATACCCTGCTGTTTTATAATTTGGTTTGCAAAGGAGTACTCTGCCTCATTGAAGTCAAATCACTTCAGATTTAGAGGGCCAGAGAACCATGAAATTTTAGCAGCATTGATAATAAATCATGCTAGACAAATTGTGTTGCAGTACTTGGAAAAAACCCCAAATTTAAATAAGTACATGAAAGAACCACAAGAGGTGTAGGGGGCAAATCTGTTGGTACAGGGGTTCCACTACTGGCACTTACAGGAAAATGCACGGAAGAAAATTTGAAACGATTTCCTGTCCCATTTTAAAGAAGTGCTGGGGTCTGCATTCCCACATAAGGGTGTTACCAAGTACCACACGTGTGCCCACTGTGCTTGTCTGTGGCTGCTTGTTCCCATTTTTCATGAGGTGCTGCAAGAACTATTCATTGTCTCCTGAAGACATGGCTACATTAATTTTTTTCTTTTAAAATTGGATTCCTTACCTCAAAAAATGTTGGGTTTTAACTCATAAAAACTTTGGCATTATATGGTCTTTAAAAAGCCAGCCTTACTTGCTTTTTCAGTTATGTCTTTTTATTTCTGACAGGCTTATGGCGATCCAGCAAGGATGACACACTGTGTTTGATATCCCATGACTAAAGCACATGCAGAATTCAGAAACTAGGCTAAATTAGGCTCACAATTTTTAATGAATTTTGAATTATGAAGTTAATTTATTTGTGAGTTTTACAACTCTTTCATTCTGAAGAAAAAAAAAGAAAGAAACGCAAAGAGACAGTCAAAAAATGATATCTAGTTATTGGGCCACATGTGGTAGAATGCTGAGATTTTATTTTCTTCTGGAAATACTACCTCTTATAAAGCCCATCCATCATATGTAATGAGGGCTGTCAGGAATATTTAGCTGAGAAATAGCTACTTGATATGCTAATGGTGCTCCCTTAGTGAATTCCTTTGGTTCTGCTGCCTGACATTAATGGTTTTCATAATCTAATGAATGATGTGTGTAATAGAGGTAAGGCCACAGGGAATGACACTTTGAAACTAAGGGAAGTAGTATATATGTATTTTATAAATATGTACACTTTTTATATATACACACATATACACACGTATATACACTCAGAGGGAGAACACAAAATTGTTTTTCCAAGCTAGATAAAATAAACACTAGGGAGAAACTACATAGATGGAGCAAATCTTTGATACTGACACTTTAAATTCTAAAATATCTCTATTCCCAGGACTTCATGAAATATCCAGGAATGTAATAAATAGGAAGACTTCACTTCCACAGCTCTTCCTTACTCTTGTTTCAGAAACTGAGACCTTGTCCTGCAGCTCTTGCCAAGGACAACAGCTCCTCTCTCCCAGCAGGATCCAGGTGGGTGGGAGGAACCAAGGACCTCCAATAAACACCTGCACAAGGGAATCAGGTCCCTGCTGCAAGAGCTGGACCCTCAGTCTGGGGTGCTGAACTCACCGTGCTGATCAATACTGGTGAGGTCCTATGTTTGTATCTCCCCTGGTCTCTTACTTCTGGAGGAGATGGGAAATGGATGCTGGTGCAACACCTCATGTTCCAGAGCTGACAACTCCCTTGTGGGCTCATGTTTTGTCAGCTGTTTTTAACTACAAATTTTTGTGGCCATCTCTACCTGGCTAAAAAACAGGGAAAGTAGGTTCTGAGACTGCTCTGAAAATCGACTGGAAACCATTTTGCTCTTCAGACAATTTCATCAGGTGGTGATATTCCAAATGTCTGATAACCTCAGCTTTTAGATGCAAAGGAGCTTTTGCTGTCCCTCCATGTCACAGGTGCAGATGTTTGCAGGATTGATCCTGCAGTTTGCTCAACACCCAATACCCATTTTTCTGTGGCTGAACTTCCTGCTGCCTTTGTCCTCAGAGCTCCTGACTCTGGTCCTGATCTCACAACCAGCTCTGAATGTCAACAGTCATGGAGAAATAGGCATTCCACAGTGAGTTTCTGTAGGGTGGTGCTTAAAGCCCTTGATGATCTAGAGACATAAACAAGAAGTGATTTGGGTTCACGGAGGATTGCTACTCCAACTCCAGGGCTGTCCTTGCAAACATATAACAGCATTAGGCACTGGGGAGAGCGTCACAGGTGTAATATGAATTACATTAATTCGTCTTGGAGCTGAAAATGTGCACCCACAGCAATTGCTTTGTGTGTGGACATGCAATATACATTGGAATCCTGAAGAAGGATGAATCACTGAATGATAAAGTAGCAGTGTACAGGCTGCCACAAGAATGTTTCTTGTGTTTAATTTCATCTTAGAGGATACTTGTGTCATTTTTTTTATACTTTTAAAAAGAGCAGGGAAATAAAATTAATGACAAAAAGATAAAATTAATGAAATCCATAGATGACATTAACTCGTGACGAGTTGCAAATATCAGAGATCCAAACCAAATTAAAAAGAGCTTAAAATATAGACCAAAAATAACAGGCAAGCCTTAGAAGCCTTAGAGCCGTTGAAAATTAAAGTATATCTAGAGGAAATTAACAGAAGAGAAATTCAGTAGGAGGGAGAAATCTAGGACAGCACAGCACTACCAATGTTCAGGAAGATAACAGATCAGATTTTGCAGCTTAGCAGTGCAAAGTTAGGGAAGCATGCAGAGTCATTACGCCATGGAGCAAAAAAGAATAAGGTTCTTTTCTGTGGCTTTTTAGATGTAGGGATATCTTCATTGGAGATAAATGTCTGGGCAAATTAAGTGAAGTTCAAAGATGAGCCATAGAGTCATTATTATAGTTGGAGGGATTTACTTAGGATGAAAATTAAAAGATGGAAACATGGTTTATTTGAGAGGCAAGAAGAGATGCTAGAAACCAGGAATGCTGAATGTGCAGGAACAAAATGGGAACAGATCTTTTATAAAGGAATAAAAATAACTGTGATTAAGAAAAAGTTACTAAGAAAAAGCCTCCAGTACATTAAGATGTATCAGTTAGGAAGCAATCAATGGAAACCTCATGTTAATAACAATGCAGAAAATTTCAAACTAGGTTTTTCCTCACTGGATATTTTACACTGCTTTTCAGAGCCTTGTTGAGGCAGGCAAGGGTCTGGGTTGGAAAAGGTCTCATTGGTGATTCTATCTTACCTTCTGCAGGTACTTGTAAACTATTTTTCATGGTTTCTTCCCACAAATCTTTTCAGGGAGCTTGTGCAGACGTGCAGCCTGACTGCCTTGTTCAGGTTTTCTGAGGATTCCTTTATCAAAGTGAAGGCACTTTCTACTTTTAGCTATAGTGAACAGACCTGATTTTTAGGAAGGTTTTGTACAGCAAGATCCTGCTGGCTTCCAAGTTTTCTGTGAGTCCCCAGAACCAACAAAGAGCAGTCCTCATGGCTTACATGACTCACAACCTCCCTTCTCCCTTCACCTTTAGAATTTTCGGGTTAAGAAACATCACCTGCAAGGATTCCAGGTCCTAAATTGTACCTGGGCTCCTATTTCCCCTTTAGGTCAAAGTTAAGAGAGTTAGGAACTTGGATAGCTTGTTCCCAGGCTTATAAATTTTCTAAATAATAGGGAAGGTTTCATAAAATACTGTAATATTATTTAAGTTAATTAGGTGACGTATTCCCCATTAAGTCTGTATCTCTCAAATAATGGCAACAGTATGCTCCTGTTTAAAAAATGTAATGATCTCTGTAATCTAATATGCTGAAAATATTTAACTATTCCCAGAAAGATTATTAATGATCTTACTTGATTTTTATTTGTCCTTCTACCTGACATATGGCACAGTACAGATGGTTCTGCATTGTAGCATCTTTTTTTGGGCTAAATTTAAATAAATGTATTAATTTATACATAATTTCTACATTATACTTTGTCCCAGTTGAATTAATACTCCAGTTTATTATTTAATATATTGGGCAAGAGAAGGAAGCTGCAACAAGTGGGATATCTATCCTTTTCTTCTTTCTGACAAAGCCAGTGTCATAGTTAATTTCTTAAGAAAAATTAATTGACACTAATTTTCCCTGGGTGCAAAGACAGATGCCTACCTTGCTGATTAAAATATTACTGTGGAGTTCTCATGTTCTCCTCCAAATCATTAATTCTCTTTTATGTAACTATTAGAGGAAGTGTTTGTCTCTCTCTGATTTGTTTGTACCAAGACAGCACAATGAGGTAACAGTCCAGACCACTGCTGCCGTGAGAAATATTTGTGTTTAGTTCAACTGTGATGCAAAAAGAATGGCTGTCATTTGACTTAATGTGAAGTTGTAAAGGATAATTCTCCTTTTTCTACATTGGGCGCCTCTAAGATTTTTCTTCTAATAATTTCCAATATTTGCTTGCTAATACTTCCTGGCATTTCAATTATAGGTATAATCTAAGCAAAACGACCCCCCAGTCCCATTATTTATTCTACGATGTTGTTAACTGTAAGATCATTTTCCCCAAACAGGCATAAAACAGACTAACTTATGATGAAATTTAGCTGCAGTCTAAAAAGATACAGCTGGTTCATGCTGTAACATATTTTATGTCTCAAGAGAGAAAAATGTAAGTTGTAGCTTTTGCTTTAAATTCAGATGATTGCATAAACTACACAATTAATCACAGATGGGTTACATGGGAAAACAGCCCCCATTGTCATATATACTTTACATTTCCAGAGCCAAAGTGTCACTTGTAAACAGTTTAAACAGCAAGTCCCATATGCTGAAGTCTTGAAATCATTCCCTAATGGAAGTTAAATGGAAAACCTCATTAATGCCCAGTAAGGCAGAGGTGCATATGAGAGATTCCCACTGGTTGATTTACTGTAGCACCTGCCACGAGTATGGAAATAAAGGAGAGAGTTATTTTCAAGTACACGAGCAGAGAAAAGGTAAAAATTAGGGTACTCTGCTATCTAGGGGAATTTATACCATACCTGTTTTGAACTGTTGGGGTAAGACTCCCAGGCACTGGGTTGGAAATGTCATTCATGGAGTCTGAATAAAATTCTTTGTTGTTTGGTTCACATAATAATAACAAATTGAGAAAATCCTCGATATTCTGTATTCTTTCAAGCACAAAAAGGACAGTTCTGTAGGACAAAAAGAGCTGTTTCAGTGACCTTAAATATGAGAATGCATTCTAAGTTAGGCCCTTCCTAAGACTGCACCTGTTGACCTGCTGTGGAGCAAACACATATTTTGTTAAGAAGTCATTTGAAGTTATTCAGCCTCTCTTTGTGCTCACTTGTGGTTAATTTCATACATCTGAAAACATATTCCAGTGTGATCCTCAGAGAGGCAGCCGAGTGATGCTCAACACCAGTAGGTGAACTGCCTATAAAACACACTAATCTGAATTGCACCCCTGGAGTAAGAGAGGCAGTGTTTAGTTAAAAGGAGTTTTTAACACTCTGCTGGCAATTTAAACCACTGCTGGGTGTACTCAGAGTACTGCATTCATCTATTAAATAGGTAGAATACATTTGACTGGGCCAAAATCCCAAATTGACATAAATCAGTGTAGCTACTCAAAAACTTCTACAAAGGTTTGTTACTTTGTATTGGTTATGGAGTTGGCTTGACTTGAGAGAACCCACTCACATTAATGATTGGCCTGGATGTATCCCTCCTAACAGCAGTAAAAGAGTGTTCTTGTTCAGTATGTTCATCTATATCCATGTCTGCTTTTCCTTCTGATGCTTGTCACACTGGAGCATTTCATTAAAAGCAAGTGGCCAACATGTATCCAGTCAGTTTTCTACATCACAAGGTGCTAGAAAACTCCAGAAAGGATGCTGCAGTGCCAGCCCTCCCCTCATCCCTCAGCAGCTCAAATGTGAAGTGCCACTGAGGAGGTGAAGGATGTGAGCTGTTCCTGATCATAATAAGAATGAGAGCGAGCCCAGACATGAACAAATGTTGACACATTTAGTATGAAGAAAATATATTATTACGAAAGAAGTGTCATATATGGTTTCAGAAAGCAAACAAGCAAACAAAACTAACAGCACAGGATATGAATTTGTTATTGCATTCACAGCATTATTGTATGGCTTCCTAAACTAATTTGTTGTAACATGATGAAGAGAGAGGGGAAGAGCTTCCTGTCTCCAGCATGTCACCTTTCATTAAAATTGTGTTTGTCTGAGATTTTGTTATTTGCAGTTGCTCATCTGTTAAATTAGAAGTTTTAATTCTTCACAGTTTGTCACCTTTTTAATTCTACTCTGTTGACACATACTTCTCGGCAATGCAGAAAGACTTGAAAATGAAATTTAAAAGAAAATTAGGTGAGAAGAGGATAACAAAGTGAAACATTGGTTCTTTGCTTTTTCTCACTAAATGTGAAATGGGTCTGGGAGTCTCAGATGGATGGATAACAGCGGAAGTTACCACCACGACATGGCACATGCTTCTGTGTTTCTGATTTAGGAAAACCCACTGTCATGTTTCTGGAAAGCAGAGAATAGGCTAGGCTTGGCTTAATTACATTGAGGACTAGGTAATTCCTTTAAATCTCTGTTTATCTAAAGGAATGAAGTGATTCTGGACCACACGTGGACAGGCACTGTCAGTGCTGTTTGCGTCCTGAGGGTACAGGATGGCCCTGAGTACAAGCTGAATGGAACTGTGCCTCAGCTGCTTTTCTCCCTGCTGAGCATTCCCTGGAGTGGGTTCCAGCCAGCTGGGAGGAAAGCCCAGCTGCTTTACAGAGCCTGGTGTTTCCTTGCCACCCTTCAGCAGCACTAAGCTTGAGCTGGACTTGCAGTTTAATTCAGGAGTGCTCAATAAACTCTTGTTTTCTGTGAAGGAAAGAGTCGCCTCTTTCTGAAAGTGCAAACACCTGCAGCTGCTGGAGTCAGTGCACTCCACTGATGTGTTTGGTCCAGTGGCAGGTGAAGATTCAAAAGATTCAGATTTCGCCCTGGAGTGCAGCAATACTCGAGTCATTCAAATCTGGTAAGGGAGAGGGAGCTTTTGCAACCCCAAACCCTGAAACTGAACCTGGGGTTCCTATCCAGTGTGTAGCACTCATCAAAGGGCACCATCCCCCTTACTGGGATTTTACTGGGATTTGGACATAAGCAGCTCTAAAATAAACCTTTTCAAGATTATAGCCAGGCTTCCCCAGACAGGGGAATTGATTAGCTCTTGACTGATATTTTGGTTGGTTGTTTCTGTTTCCAGCTCCAGAGGGAATCAATGCAAATGTATCTGAATGATACAAACCCCTCCATCCAAAATACTATGTACCTGCTGAAAATCACACCAGAGCAGAAGAGGCCCCCACCACCTTTTCCCTTGACATGTGCCATCTGGCTGCTTTGTAGCATCTCATATTCTTCAAACTTCAGCAGCCTTGTTGGCAAAGTTCAGCAGAACACTAATTCCTGATAAGATGGACTCATTTCTGGAAGTCAGTCTAAAGCTGCTTCCTTGCATCTTTCCATTAAGGCCAGAGAAAGAAAATAACCCTGATCAGAACTGGGTTTCAGCTGGCTAGATAACCACATGCATAGATGTGTGAAATAATTACTGAAAGGATAACTTTTGGGCATAATTGAAAGTCTGATCTCACTGAAGACACAGCACTGTGTGTACAGGGCAAGAATGTGGCACCATTCCTAAGCACATGGAATACATAAAGGGAAAGAAGAGGGAGAATACAGAAAAAGAACTTTTTTTTAAGGAAAGAGTTTTTGTAATAAGCTGAATCATACAGCAAGGAAATGTATAAATGCAATCTTTACAGCCCTGCATATTCCTATAGCACCTCATCCTATATCCATGGTATAGCTCTATGGAATGGGAAGTACAGGAGACAATTTCTCCAAAGGTGAGAATAATGAGAGCTAAACAGAGAGATAAAGACTCCTTAAACTCAGGAATGTGACCAACTTAAACAGGTGATGGTTCTCTCTGCCCAAACAGAGGACAACTTGATCTGCTGAAAATTCCACTGGGGTTCTTGAACCAATTCAGCTAAACTGACCAACTTTCCATGACAAAAAATTCTGTATTTGGCTCACATCTGTTCAGTTCTTTGTCCTTTAGGTGGCCAGAACTCTCTCAGGTTCTACCAGAATTTTCCTTGAAGGAGAAACTGAGACACTCTAGAATGAAATTAATGAAAAAGCTGTGTGTAGAGTACAGCATCACGGACTAGAGTATTTTGTCTTTTTAAGTATTTATGTCCATTTTTTCCCCTCAGATTTGAATGGCTGGTTTTGATATGGCATTAAATTGAGGAAGCCTTAGGAGTGAGTGTACAAAATCTATTTTCCTACACATAATTCATATGGTTTTATAAATACGCCCAGTTCTATGATGAAATTAATTGAAAGCTACTTCTGATCTAATTGTTGTTATACTTTTTCTGTCCTAATAAGGGATCAGGTTACATCCCCAAATTTCATGCTTCTGACAAATACAGAAAGGGTCATGCTCAGCATCTGCCTTACCAGTTACTTACTTACACCTGCACTCAAAATGCCCAGGAGTTTATAGATGACATTGAACAGCTGGATGTTTCCTACTCACATTAAAATAAAATTATAGCAACGAGAAACCAGTAATTTTCTCTCCACAAATTTAAGGTCAGAAAACATAGAAAAATGTAAACCTTGAGTTGGATTTATTTTTCTAGACGTATTTTTCTAGATTAACTGCTAATTATTTCTTTTTACTACACTTTGAAAGATGATATGCAGTATTTTGAAGGAAGCAACGTAGTGCTTAAAATATGTAAATAAAATAAGAAGGACATTACTGGTTTTGATACACATGACTGGTTTGCTGTACAAACAAGACTCAAATATCAGTCAGAATCTTGTAATCAAGGGAAAGTGGTAGTTGCATTTCCATATGGTGTCCTGAATCCCTTCTTTACTCTCATATTAAACTAGTGGAGTGGCAACACACACTTTGCTGATAAATTTCATCATCTTGATGTTTTCCCTAGTGTTCAAGTGAAATCAGAGTTTTGATATGTGTAGGTTCTTAAATGGAAGAATATACAAAATATTTGAATTTTGTTATGACTGTAGTTGTGACACAATATGGATAAGATTAAGATAGCTTCTCCTATGACTCTTCTATTTATTTACTTATTCAGATTAAAAATAATAAATTATGCTTATCCAGGACCTTAGGCACTATAACACATCATTAATATTACAACAAAATCTCAGCAGTATTAAACTAATCACCCAGCTCGAGACACTCCTACACAGATTCCTTCTCAGTATTTCCTTGTGGGGAAAATTCCCCACAACGCTGCCCCAAAAATGATCTAACTCAAATTTTTGAACTCAAACAAATTTGTTTGAACTCAAACAAATTTAGAGGTGTGTGAAGGAAGCAATTCTAGAAACCTGAACTTTTATAAAAATGACCCTTGGTACAAATTCCCCTGTTCTTTATGGCGAGGAATAGGATGTTCTGGGATCCCAGCTGTTCACTGTTTAATACTTGCTGGTGACATGCTTTTTTTTTTCAGGACAGTTTGCTGAGCTGGCTGGTCCAAGGATGCAATTTGCCATGGCTGTGGTTGTCTGATCATTTTGGAGTGTCAGCTGTAGATGTTTTGTTGGAGTTCACCTGCAGTGTTCTTTTTTTTTTATGTTTCAGTGAACCAGAGTGGAGATGGTAACTACACCCGGTACTACAGGTGGTCACATGCATCCTAAAACCTACTATGTATTTTGAACAAATATATTGTTTGGATTTTATTACATAATCCAGGCAAAAGGAAAGGATCAATCATTTAGGGGATGTTAAATATAAGTCATTAGTTTTGTAAATGTCACGGTTTGATTTTCTGAAAAGGTAGGGAAATGCAGCCCAAATCAATGGAATTTCATACAGAAAGAAGTCAAATCCTTGAAAGACTTGTAAATGAAAGAAAAAAATGAAAGAACATTTGAATTTACTTTAGCTGCCTATATATATAGGGACTTTTCCTCTTTCTTAACAAAAATGTCCAATATGGAAGCTCAGTCTGTATTTTGTTGATTGTTGTAACTTATCAGCTGTATAGGGGGAGGCACAGATAGCCTCACATCTGTTGATGCCTCATAAATATCTTCTTGAATGGCATTTATTGTTTTCATATGAGTCCATTAATTTAGCTGAATTCCATCAGTAGTAGCTGTATCAGAGAAAATTACACCATAAGGATATGCAACTAGTATAATTCTTTTCTTAATTTGATACCTTAATGAAGACTCTGCTAAAATAAGGATAGCATTTGTGTACTGCTTTGCACAACCAAACCACTCTAATTATGACAGGACCTGTTGCATATGTTGAATTTCACAGGAGAGGTTTTTTCCTACACTTACATCCATTTTGCAGTTAATTATCTGAATCAGAGATTACAAGAATGAGGAAACCTGTAAAAGCTATGACAGAACCATGATTAAATTTCGGTTGTGTTTCCATAAGCTTGCTGTCAGACTGCAGTGCCCTGTGGGAACAATTTAAAGAGCTGCAGACATGAAGAAGAATGGGCAGAATGTTGGCTGCAGACAAGGATGTTATAGAATACCAGAATATTCTGAGTTGGAAGGGACGCACAAATATCATGGAGTCCAGCTCTTAAGTGAATGGCCCATTCTGGGATCAAACACACAGCCTTGGCATTATGAACATATTCAAGTCCCACAAAACCTCCTGTCTTTTCTGAATGTCTTTCTGGACTTTCATGTCATGAGGGCAGAAGGGTAAGTTTTTATAAGCCATGTGTAACAGCAGAGGCCAAAATCCGGAAGGAAACAAAGCTCTTCCTTTTGAGCTTTCCTGGCCTCATTCTTTCCCTTCTGACCCACATAAGGAGGAAACAGAACAAGGGAACCACAGGGTGGTGCTGATAGCTCATTCCTGATACTTGCAGTATTTGATTCTTTTGGAGCCTGTCTTCCCAGCATTGGCTAAGTCAAAGCTATTTTGTTAATCATAGCATCACTAATTTCCTTCCCTGCTGATAGCTGCATGGCGGTTCTGCTGCTGTCACTCCACAGTAATGAAATGTCATTGCAGGTGGTACAAAATGTGGCAAAGTTAAACAGTTGGGAACAAACAGCCTTCTCAGTTACAGCAGTTCGATGGCATGGATTAATTTGAGGGGAGATTCCTTCATATTCTCGGGAATATGAGTTCACCTCTGCTCTTATGCAAGGGGTGTTGCATAAACAGTCTGTGAATTCTCACTGCTCGGGCTTCCTGTGGAGAGTGCGACAGATTTAGTTCCATGCTTGGCCTATCCTCTCTCACTAACATGATCTTCTCTAGCCACTGAAACCCTCTTCAAGGCAGGGCAAAGCAACCCAGTCTGCTAAGGCAGCCTGGGCCAGCTGCATCCTGAGAATGAGTGAGAGAACACACTTTGCACCCCACCTCTTCCCGAGCTCATGCAAGTGAAGGGAAAGCAGGAGGAACTGTAGCCCAAGTCACAGTTACTTCCCAAATTATCTCCTTGTGTGCCACAGCCCGTATCTGTGCTGAGTCCAACAGCTTCTTTCAGTGATTGGAGGGTAATTTCACTTAACAGATGAATTCAAGGCAACCGCAATATGCTCCTGGAAAACTGGAGCCCAGAAAGCAAGAAAGACAAAAAAAAAAGGGAGAAAAAGGGAAAAAAAAACCCCCCGGTGTGTCATGAAATTGAAACCCAGCAGTTATAATCCTAATGTTAATTCTCTCATCTCAAGCGATTTCCCAAGATATTTAATTTCTAAAGCAGTCACACATATAGCAAGGAATGTTTTAGGGGAGAAATTCACTACACTCCTATGTTAGTCACCACATCTCAGAATTATTTCAAGTGAATTTAAAATGCTTGTTCATCATGGCAGCTGTAGGAATAATAATATTCCTGGGGACCCCATTTCCTCAAAAGTATTTCTCAGCAGCTTCTGAGCAGAGACAAGGCACTTTTAATGGTGCTGCAGAAGCCTCCTGGGCAGTTTTACAGAGCCATTGCAGTCAATCTGTGCACGGAAAAATATTGCTCTCTTGTAAAGCAAATAAAACCAGGAAAAAGCTTATAGTGAGACAATATATCTTTTTCCCCCCAATCTTCTATGCAGATCAATACAAACAGTTCAAGTTGATTGAATGTAATTCTTTGCCCAGATCAGATCAAAACCATAAAAACTAATGCACTGAGGTGCACCCAGTCTTGCTTTAAACATAAAACTTTTTTCCCTTGTAATGCATTAATTAATCAGGCAATCTGGTTGGTATATAGGAACCATCATTTACATTCCCATTTGCAAAATGTGTGAGAGCTTGTTGCATAAATTCATATGTGATAACTTTTTTGAAGTTTCATTTTGATGGCAGTAGAGCTTGATAGTTCACTTTCTATATGCTTAGGTCAGAAATTATAGCCTCTTAAGAAATGCATTCTGCACAGTAGTTGAGTCTATGTTATTGTAGAAGCACTACTGCATGTCCCACATAACCCAGTAATTACAGAACCTTGTCTTTAAAATATTGGTAAAGAGAGAAACAAAAATAGATATAAGCCTACTTGAAAAGTGTCCTACTTGAAAAGCGTCCCACTTCCTCAGGACAGGTTCCATTAAAAATCTTAGTTAAAAGCCTCTATTAAAAGCTTTCAGGAACTAAAGTGCCTTGTGTGGCCCCCTGAAGCCTGATGAAGCACCCACCAAAGTGATTTGTAGCTCAGGGAGGCACAAGCACCACAGTGGATGTTAATTGCCATCATGGCAAAGTCTCTGTCTCCTTTTCTTCCCTATGGTTAACATTTTATGGGCAATGAACCACAGGAAATAACTGCTACTGATTATAATGAAAATGCTGAAACCTCTTAAATTATGGCATCAGGCAGGAGCAGCACTGATGTAATTACTATGTTAATGATCAAGTAATATTTAAGTACTCCTGTGTGATTTCCTAGTATTTTTTAGTACTCATCTGTAATGTCCTGCGGAGGGTTGAAGAGCTGTTGCCATTCCCCTGCTGGGTTGCCGTGCAGAGGCTCTGATAGCTGTGCTAGCCCCGCCTGGGTCCCCCAGCAGGGACCAGGGCTCCTGCGGCTGCTGGGCTTGCTCCTCGCGAGGAGGAGCTGCCCATCGTCCCCTCTAGGGGCCCCTTCGACCCTGCTCTAGGGGTCCAAAGGGGCACCAGCGCTGTGGTTGGGTTAGGATCTTTATAGGAGACTGAGAGTCTCTCACCATTCCCTTCTCTGAGTCCTTTTGTGCCGAAGGCAGAACCAGGAGACAAAGGGCGAGGAATCAGAAAGGCCGCTTTGGCAAATGTGCAATGCACACCCCTGTAATTCTGAATTTTCACCATGCTGCAGGCTATGTTTGACACGTCTCCTGCAAACTTGCATCTAGTAATTTTAGAAGTACAGCATTTGTGTATCTAGATACTTCTGGGAGGAAGAAAATAGAATGCAACTGTGGGTCCAGTCTGACAGCTGGCTCCCAAGCACACCTGCCATGGAGCTGCCTTAACACCAACTGCCCTTCCCCTGACAACCTTGAGCAGAAGGCTAGTAATTATTTACTGGGAAAGCAAGTGTTATAATGATATTACTAAAAGCTTTGTTCTGTTTTTTGTTGTTGTTGTTGTTGTTGTTGTTGTTGTTTGTTTGTTTTTCCCCCTCTGCTTCTTGTTTTTATTCAAAGAAGCCATCTCCAGGCCTAGTGATACAGCTACAGCTTTGGAAATCCTATAAATCTACAATTAGATCACAAGTTAAGGAAGTTTACTTTTAAATTGATGTTTAAAAGTCTTAGAAATTAGAATATCCATACTAAAGCCACCAAGGCCTTTGGGCCACAATGAATTTTAGAGATTCCTGCACTGTTCACCACTTTTGTATTAGCTCTTCTGCACAGAAAAGGGTCTGTATTTCTGCTCATTCATTTGACTGGAAAAACTGACCCTGAAATTTTCACATTTGATATTTAATCCCTTGTGTGTTTGTATTGTGACTATTCTACTTGGGGAGACTAAGTCCAAAATGTCATGTGTGTGTAGCTGAGCATTGTACCTGTCACTTGACGGGGGTGGGGCTTGCTCCAGAGATGGTGATCCAGGTAAAGTAAAAGATGAGTACTGTGAAACATCATAGCTTTTCTCTTTAGAAGGAGCAACCCACAGCCCCACTAATAAACTCTGGTACTTGTCAGAGCCTGATGCCCTGATTCTGGTGGAGCAATACAAACACAGGACAAAATGCAATCTTGCTACAGCAGGGAAAAACAAATGGACGCAAAAATGGAGGATTGAGCAGAGTGAATCAAGGAGACAGTTTGTGAAAGAGACAACAGTCAGAGCTTCTGCAGTTTAGTCATTACTTACACAAAGCTGACAGCATGACAAGAGATCTTAAAGAACAAGCCAATAGCCTGTCCCTGGGCTGAGCAGCCCAGGGAGGTTTATGGCTAATTAACTGCAAGTACTCCAACCACCCTGCAGCTTTGCTGCACTCCTCCCTTGTCCACAGCTTTCCTGTCTGCATTTGGAGCAACCAGGGTTATGTACTGGCCTTGGAGGAACACAGGTACACAACCTGAGCCCTGAACAAGGAGGACAGAGATCTCCCCAGGAGAAATAAGGAGCAGAAGGTGGAGAAGAAAAAAAAGTGACAGAATTACTGTGTGCGTCAGAATGAGCGATAACATTAATATCAAATGGGGAAGGGAGGAAGGGAGGAAGGGAGGAAGGGAGGAAGGGAGGAAGGGAGGAAGGGAGGAAGGAGCCCATTTGACCATGAGTCCCCTGTGTGGGTGAGGAGTATTTGGAGAGTGGGTCTGTAGGAAGGGGCATCAGAGCAGGAAAATTCCTCTTCCTGAAGATATAAAAGATGCCAGGATCAACACCCCCTCCTGCCACACCAGCTCCAGCACAGGAGAAGCCCTGCACACCCCTGCACAAGCCACAGCCATGGCAGGAGCATGGAGCTTCCCTAGGGTTGGCTGCTCTTGCATGGGAATTTCCCAGCCCCAGGGAAGGACTGGCTGGAGCCTGCATGGCACAGCATGGCACAGTCAATGCCCTGCCTGTGTGAAAGGATGAAAAGCTGTGCTTCAACAGTTCAGCAAGGACAGTTATTATGTGTCTAAGCCATAGGGCAGAGAATTTTTCAGAGGCTGGGAACTGTCAGACTCCTACTGTCCCTGCTCAGGTTCAGCAGATGAGCACCTCTATCACATCACCCTTTCTTTGCAGGATAAAGTTGCTGGAAAAGTACCTGGCTCTTCTCATCAATATGCCTGTTCAGGGCTCTGCCTCCTTTTATCCGAATATCTTATGTGTCTTTGACCAACCAGAATTTTAGTAGACTTCTGACATGCTACATTACTCACCAAAGATACCTTCTGTGTTCTTTTCATACTTGTCAGGTGTACAGAGCTTGCTTCCTGAGCACTGCTTATCTGTCATCCATAAACTGCTGGAAACACGTGATTGAGGAACAAGTATCCCTAAGAAAACCCAGGTAAAACACAAGTAAACAATCAAAATAATTTTGATATTTTCTTATAGGCAAGCATGTGTAGTTTGAGGACAAATATTTGAAGATGCTAAATGGCAAAGAGAATTAGTTTTTCTGCCGATAAATGTCTTTATTGAAT
Organism: Promerops cafer; assembly: GCA_013398275.1. Lineage (NCBI taxonomy): Eukaryota > Metazoa > Chordata > Aves > Passeriformes > Nectariniidae > Promerops > Promerops cafer. The sequence continues at coordinate 1,226,793 of VZSE01005944.1, forward strand.
TACAGAGAACTGACTGGCAGACTTCTTCTAGTATTAATAGATGCTTTTCCCCATAAAAGCCAATTCAGCAAAGGGATTCTTAATTTGTAAATGTGCATCACTAATTTTGATTTTCAGTCGGTAATCTCAGCCTGAGCATAGACATATACATGTACATTCTGCTTACACAGAAATTCTTGTATCTTGTTCTGTTTTACAGAAAACAGTTCAATCCTGCACATTAAGCAGATTTTGTAAGAAATTGGTAAGTATTGAAAGGAAACCTATTGTAAGTAATAATCTGAAACTAGAATTTTGCTTTTAAACAACACTTTAGGAAGTCCATAAGCATATTTCAAATGATATTTTAATAACGGAGGCTTAAATACTTTTAATGCAGCTCTGTAATTAGATGTGTCTCTTTGAAACTTTCCGTTAAATAATTGCACACTAATGTAAAGAAAAACAGCTTTTCACTAAATAATTTTGCTTTCATCAGCTGAGATTAATCAGTTGTTATTAAACTAAACATTCAATAATGAGTCATTACAGCTGTATTAAATTCTTAGGGCCAAGTGCTGCAGCTTGTACTCCTGGAAGTGGGCAAAGTTCCCATTGCCTGAGTGGGAGCTTTAACTGCATATGAATTGTAGGACTAGTCTGAAAACTAACTTGAAAAACTAATAAGGAAAAATTACACTGTGCTGCAGCTGAGTTTGAGAACAGACGTTTCAGTTCTTACCTACTGCTTCTGCCTTAAGTCATATACTTGCATTACATCTGCATGCATTTCTTGCACCATTCATCATTGTCTAACAGCTGAAAAGGAGGTGCCTTGTTCTAACTTAATGAAATTTCAATTTAACATAACTGCTCTAAAAGTAATCATAGGAACTAAGATATCTCTGGAGATCTTGTTCAGTTTTTGTTTCTTGAATATGATCTAGTTTTTGAGTAAGAATACCATTCAGATCTAAAAATGGATTTTAAAATCACTTTTGAATCAATAAAAATTCTGCTAAACCCGACAAAATTATGAACTCAGTCAACTTAAAAGAGAGTCTTTTGTAAAATTTGTCATCTTAGAGGCCATGGGATACATTCTAATGTATTTTTCTTCATTTTAAAGAAGAAAAAATTAGCATCTTGCCTTTTTTTGTGAACTAAGAATCTTCAAAATTGATGGTGATCAGGTGAAATACCTGAATTTCTTACAGGAAGTTAAATGGTCTTATGGATAAATATTTTTGTTCAAAGTGCAAAGTTCTGTGAACATTAGCAAATATTCTTTCACATTGTTGAGCAAGCATTGGCTTTTAGTAATGATAAACTTTTTTAATATGAAGAGATGTCCAAATCAGCTGTAAACACTTCCACTGAAGTTTAACTATGGCATTTTAAAAGACCTGAGAAAATTATAATGATAGAACAAATATATAGCAGCACTTGGTGGGGCATTCCATTTAGCAAAGATCTGAACCAAAGGACTTCACTGGCCAGATATGATATATTTTTATTTAATGATTCAAGTTGCATTTTTTGTCCATGAAATTTGAGTATTAGCTCTGCAAAATATTTTTACTAGATCAGTACTGGATGTAGGACTTTTAGGTTTTGTTCTTGTGTATAATTTCTGAGCCATCAAGATATCTTCTCCATCACTTGTTAGCAAGGATTAACTTTCCAGCTTTAAAGCACAAATATTGTACTTTCTGCTAAAGTGACAAGAATATGCATAGATTTCTTATCCTTGTGAGACATGAAGCTAATAATTTGAATTTGAAAACATTATTCTGTTCCTTTTAAAGTTTAATACTTGTAGTTAAGAACAATTTAGTATAGCAATAGTCCTTGAAATGTTCAAATGCTTTTGAGACTTGATCCCTGAATTACCACTATAAAAAAGGAATTACTCCTTTTTTTTTTCTTCAAATAATGTTGTTTGGGAGTTCAGGCTGCACAATGCACAAATGCCTCAGTGTGGATCCCAAGTGGAGTTTGTGCTTGTTATTTAAATGAGTTGGTTTTGAGCTTGTTAAGTAGAGTGGCATTTGAGCTCTCAGCCTAGAGCTCTGCAAGGTGAATGACTTGCACAAGGACTCCTTGGCACTCCTTTTCAATTTACCTTCAAACTCCCTCAAGCCCTAAAAGAATCGGTTCACTATAACAAGAATTTAGCCTTTAACATGCAAAGCTCACAAGCCCTTAGTCTTCAAAAGGCCAATTTAACAGGAACAAGTAGAAAACCCACAACACAAACTTGTTTTGTTAAGTCTGCAGGTGAACTGCATAGTTAGTGGAAATTCTAGATTCTCTCCAAGTCTGACATTGGAAGTTTGAAGCTAAAAGAAGGAAAGGTTGGAGGTTTTTTAGCATCAGTGAATATACTGATTTATGAATTGACTCTTACTCAATACCATATAGGTTTAAAGCAGTTTCAATGAATGACTAATTAAAATCACTGAAATATCATGAATGGAGTACACTATTGATGCCCCAAGGGCAGTAGTGGCAAAACATGCCACTGCCTTTCTTTGGGCAGAACTGGTCTGTGGGTGTAGGGGAAATGTCAGACCTAATTTCTCTATGTCCTACTAATGAAACTGTCCATCTCATGAGATTGTGTGGTTTAAGCTGAAGAACATCACAAGGATGGTAAGGAAGGTAAGATTCTGGCTAATGGGAAGCTAATGATAAGTCATATACACTGGGAATAATGAGGTTGCAGAGGACCTATTAGTGAAAAGGTTGACCTAGCATTAGATATCAGTCAATATTTTTATCAATTATGTGACAGAAAATGAGAACATCCTATTGAAATTGCTCGTGATGTGAAGCTGGAAATCTTCATTGATATGGGAAGTAAACATTTTGAGGGTAAGGAATGCACTTAGGAGATGCTGTATTATGAGAAGCTTTTTCACCCATCCTAGAGAGAGTTTAGCAAAATGATTGTCTCATTGAGGACTGCTCAGTTTGGAGTTGTATTTACATTGCAAAAAGGTTCCAGAATCATAAACACCTACAAGGGCTTTGGCTGTAGTGTTTTGAAGCACAAGATTCTTTTAAGAGGCGGTGATTGTGATGATCTGTGTAGATCTGTAAGCACATGCTGCCCCAGAGTCAGCAGAATCAGCCCAAGAACCAGCACACCCTTGCTGGGAACCAGGTACACACAGCCCCAGCTGCACCAGCAGACCCTCCTTCAATAGGAACAGAGAGCCAGCCCTCTGCTCTCATTTTTAGGATACAGCCTAATTACTGTCAGGTCCAGCTCATTGCATTCCTGTAGGAAATCTCAGCTGGAAATCTGAGATATCTTGCAATTCTCTCACAGCTGCACCAACAGGCAAAATAATACAGGCTGTGCAATAATTAATTTATAAAAGTAATCATAAGTTGTAATTATACCATCACATGAGAAAATCATTACAAGTTGTGTAACTAACCTGATAGAGATCAACCATCCTGCTCTGTCACCTGCAGCTGTAAGTACTTGGGCTGAATGTGATCCATGTAAAGTCACAGACAAATGCCTGCAGAAATATTAGGGTGGAATTGCAAGCTCACCCCCAAGAATTATTATGTTTTGGTGCGTTGTCACAGTCTGAGCTTAAGGCCAGAGTTCATTAAAGTATTGTCAGACTGCTGCAAGAAAGAACAGAAAAGCACAGCTATGTGGACTTTCCCACTCAAATCCATGCTTTGAATATTTTCTATTGTTCCTGACAAGTTTTAAGTCACAATATCAGTCATATCTAATATGTTGAAAGGTTGGTAAGAGAAATAATAAAAGCTTGCTATTGATCAGGCATGTGCCTTGTTATAAGAATCTACAATAATTTGAGTAGCAATGATGGTTTCTTAGAGAATTGCCACATACATAATGCCAGTGATTTCTAGTATTTTCTGCTCCCTGTGGGAGGATGGACATATATTCCTGGAACTTGCTGTATAATGATGCACAAGAAAGGCAGTTCATAGTCCCAAATCAATTCTTATCTGTCTTTTTAGGATCAAGACTACATGTGATTAAACTTCAGACTAAAAACAAGTGCATGCTACTCCCACTCTAAAGAAATATTTCAAAAGCTCTTTAATAATATTTGTTTGTGGTTTTATTATTTTCCCTTCATATTCCCCTTCATATTGATTCCTCTTTATGTTTAACATGTGTGGTATTAAGTCAATGAAATTTAAGAGTAGCTTGTGAAAGAGAAATGGGTCACCTTACTTTACTGAGCAGCTGGGTGCACCTACACCAAATTGCAGGCCAATGTCTGTTCTTACAGTGGGATAAATCTGGAGTAAACTGGCTCAAATTGGTAATGTTAATATCTTTTTGCCCTGGGATAACAAAGCAGGACTTGGATTCAATAATTTGTCATAGCAAATGAAATGGGGAGGGCAATGTGCACTTGGTCAGCAGTGCACAAGTGTCAGGTACTGGAACTAAATGCAGCTCACAGGTACCACTCATTCCCAAAGAAACCTCCACCCCACATTGTGTGTTCTGTTTCTCTCAAGAGTCCTCTCTTGAACAGATTTAGCTTTCCATGTGGTCCTGTAAGGCAGCAAATGGTGAGGAAATAAAACAAAACTAGATGAGTTGAGAACTTTGCTGTTGGATTGACTAGTCTTGCTGATAAAAAGCCTGTATCTGAAATGAAGCCATTATATTAAATTAATGATCCAGCTACCGTACAGCACCAGCAATGTATTTTAGTTACAGTATTTTTGGTTGGCTGAATAAAATAGTTTACTTACTTCTGAATACTTAAATAGAAGCAAAAACATCCCAAGTGACTTACATAATGATCCTTCTTAAGAAATGACGAAATATTCACTTCTGAATGGATTACTAAAGAAAAATTAATACAACTATAACAAAAATAACATTTACCAGCCAGATGACAGAGGAAGATTTTAATAAAATAAGCAATACTCATAATAATTTCAATTTTCTTATTCAGAAATATTCCTGAAAGGAATTGTTAGAAGTGTTTTTCCTATTAAGGATGCTTTTGTGGGTGATGCATAGAAAAAATTAATTAACTTCACCTCCCATTGTGATATTGTTCCAACTGACATCCTAACCCTGACCCATCTGTTCCCTCCTGTATTACATTCACTTGTTCATTGTATATTTGGCTCACCTGTATGGTATTTCCCCATGCCACATGATATTTTGTAACGTAGCTATCATGTTTTGACAACTCAGGTAAAATTGGTATGTAGAATTATACATTGATACATATATATATATTTTTTTTTTTTTTAAGGATGTTAATAAAAAGTTAAACTGAGAAATTCAGGTAATTTACTAGACAAAACTCTGACCCTCAAATGACAGTTCCTTCAGCATCTCACATATAAAGAACTAAAGAAACACATTAGAGTGCTTAATTTTTATTGTTTTGCACAGTGCTTGGCACAGTTGCAGTCTCCAGCTCCCCAAAACTTGTGAGTGAGGTGATGTGCACAAACTCCCTGATTTTCACTGAATGCAGGATCATGCTGTTTAAGCACAGCCCAGAGTGAAGGAGCTGGTGAACTGCTCCAGAGTCCAGAGTGACCTGGAAAAGCATTTTCAAATCTGTGTTTCCCTGTCCACAGGGGTTACAAACCTAAATCTGGATCTGCTGTGGGGTGAGGGACCTCTGCAATATGGCTTAGGTGCACTGAGGTGCCTGGTTTTGATTAGGGGACACTTGGAAATTATTTTAGTTCTCTGACAAGCACCAGGAGATGGAGCTCCAGACTGCACAGCACAATTTCTTGGTGCCAGAACAATGAAACCTGTGATTTCTGCACTGTTAAATGCTTCTTTCTTTGCAGCTCATCATTTACAGGATTTCTTTAAATCATCTCTCTACTTAAGGGAATTAAATGCTCCTTCTTTGAAGCACTGTATTAACCCCAGGGAGCAATTGCTAATGTTTTTCTTCATAGATCTACAGCCTAAAGTTAAAGAAAAAAAAAATCTGATTAGGGAGAAATCAGAACAGACATTGATTTAAAATAGATTTTGGGGATTATTCTGGTAGTATACTGTAACTTTATCATCTTCTCAGTTTTACGAGTATATGGAAATGCTCAAAAAGGAAAATTCCTTGGAAAATACGATCAGGTACATCCCTACTATCTCCCTTTAGAAATGGAAAGCACAAAATTATTTATGTAAAAGCATAGTAGTTAGAAAGGGGAGAAGGAAACAATGTGAAAGTTCTCCATGATATAGTGTGTGTATTCCTTCACTGGCATTTCAAAGATGCCACATTTTGGGGGTTCTAATAATTTTAGGTCACATTTAATGACTTCTGTGAAGAAAAAAAGTAATTGCTTTGTTCAAAGCAGTGAATTTTGGAGCTGTCTGAGAAATCATCACCTGCTATGGAAGTCTAACCCGAAAACTGTTCTCATATGTTGCCTGAGAACAACATTCCAATAAATCCCTTAAAAAGTGAATCCTCCATGAAACAAAATGAGTTCAATTCTGGTTGGCCTCCCACCTCATGAGAAGCCTGATACAGCCATTAACCTTGTTTTTAACTGATATTTAAACTTAAAGTGTATGCACAGGCTTTGATGTCTAGTCAGATTTTTGATACCAATCAGGGAGATTGTGTCCAGCATCCCAGAGCTGCAGGTTTCTCAGAGGATGTTTCTATTAACATTTTCCCAGTAAAACAGTTACATGTTGAGAATAAAACTTTAAAAGCTATAAAGAGGATTAAGAACATAATTCATGCTGACTTGTACTTTTTGTGTATATGTCAATATATTTTCATTAAATCACAGTAATTTAAACTGTTTTTTTCCCCCTCTGTGCTGTGTAAGATTAGAATATACAGTAAAAAAACAGATCTTGTTTTTATGCTATAGTGCTTCAAAAAAAAAAAAAAAAGTGTGATATTAATTCTGGCAAAAATAGTCTACAAAAGAGCTTTATGCTAGTTATAAATGTTTGACATAGGAAATATGTGAAAGACCAATTATGGGCTGATCAGAAATATCTCTTGACATTTTTAGAGTGCAATATGCAATGTGAGAAGGGCTCACGTATTTAATTATGACTTTTTCAAATAGAGTTCTCCAACTCAGTGGGAGCCACCACACTTACTGTTTTAAGGAAAGATAATATAAGATTTTTATGATAGGTGGAGGGAAAAGAACATGTCTTCAGGCTGAAATGGTTATCAGTTTTTAGATCAATCACCCTTATGTAAGTTTTTCCATTGGTAGCAAGATATTAAGATATTTACAGCCAACATATATCACACTGAATGGATTGTATGAAGGAAGACAGAAAAATGAGAATATACTCTACATGCAGACTATCGTGCTTTCATTAAGTCTAAATAAGATAGGTGTTAAATAACTTACCTCAGACTGTCTTGCCAAAGATTAGAGAATGAAGTCCTGCTGTAAGCTAAATATTTCTTTTTCATATTTTTTAAATTGGACTTACCAGTATACCATCAAAATTTCATTTTCCTAAATTACTCTTCCATGTTTATACTCAAAATACTTGGAAATACAAAAGAGGAGCATACAAGATATTATTTTCCTGACTTGTGAAATTCATGGAATGAACTGGCCATTTGGGCTCCTAGAATTATGAAAACAGTTATTCTGTGGTGGCCATGGGCTGCCCTCCCACCCTTGCTACCACAGCACACCTGGATGTGACCGTAGCAGTGCATCCCGAGTGAATGTACAGATTCTGCCTGAACCAACTGCCCGAGGCTGCAAAGAAAAAGAGGGAAACTCACTCTGGACAGTTAATTGAGAGCCCTGCCTGTGGTCTGACACCAACACAGGTACCACCTCTGGGTGCTGGTATTCTTGTTCTGCTGCTGGGTCCTTGTGCTTATGTAGAGTGCAGCTTCCTCTTCATATCAAAATATGAAACTGGGCTCCAGAAATCCCTCCAAAGTCAGAAAAATATTAGTTTAAATGTGTGCAGCTTCCCAAACTTTGGTCTGTTGGGGGTAAGTGGTGCAAGAAAGACAACTAGTTCCAGTTTTGGCTATTAAGAGGTGATCAAATAAATAAAACACTGCTATATTTGCACTACTTCAGATATGTTATGCAGTCATGAAGGGAAAAAGCCTCTTCTGGTCTGTTGAATTGTAAATGCTCACACTGCTATGTGAGACAAATTTCTGTATCAAAATACAGTTAACAGTGCAAAATGATGAGAATTCCTGTTTCAGTATGATAACAGGATCACAGAATGTACTCTTGTTACTTCCAGAAAAGAGGGTGGGTATATATAGAATATGCCTGGTAGCAGCTTCTATAATTAACATCGAAAAGTAGTTAGCATTGTAATTCCCTGTTTTCAATCACTTATAGCTTTATGAAACATCTCCCTTTTGTGCTGCAATTTTCATCCTGGATTTATGGCAATGTCAGCATTTTAAAGTATGAAGGAAGAGTCTTCTGTATTCCTGAGAAGACTGAAAATACACTCGCAGGGGTGACTACTCTGTGCAGTTCTGTGCCCCAAGGTTCTGATGGAATGCTGCAGTTTGCCAAGGATTGGACCTTGCCAAGGCCCATGACTGTGTCCCAGGAGTCAGTGTCAGTGATTTGTTCATATGGAAAAAGAATAGCATGTACTGAATGAGCTTATGCTCGGGGCATTGACACAGGGGTTTTTTCCTCACTTTCCCCATAGGAAGGTTTGTTGGCTAAGAAAATTAGAAAAATCTGTCCAAGCTCCCACCTTTCTCTTTTAACTAGCACTAACAGCTGCCTTACATACTGATAGTCTTAGTTGCTTATGTTTTAGTAGCAGGATACATGGACACTTGAAAAGAAACCAGGCAAATTTTTCATATCTGTGCAATGCTCACACACATACTTAAGCATTGTCCCAATTCAGATCAGAAAGGAAGAAAAGATTTTTGGTTTTCATAAATACCTGCAAAGTGTAGAATTCTTGATGTGTCTGCAGTCATAAATAGGCCTGTTAAGAATGCAGTTTTTAAAGGTCAAGTAGGACTCTTTAAATTTCTTGTAATTACCATCTTTATTCTGAAAAGATAGTAGTGTGTCCTTACTCTTAAGCTGTTTGTGAAAGACAGCAAAATGAAAAAATTCCCTACCTGTGTAAAGCTACAGTTTAATCCATGGCAAAAGGAAAAATATTTTGCCTAGCAAGCTGGTAGAACTCAGGGTGCTCTTTTTATTAATTGATGTAAACATTAAAAATAAATTATCCCACCTATACATGTATCCACTTTCTTGTGGACGTGCACGCAAAGAATCTGTGATGTTTCCTCCTTCCATGTTCAATCACATCTTTGCCTTTTAAACACTCAGCAAAATTAAGACCAGAGTCTCATGGTCAGTTTAAGGGGTCTGCTAAGGTCTTTCTTTTCCTCTTCACCTCCAGCATCTCTGCCACCCCGGGAGATCCAGGAAATGGTCTAGCTCAGAAAAGAAACTAAAAACTTCTATATGGGCTACTCTCCCCAGTTTGATCTGCTGCTTTTAGGCCCTTGGCTCTGCTGATCCATAACTTATTGCTCTGAGCCCAGTTTCTCTCCAATGAGTTCGTTTCAATTCATATTAGAAATGGAAGAGGGAAGTGATGTAGCTCCAAAACCATTATGTTCTCCCCTGTGGATTGGTACATGAACATGAAATTGGTACAATGTACATGAAAATGTACCAGCAAACCAGCAGTGTCTACAGATTCCCTGCTATGCCAGCAGCTGTACAAATAAAAGCACACATATAAAGGAGTCATAATCTTGGCTAAGTATAAGATAAAACAAGAAGAAAAAGCATCTTGACTAGCAGTAATTTTAGCTTGATTTTGGGTGGAGAACCTATGGATGTAGTGGCCACACTACAAAGGCAAATCCATCAGTACTTTGTGTTCAGGAAGAGGAAAGTAAAACTTTGCTCACTCAAGGATACCTAATGTTTCAGGAGCTGGCTTCCATTTTCAAAAGTTTTACACAGTTCAGAGTCAAAAAGTGGCCAGATGCATAAATATGTGGTAATTTGGAGAAGGTGCTTTAGAAAGGCCCCCAACAGATCAGGTGCTGACTCCAGAAGATGCGGATGAGTCAATCACTCTTGCCTAGCTCTGAGCACCACACACAGAGCTGCTTCCTGCACCACAGCTGAGCAGAGACCTTTGCACATCTGACCCAGACAATTTCTACACTTTTTACCTGGCACTCCACTCTTAAATAAAGAGGTAAGAAGCAGACTGCATATTTTAGCCCCCTTCTTTTTCCCCCTCTTTTTGAATTTTTTAAAAAAATCTTTTACCTAGTCTTTAAAATAATTTCTGCTGACCAGCTCAGTTGCTTAAGTTGTGTATTAAAGGTACCTGATTCCCTGTGCACCTGCCTGTACTTGTGCATCTCCTAGACTGTCCTGGCAGTTTAAACACTGGGCCCCATCAGCTGAGTCTGAGGCTTGCCATTGCAAGCCTGATATCTTTTATTTTACAACAACAATAAATGCCACAAACACACTAAAATTTTTTCTTGATTTTGTTTCATTGATATTGAATTATGGTTTCTGATCGTTTCTTCTTCTTTGGCTCCACAGGTTTAATAATTTTAATAATCAGGTCCTAATATTTTTCCCAATTAGGATTGGTACATTTAGCCCAACAGAACTGGACAGGAGTCCATTTGTGCCCATAGTACAAATTTTCACTTGGATAAACCGAATTTCAAGTGAAGGAAAACCCAGTTCCTTGTCCTAATAAATGGTGTAAATGGCCAAATCATCAGAGCTAAATTGTGGATCCAAAAGACCTCGTTTGATAACCTATTGCAAACCTCCAGACAAAGAAAGACTTCTTTGGCAACATTAGGAAACACTTAAAGTCAGAACAACAGAGATTCAGCAAGTGATACTTCCTGTAAATTATACAGCATATTCCTAAGGATAGGAAATATGAATCTATGGAATTAAATGACAGTTTTCAGATTGGTTTTAGCCAGAGATTAAGCCAAAGGCTAAACTTGTCCTTACTGAGCAGGAGGCCACAGGCATGAGGCTGACAGCTGAAGTGTCGAATTACTGTTGTTAGATCAGGTTGAACACTGGCCTTGGTGTGTGTTGGCTTTCTCTGCCAGCTCTGAGACAGTGCTAGTGATATCTCTTTTAAAATCCTTTTATGGTTATTGATCAGCACTTGTCCAAGAACCTTTCAGGGTGCACTCAAGGGGTTACATAACTGATTGGCAAAAAATCCACAAAAAAGAACTTGGTGTGGGTGAGCATCAAACATTCAGTGGTCTAAATTTGGATTTGAATACTCAACTTGGATAATAGTTCATTACAGCACTGAAAGTAGTGGCCATTGGAATAAGGAGCTTCCGAAATGACCAAGGGTCAAACCCATAACACTCTTTTCACACATCTTCAACCCAATTTAAATGTGTAAGCTAATATACACAACTTGTAAACCTTTCTGTTTCTGGAGACAATGGTGGTGCTATTGTTTGATGCACCACTAAGTAATTGCCTGATGGTTCTGCCTAAGTAGAAAATTTGACCTTTTTCTATTTTTATTTTGCTACTATCAGTAAATTATTCCCAGCTGAACTCTAAAAGCTTCAAGCTTTTATTCTTCTCTAATGAATAAGCTATTTACTTCATTAGAATGATGGTAGGCTTACAGAAGTAGAGTTTTCACATGGCAGTAAAATGGCCTGTGAGTGGCTATAATGGCACTTCAAGATAGCCTTCTTATATTCAGTAATTTATTATTATTCTTTCAATCATATGCTCAAGATAGAAGGTTAAGTATTGTCAGGTTGTCATCACCTTTATATATAAGAGTATATATAAATTGGAGAGACCCTTTTAATGGTGATATTTGCTTCCAAATAATGCTAATGGTTTGCTGGTGACATGGCCATTGTGCTGGTGAGTTGTTTTCAAGACCCAACTCATGCTTGCAACACTGTGCTCTGGTACTCAATGACGTATTTTAGCTACCTCAGTGGAGGGGACCAGACTTTGATGACAAAAAATTGCAGGTGTGAGGCTTCCCAAGACCTCACGGAGTTTTATCTTTCTGACTAGATTCAATTCCTTCATACTGAGTTAGAAATTTTGTACAAAGCGTGGTGATGCCACCTGTCAAACAAAATTCCTCATTCTAATAATTCTAGGAAATCAGCCTCACTTTTTAAAGAGCAGTGAGGTTTCTCTTCTGCAGCTCCATGCTCTCTGGAGGCTATTTCTTGACAGGTTGAGTATGATGGCTTCCAGTTGTTCAAAAGTATGTCTCTTGCCATCATTGTACATGGGTAATTGCATTTTATAAAAATGGTTTGCAAGTGATTTGTGAGAGAGGTATGCATTATAGCTTGCACTTCATGTTCATTTCCAAATTCATTTATCTCACATAAGTGTTTTCTAAAAGTCAAGAACTAAAAAATATAACTAGGAGTAGTTTCCAGAAGTCTATTACTGCAAGTTCTTCTACAGGGAAATGAACAAAATAAAGTTTAAATGCTTTTTCATTGCCAATAGTTCCCCTTGATCCAATTATAACTTCTTTACCTAGTGTTACACAAGACTGATTTAAAGATAACTGTCCAGATTGATCTGAGAAGAAATGCATTAAAACATTTATGTTATTACAATATACACAAAATGCATTAAAGTAATGAGACCAGCCTGACAGAAACTCACAAAATCAAAGACTTTCACAGGGGAGGTTGAAATGCCATTTTTAACACACCCAGCAGAGAGATTACAGCTTTTGTAGAAGAAGAAATTACATGCTTTTTTGAGGCTCCCTAATAAAGAATCACTCAGGCATATTGTAATGGTTTCAAAATTATATGGTATTTTAATACTTTGCATTTGTCTTTGTATTATGTAAGTTAGATTTCTATCAACATTTCAATACCCTGTCTTAGTCAAATTATTATCTTTTCATTACTTTTTCTTTTTCATAGGAGTAGCAGTACTTATTAACTGTCTCCGTTCTAGAGACCCTTCTTGTTCTCTCTTTCAGGAAATTAGTTGGATTTTTGTTTCAGCTTTGGTTTTAGATCAGCAGTAAAGTTTCTTTACATACATGATCAAAAAACTTTGAAAATTAGCTCTTAAAACCTAAAGTCAGCTGAATGGCTGTTGGTAACAGCACAAAATTCTCAGATTCTTCTCTCAGAAGCAGTTTCTCCAGCTCCAAGCCCCATGGCAAGTTAAGCAATTGCAGCTGTTCAATACTCAGCACAAAGTCATACCTCTTGATGAACAAGAAGTTTTTACTGTCAAAGCAATGGTGAGGGATAAGATGGAGGTCTAATAAATACACTGGATGAATTGAGAGATATGAGTATTAAATATCAAGAAAAATCTGAGCATTCACATTTTTCTCTAATGCATTTTTTATATCCATAACCCTTTGCATTGTACCCTATTCTCTGAACTAAGAACTTCTGTGTGTCAGAGTAAATGTGAAGGATAAGGTGAAAGTATAATAAATAAAGTAGATGTACTAAAAGATACGAGTATTAAGCATCAAGGACAATGCAAAACATTTTACACAGAAGCCTTTTTTAATATTAATTCTGTTTCACTACTTTCTTATTCCATCTATTGCTAAAGTATCCAGCTGGTCAAATGTCAATGAATGTCAGAAAGTTTAGCAAAAATATAAACAAAGTACAAGCTATTTTTATAAATGAACAGATAAGCTAAAAATTTATTTTGAGAAGAGATACCTTCTAGGCTTCTCTGCAGTAGCTTTTCTGGTGTGGGCATGGGAGGGCCTCAGCTCTGATCTGGGGTGTGTCCTTTTCCCAGTAGATCTAGGCTGTAGTTTAAGGGGTGCTAAGCCCTTCTCATTTCCCCTGTTAAATAGAAACCTCAATAAAAGATTACATTTTTAAGATCATCACTGTGCAATTTCCAGAAACCACAAATAATCAGCTCTTTCCCGATCCCTGCAGGCCAGGACAAAGGGGACTTTGGCTGACTCCTCTGACCATCACAGCCTATTGTCTGTGAGAGCTGGCCTGGGCCTTTTGCCATTGTCACTGGCTGTCAAACAAATGATGTGGTGACTGAGTGGAGATGGACAGCCATCGCTCACCGGGAGAACCCGCCTGTTCTGGCCATGCTCAGGAACATCCAGGGCCACTTTCCAGCAGAAAAGCCTTAAGGCTGCTTCTGTGTTTCCATGTTACAGGGATTTCAAATGCACTTCTGGTGTCATAGCCCATTCTTTGGCCCCTGTTCTAGATGAGAGAGGCTCCAGGTAGAGAACCTTGACTTCAGGGTTTTATGCTCTCCTCTGAGAGCAACTGTCTGGCAAAATTTGCCCCTGAAAACACGAGATTTGTCTTGTGCATATTTACCAAACGTGGTGTGAATGAAGAAACACTTGTGAAAGAATCACGCCCAGCAGGAATTCAGGTGTAGTTCAGAATGATGCACTTGAATTTTAAAATGCTTAATACTCATTTACTGCGGAGGGTTTGTTGTGTCTCCCCAAACCAAGACATGTTGCTGCTAAAAACTACTTGGTTCGTGAGGACTGGTTCAGCATAAGAGTAGCATGGAGTATGAGGGGCTATAGTTCAAAATAACTGCTGACGAAGAAACTTCAGTGGGAAACTTGCCAGGCTTTTAAAAGGAAAAGATACCATAGCAGAATATAAAAACAGATAAATAATAAATTGCGACTTCGTCTGGAGCTGTGGAGTGTGCTAGTATTTACGGTTTTGAAAGGTTTTATGGAGAAAATATTTTATTTTTTATGTTGTGAAATATATAGCAACATAAAAATGTAATGGTTGGCTTAACCTATAAAGAGTTTTTTAATCAGTAAGTTCCTGACAGAAGGTGGAATTTGTATCTCAGTACAGATTTTTTTTTCTTTTAATTTTTGAAGTTCAGGATGCCTTGAAGTTGCCTGACGTTATAGGATAAATTTTCAAAGCTCCATGCAGGAGAGATGCCAACATGAAAAACATCAAGCAAACTCTGAGTTATGTTTGTGCATCTCCTGTGTTGTGTTTTGATAATTTCTCTCATATATCTGCATAAAGATAGGGTTTGTGAGCACAGTGAAGTTATAGATTGAGCTGGTTATTTTCCTTCTTCCACGTTATGTGGAAATTAATAAAGTAATTAAATGTTACATTTACTGTTCATTGAATTACTTGGTTGTTTGGTAATTATTAGTGTGGTTACAAAGTGACATAAACAACCGTGTGGCTCAAATGTGCAATTATGTACAATATATGCTGAGCTGACACACAGAGAACATATTCCCCTGATTTTGCAGTCAATTAATAAGTGCTCATGCAAAACAGCTTGTGCTAAGAGCTGTAAACAGTGCAACAGAGTCCATTTCTTGTTCAGCTTGTGCTTGTGTTTGCACTGAAGCACACTGCTAGTGAAGTCAAACAGAGGCAACTTGACTTGTTCATTGGTAAATGTCATTTAAGTGGATGATAAAGGCAGTTCTGCTCACTAGCAGCTTACTTGTCTCTCCTGCTGGGACACCTGTATATAATGTCACATTGTTCTAAGGAAGTGGCAATATTGAATTACCAGAGATTTTGAGGATTTATATGATTCTGGTATTAATTTCTCTAGTAATGTTGCACAATTCCAAAAAAGAGAAATTTTCTATGTTTGCACATGGCAATATTCATGTTATTCTTTCCTATTTTCTGGTCTATTTACTGTAAAATAAGACTACATGTGACTGCCACTACTGTCTGCTTTCTGATTCTAAGAGAGTCGTTGTTCTTCCATTTCCTGAAATAATTTTTGAAAAGACAGCAGTTGTTCATCAAAAATGAATGAAGTCATGACTCACAAGGTCGAACCACAGCTATCCCATAAACCATAGCTGTGTAGTATTTTGTAAGGGAGGTCAGCCACAACTAAACACTTTTATACCAGGCATCTGCTGGGTTCCACCTTCGCTAGGAGCAAATAAACACCTGTACATCTTCTTTAGTGTATCTGACTGTGAATATGGAGGTCATCTCAACTCTGCTCCACTTCTTTAACTGCACTGGCCTCGAGCTTGATTTTGCTGGCTGGGATGCATATTAAAGCTAAAGAGCTAATGTAGGTAGCAAGGGTGACAGTAGGACACACTGTCTTCTTCTGTAGTCACTCAAATTATGCAGACGAGAATGAGCCATCCTGACACCTCATTC
The DNA here is from genome assembly GCA_013398275.1 of Promerops cafer. Lineage (NCBI taxonomy): Eukaryota > Metazoa > Chordata > Aves > Passeriformes > Nectariniidae > Promerops > Promerops cafer. Next base: position 1,242,956 of record VZSE01005944.1, read on the forward strand.
TTTCCCCTCCTTTTCTTTTATCTTCTTACATCCATTCTACACCATGCTGAAAGTTTATGCTTAAGTCACGTGTTTGGTAGTTTAAGGCTGTGTATAATTCATTCATATGTCTTGACACACTGGTTATTCTCACTAGGCTGGTAGGGAGATAAAGAAGAGCAGCATAAAACCAGGACTGTACGTGTATGTTACAGACATTTTCTTCTTCTTATAAAAACTCTGGAACCTCTGGAATCATATGACCTTGAAGAAAAATCTTCCACCAGTGCCACAGCACAGAAAGTTTGCTTCACCCTGGGCTGATGACTTCAGCTGTGTTTTCTGCATTGCCTCAGTAATGCCTGTAAACCTTGCACTCTTGCTGCTAATACAGGTCCAGGTGTGGCTTTTGATGTCACTAGTTGCTGCTGCTTCTCCAGTCCCTTTGGCAATTTGAGTCATTTCCTGAAGAACTTGCGCAGACTGATTCATGAGGGCGTTTGGCTTCTGCAGAGAAGCAAAGCAGAAGGAAGCAAGGGAGGAAGAGGCTTGGATCTGTGTCCCAGGCCGCTCTGAATGTGGAAGAGCCAGTGCAGTTCCAGTCTGTGGATTGCCAGCAGTGCTGTGCTGTGCTGTGCTGCACACTCCCGGGACCCCCAGGCCGGTGCTGTGCTGCACAAACCTCTCTGCTGCAGGATGAACGCCCAACTCAGCGAGCAGAGCAGTCGGTGGCAGGTCCTGCTCTGTTCCACCACTGCCTCACCCCTGTGGCCTTGCCTTTAGCCAGGAGTGCAGCAAGGAGTTCTCACGTGAGCACCCTTGCTGTTTGACAGTGGAAGGGATGAATTGAGTCGTTTTGGTGGAGGAAAGTCACACCAGAAGTTGAATGAGAAAGGGTAGAATGGACACGGTGTGCTGCCCACACAGCAGGGGCCCCATGGGTGTTTAACTGCTCATGGTTCCTACTGTCTAGAAGGACACAAGATTTTCTATGCTAATCTCTCCCTGTAATGCCAGCTCTAATAAATGGCATAAAGTTGTCCTCCACAAAGCCTCAGAGGCTTTCTTACTGCAATCTTAACAGAGCAGCACCTCCTGCTGCAAAACACCCACACCCTGGGGGATCAAGAGCAAGAAAATAGTGCTCAAATGAAATAACCTGAATATCTTATATAGTCTTGGATGAACTACTGATCTGCACTGTGACTTGGCACAATAAGCCCCAGGTGAAGGTATTCCCTGTGCATTATCATTAGCTACAAGTGAACAAGTACAATGGACTGAGCCAGGATTTATTGAGCCCTGATTCATTAAGAGGCAGAGGCAGGTAGGCTACAGCAATGAAGTAGGATAAGCCATGCAGGGGATAGCCCTCAAATTTAATGCCAGGAAGCAGCTTCTGTGAAGATGAAAAGACAACATTCATCCTGACATTTCTCATGCTTTCAGATTTTTTTTAACGTAGCAGCAACCTATGCTATTGGAGGCAGAAAATGGATGGTCTGAGTGGAAAAGCTGTAAAAGAAAGAGCTTCTGCTATGGCCCTGATCTGCCCTGCTGGGTGCACACAATGTGGCATTGTATTAAACCCTTACAAAGTGCTTTTGCCCTCCTAGGTCTGTGGCTTTTTTTTGCAGGCTTGTAAATTGGTATGCATAGGGATAGTATTTGAACCACACAATCAAGTTATGTAAAATAGTTTGCAGTCAAGCAATTAGGCCAGGGCTCTGGACCAGATTTAAAGAATCAGATTTGTCTCTGAATGCTAAGGGGAACAGAGGAGAAACTCATGAAGAAAAAAATAGCATTAAGCTAATACTAACCCAGTTTCTGGGTTCATTTTCTAATTGCCATGCTCTTGTTGTAAAATGCTTAGAAAAGCAGAAACAAAAATTCAGTGTTTGTTCCTCTTTCACCCCTTGCCTTGTTTTATTTTGTCAGCACTATGGTGTGACAGACAGAGACAGGGACGAAATCCTCTGATTTAGCTGTTTCTCAAACACAGCAGCCACATCTTGTGCTTGAGAGCTTGCAGGCTGATATCAATTCTGGTATATGTACAAGGAAATGGAGTCATCATATTGGTTTTGCTCACGAGCAAACTCTCTCAGCCTTTCAGTAATCTTTGTGTGAATGCTTTCCTTAGCTCTTTTCTGCAGACCCCAACAAAGTAGTCCCTTGCATTCTTAGAAGTAAGTGAGAAACAGAAGATCAATCCTGTAGACCTTTACCTGCCATCCTGGGCAAGCTTTCCTTTCAAGAGGTCCCTATGCCTTTTTCCATTAGGGAGTTATCCTTCTCCTCATTTTACTGCAGTAAATTTTGTGCCTGCTTAGTGGGCTGGTAGGAAAGCAGAGCTTAACACATATTTTAGACATGTATCTCATCTCTTTCTGGACATCTTTTTGAAAAAGTGATGGTAAACAGATATGGAATAGTCAGAGGATACAATTGTCACTGGTGTGATGATGTCACCTCATGCTGTTGTTTTTCTGTAGACAAACCAATAAGGTGTGACCTTTTGATGGTTCTTCAATACACCAAACACCATCTTCCATTAATTTCCTTGGGAACCAAGTGCATTCAGTGTAATGTAGGTTTGGCACTGGAGTCAACAGGAATGATTTTTTTGACCTCAGTTTGCTCTGGACAGGGTCCATAGTGTCCAGCAGTGAATTTATGCTGCCACCTAAACCCTTCAGGGTATGCATGAGTCATCTCCGTGGTGCTGAGGCAATCCCAGTAAATAAGAAGAGACAGCTTCTTTCTCAACAGGTGAACCAAATCCCCAAAGTAAATTTTTTCCTCCCCAAGGAAGCAAAAGGTTAATTTGAACTGCTCATGGTCTTCCATGAATCAAATGAAGCAATCCAATGCCTGAGGTTTAAAAGCATCTGTAAATTAGAAGGGTGTAGTGTGCAGAACAAAAAGAGGGTTATCAAAGAATAATAAAAAGAGAGAGAGAGGCAAGAGAGGGAGAGAGACTCTGCTAGAAACCCTCTCATAACTCCAGCCTGGCAAGTACACTTCACCTACTTGGGGTCCAGTTAGCACACACTGTATTGTGGAGCTCAGGGCAACAATATAAAAACATCAGAAGGAAGACATAAAATAATTTGAGAATATGGAAAATAAAGTCTGTAAGAAAAACCAAAATGAGGAATGAGTTGAATATATGAGAATATGTGGAGAAAAAGTGTAAAGATCGAAGGAAAAAACTTCTCAGCTATTTTATCCCATATGAAGCCTGGTTATATTTTAATGCCAGCTCTATCTGAAAGGCAAATTATATAATGAAAAGAAGTGGAAAACCAACTTTTTTCTGGAAAGTAATTCATTAGATGGAATGAAAACTTATTTCTTAGGGGAAAAAAAAAGCTGCTCATGCAAAGGGAAAAACCTTGTATCACAGAAGTAGAGAAGACTCTATGAAACCAACACATTTTGTGTTCTCTAATGGTGACAAAAATTTCCCCAGGCCAGATTAAATTGCCAGGAGTATTGCAGGGGGCTGTTCATGTATCCTGAGTTTTAGCTAGTAACTAAAGTCCTCTCCACCCCCTATGCTCAGTATTAAAGTGTGAATTAGTTCATGCCACAGCATGCAGGGTACTGGATGGGATTTCCCTGTGCAAGGCAAACAGTGAATTGTCTCCTTTTGCAATGGAGATGTCACAACAGTACCCAGACCAACAAGGCTTCCATCTTGCATGTTCTTGCACATGCCTGACATGGTCCACTTGGGCAGAGGCCGTGTTGTCTTCATAAGACAGAATCTTTCACTCACAATAAAAAAAACAAACCAAACCTGCAATTATGCTATTGAAACACTGCATTTCAATTACTTTGCATGCTTGCCTCTGGTTAAAATTTTATTGAGGTGAGCAATCTTCAGGAGCTCATATTTTGCACAGCAATCTGTGTTGCCAAGCAGCAGTTGAAAGAGCAGAAGATGGACCAGAAAACCAAAAGACAATTCAGAAAGAATTTCAAAACACTGTAGAAGGGAGAGAAATCTCATACCTAATTTGTTTTTTCATAGATAACTGTTTATGATTGAAAAGCGTGGGGAGAAAACATTAACATTTGGGTTTGAACAAGCAGATTAAAACTTCTATCTCACAGTGGCTGTAAAAGTGTTGACCTACCAAGACTGCAGCTGCATCAGGGTCTTGGCAGATCAGGGGAGTGTTCTGGCACAGCTCTCAGCTGCTGTGCGTGACGCCCTGCCAGGGTGGAGTGGCTCTGTGCTAAACGGGAAATCTCTGCATTCCACATCCCCACAAACAGAAGCAGAGCAGTTTCACAGGAGAGGGAATAGGTGGCATGAAGAACAAAACGCACAGCAAAGACCTGCACATTTCATGAGGTCTCGTTTTCAGTGGAAGTCCCCATGTATAATGCTCTCATGTATCACCTTTCTGAGAGTTTGGCTGTAATATGAGAGGGCACATGATCCTGGACTGTGTTATCACACACAGCAAATGCTTTCCAAGGGTTTTATCTTAGCAAGCAGATGAAGGCCTTGACCCTGTGCAGAGTGCTGTGTGTAAGCCCTCATTGCTGGTACCCAGCAGCAGCAGGAGCTTGGTGCTTGTTAGCACCTGCAACACTGAAAGATCCTGGCCCATTTCCCCCTTTTATTCCAGCTTAGCTGGGCTCTACTGGTGTGTCTGCTTCACTGACGTCAGAGCCTGTCTGCCCATCTCCAAATTCTCTTATATCCTCTTAATTTCTCTAGAAAAGAATGCTCAGTGTTTTAAAAGCTGTGCAGGCAGCCTGCCCTAGGAGTTGTGCACATGTCTAGGGCAGGCCAGTCAGTAACCTGGCTCTGCAGGTTTATCAGTGGGGAGATTAACCCCCAATGCTGACGTTTTGGGGCAAGGTTCAAAAGGCTGCACTCCAGTCAGCATGTCTGCAGCCTAGTACTTTTGCTTTATTTACAGTTTATCCTGTAACTTGTCACAGGTTTAAACAGTGCCATCATCCTTATTGTCCTCCACTGGAAGTTCTTTCAGTGACCAAGAAAAGGATGGCTTCTCCCTCCTTTAAACCTCTTAGTAAGGCACTGATCCATTGCCTGTGGAAACACAAATGAAGTGCCTTCTTGCCTAAATGAGCATTGGACTGGATCCTGAAAGGACATCAATATTCATCTTACACTGTTTGGTCACCTTTCTTTGTTTGTTGTTGAACCTGCCTGCAAACTGCTGGAAAACCTGGACTGGTTATTTCAACAGCCATAATTGTGCAGATTGAAGACATGCTAGTAAGTAATCAGCTAATATGTTCAGATTATTTCCCTCTAATGTGATGCTAATTTACTGCTGAAGCATCGTACTCGATTTTTTTATGTGTCAATAATTAAAAATAGTGATTTGAATAAGAGACCCAGTGGTTCAATTAGAAAACTTTAGTAGGCGCTGGAAAAATAAAATAAAATAAAATAAAATAAAATAAAATAAAATGTATAAAATGTGGCACCATGGAGATAACAGGTAATCAACTTTTAAAAATGCACTCAAATCTGTCATTCAGTTACAGAAGTTATCCAAAATATGGTGAATAACAAATTAAAACAATTGTTCCTCACTATTACTATCAATTCAATTAAAGTCTAAAACCACTTCTTATCATGACTATTTGGAAAGCTTTGAAAACTGCTGTATTTCAGCATTCCCATTCATGGTCTTCAGCTTCTAGAAATTCATTTGAGAAAGCAACCAAAAAAACTGAAACATATACCACTATCAACTTTGTATTCCAAGAGAAAGACATTTCAAAGTTTTATATCTACATTAATCACCAGCTGTCAGTTAAATAGCTAAATAGGCCAACTCTAAATACACCAAGATTTCACTGCTGATATTTCGAATCTGCATTTAAATCACCCTTCACTCCCATTCTATAAGCCAATGAATATTACTCCTGTTTTCTGTGAAGTCATGTTCCTAATTTCTTCTGGGCCTGCACTGAGGTTATCCTGCATGGTATCAGAGGTCATGCTGTTACAGCCAGATGTCAGCACATGAAACAATTCCTGCTGTATTTTGGGTATGATATAATAGCAAGATTCCACCTCCTGGAAAATATCTATTAGTACAGCAATGGTTCTGTTTATTTGTAGCCCACGTTTTTCGTTGTTCCTAAGCTTTTATTGATTTTTTTTTTCCCCTTCAATGTTGTGCTTTGATTGCATAAATGCATGCAGGCCTCAGCATGCATCTGGAGAGGTATTTGTTATTTATACAGCATGTGATCACCAATCTAGTTATAAAACTTCAGTCACCCAGCCAGGGAGTAGAAAGAGTCTCTCACAAGCTAAACATCCATTTGCACAGTGTGCTCCATGCATAGATAAAGCCTCTCAAAAGGGGCAGAGGCTGGATTATGCCTTGAAAGATCTTTTTACTCCTACAGAAGATACTTAAACAGTAACCACTAGAGCTGCAAGGGGATTGCCCTCCAAAACAGACCCCCCAGTCCACCCCACTTCCCTCACCCCCAGTTTTGCTAGCTGCCTTGTCCAACAGTTGCTGCTCATGCATTTTTGTCCTGAAGAAAGGTGCAGAATGAGAAGGGCACCTGCCAGTGCACGTGCTCTGTGGCAAAGGTAACGCCAATGTCTGGCAGAGACACGCTCAGCATGGAAGGCTGGGGCAATGCTTTAGAGGGAATGGGAATGCCATGAGAGCAGAAAGGACAATGGCATGCAATGGCATCGTGTCCTTTTAGGAAGTGTGGCTTTTGTGGTCACATATTTGAGCAATGTGTATTTGATGCAAGGCTGCTTCTTAAAGATCTCACTTTACCTAAAATTTTGCCTACATGCCATAAAAATTTTGGTTCTAAGTTCAGCTGTCTAAGGTGGTTCTAAGGTGCTGTTTGAAAGTTACATACAAGTACCATTGAGATTTTTGCTCCACAAATCAAGGTAGTTTGCAAACCAAATTCTCATCTTTGAAAGTGTTAGTGGGGCCTTTTGTACACGATGTGCTTATTTGGTTGCAGTTGTGATAACAATGAAAGAGAAATTGAACAGGTGTGGTACAGTAGAGAGAAAAGCCTTGATTTGACACCCTTAAATAGTTTCAATCAACAGGAACATTCAGCATCTTGCAGAATAATCGAATGTTTCCTAGTGCAAGTATTGATGAATAACAGCTCACCAATTTGGAGTGGCACAGCAATCCCCTCTCTGATTGTAATAGCCACCCACTGCCTTTGCAAAGTGAAGAGCGTGTGCCTGTGTGTTTGCACACCTGATAAAGAAACCCAGGCTCTGAGAGTGGTGTGATTATCAACTGCACAGCTGAAGCTCTACTTTAACTACAGAGGGTCTAAATAATTCATCATTGCACAGGCTGGAGCAGCAGTGACTGAGCATTGCTGGGCAGGACAAGACTCACCTGTCTCCACTGACTGCCCTAATCCATATTTTTAGCTCTAGGGATAATGGTAAAGATGCACACATAATAATTTTCTAATACGGAATAATTAAAAATTATTTAAAAAATTGAATAGGTGAAAAACCTTACAAAGAGGCAGACATTGTTTTCACAAGAGTGTTGTTACATCTGGAGTATCTCTCTGTCTCTAGTTAGCATATATTACATGTTTTGTGTAGATTAATTCCATATTTAGTGTACTGTTTCAATGAGTAAACTAAGCACAAAGAGTTGTGCTGTTCTTCTATCTTCCTTGTGAGGAGTTAAAGCCTCTTTATTTTATGCTGAGCTGGAATAGAGTTGAGCAGGTTCTTTCCTATCCTTAATGACTTTTTATTCTGACAGTTAAAACTTCCAGTTAGGAGTTTGCTTTGGGCTGAACATCTGAATCATTAGGGATGGAAAAGACCTCCAAAATCATCCTGTCCAGCCTTTGACCAAACATCAGCTTGTCAACTAAGCCACAGCACCAAGAGCCACACTGAGCTGTCCCTTGAACACTTCCAGGGATGGTGACTACACCAGCCCCCTGTCCAGACCATCCTAATCCCTGACCACCCTTTTGGCAAAGAAATTCTTCCTGTTATCCAGCCTGAGCCTCCTCTAGCACAGCTTGAGGCCATTTCCTCTTGGCCTGGTGTTAGTCCTGAGAGAGGAGACTGAGACCCACCTTTCAGGAAGTTGTAGAGAGTGATAAGGACAAGATGAACAGACCCACAATATTCTGAAATCAACTGGAAAAAAATCACAATAAACAAACAAACAACCCCACAAGACTGACTTACATGATGAAGTAGTCCAATCCTCAAAGTGCTTCATTGCTTTGTGTCCTCAGTATTGGAATTTATCTCTCATTTTTAGCCGCCTTCTGCATATTCTAAGGTAGAGTAAAATAAAGTGTTTTTTAAAAGGTTGAAATAATGGTTTGAAAAATAAAAATATTTGGTTTGTAAATTCAAACTCACTACCATTCAAAAGTGGTAGGATGATTATATCTGCCCCCAGCAAAGACACTAGAAAGCAGTTCAGAGTGGGTGAATATTTTGAAGATTATGAGGAAATGGTTTATTTCACCTACATAACCATTTTGTAGCCTGATTCAAAGGCTGTTTGTGTAACCTGAAAAGCTTGTCATGGTTGAGCATATACTATATGTTGGATATCTTTTATGAATTTTGTTTGCTCTGGAAAAGAAAGCAAGAGTAAATAAATACTCATTCCATCTTAATAAACTTATCAATACATCTATTCTGTGTAAAAGTATGCCAATGATCTTGAAAGTTCAAAGCCAATCTTCTAAAAATTGTGCAGACATGACTTATCCCAAGATATTCTGCAGCTGGAATGCTGGGTCTTACCTCAATTCCATAAATCTAGAGTTATTCTTTTGTTATCATTTGCTCTTTCCACGAAAATAATTTGTTACAAAATAAGTTCTAACAAATTGCCTTGTTGTCTTTGCTGAACACTCAGTTCTTCCAAACTACAGGCACAAACTTTTGGAAAGCTTTACAGAGGTTGATGTGGTGCGTTGGATGTGCATCAATAAGCCAAGATTGCTACATGTGATTGTTTCATAACAATTATCACAGATATTTTAAAGACAGCTTTTCTTTCTTTTGGAAAATGTGGGCTGGAAAAAGAAGCAGCAGACTTTTAAACAGACCTTATGATTATGACTAAATTATCTTTTCAGAGATATTTACATTTCAGCCTGCACCTGTTTTTCTTAGGAGAATCTAGTCTTTCCATGGTCTAGTTTCTTTTCTTTTTTTTTTTTCCTTCCCCCAGTCTCTGGTCCCCCATTTGTATTTGTATTCCTCTTTTAGGGCAGGGGATAACCTCAAGCAGAGGGGCCACACAGGCTTTCTGAGACCCATCCTGTCTTTACTCTCTGATGTCCTGTGGGCTTTCAAGTGATATTGCTCTCTTTCAGCCCCTAGTCATCCCCTGACAGAAATATTTAGTGTGCACATTTATATTCTTTCCTCCAGGATACTCACTCACAAGACTGTCATACCCACCTCAAACAAAATATATGCCCTCAGGAGCAGGATAATCTCCTGGGTGAGCAAGCCCAGGGTTTGAAAGGGTGAGTTATTCCCATGCTGACTCTGGCCACAGGATGTCAAACTTGCTTTAGCATTTTCAGGGAGCAATTTGCATAGCACTAGGCTTCACTGGAAAGGCTTGTTTTTTCTGTTTATATCAGCTTGCCTGCTTTAAAAGAAAAGATTTTGTTGCTGTCCTTTTTTATGGATTCTGCTAGATGTATGTGATCTCTGTGATCCTCCAAGCTGTTACAGGTTAGCCAGACCCTCAGTAGCTGCCCAGGACCCTTCCAAGGGGACACCTGCAGCACTGGCCCAGGCACTGGTGGCCCCTCAGTTCTGGGAATCAAATCTGCACTCGTAACCTGATTGTTCAAAAGCAGAGGTAGATTAAAGGCTTTATACATATAGTTCTGCCTGAGCTTTATAGGGAAAAGGGTCCACTGAGATCAGAGGGGGCAGGATTAGGATGGAGCATTTGCACATTCTGAAAACAGAAGTGATGCCTGTAGGGCTGCCCAGGATATTCCCACATTTTGAGTGACATCAATTTCCTGCTGTGCACACATGCAAAACCTGCATCTCCTCAGTAAGGGAGCATCATATTTATTTTATGCCTGGAGAGCAAGCCAACCTGCTGGCTCCTTAAGATGCACATTAGACTTATGTCTTCCTCTAGGAATTAATAAAACTTCAGGAATTATGATGAATGATACGGAGTGATTTATCAATGTCCATCACAGTTAGTAATTTTGCTTGTTCAGGAGGTTTCCAGGTTTTATGAAAACTGCTTTTGCAGGTTCATTGCCTCTTATATATGAACAATAAAAGTCCTGTTTCGTGGTAGAAAAATGGCTTGATTTAAAAAAAAAAAAAAAGAAGGCAATGCCATAAGGAACATTTATAAACAGCTTCAGTGTAAAGCTGTGATCTGAAAACAGCCATTCAGAAAAAACAAGGAACTGTCACACTGGAAAGAGCCCTTCAGAGCAGAGCAGTGATATGTAATAAAAACCAGTGCTCATACTGTGGACTGGGAACTTGCTGCTTGACCCTACTTGCTGTAAAGTTTGATCCTCTGGTCTCTGATCTTTCACACTTGAAGCCAGTGGGAGCTTTGCCATCCTACTGCTAAGCAAACCACAGGGCTGCAGTGGAACTAGTCTTTGGCTCTGTATGTCTAATTAAGCACGTGTGTGAAGGAGTGACAGCAGAGAGCCAGAGCCCACTGAATAAAAACATTCAGAGTGAATCGTGGAGTGGAACAGCCTTTGTGGTATTTGCTCTCACAGGGAGATAGATGGCTTTTGTAAACTCAGTATATTTTTTCATCCCAAGGCAGGCACTCAATGCTTGTGGTCGTGTTTGCAGTATTGTATGGGCCAGACAAACCCAGCCCTCCTCACTTTCACACAATGAATTTCCCCCTAATTTAATGGGTCTGGGATTTTGACGCTCTGCTGAGAAATAATTCCTGAAAAAAACTGTCCTGCTCACTAGGTTTGTAGTGATGATTCCTGCACCATCTAATTGTATTCTGATTTATCAGATTTGGACTCTAGACCATATCACAAAAAAAAAAAAAAAAAAAGTTGAACAGTTAAGCTTTGAAACAGTTAAACTGTAATGAAAACATCATTCTACTTCTCATGCTTCTTTGCTTCCTTCCAGCATAATATGGGATTGTGGTCTGGGTAGCATACCTAAAATATTGTATTGATTAGCCTTGCAAAGGAAAAAGACTTCCTGAGATACTTTTGTCATCCTTATAATAGAGCTTTTGGCATTGTTTTTTAATTCTTTGAAATATGAAAATGCATAAAGGCAAGTTTATCTTGTGTTCTGGATTTTCCCTCAGTCTAATGTCCTCATGGAAATGTAACACAGCAGTGGGATCTGGAGGCTTTGGAAAAATTTACCATTCAAAATAGCCAACTTCAAAACACTGTTCCTGGGAGGGGCAGGGCACAGCATGGAGATGACTGATGCCTTCCCACTTTGGTGTCAGTTTTTACACTGTTCATGGCACTTCTGATGCTCAAGTGGCCAAATCACACACAGCCTATACATCTGCCTGATCTGGTCCTGCAAAATTATGTTCTTTGTAACCTGCTTATGAAAGTGACTGTTGTTACCTAAGGGAAATTAATAAATACCTAGCCACTGCTACTGTGTCCTAGTTCTTTTAACTCAGTGGGCCTTGAAATATGTTTCTCTGAATTTTATGTTGCTTAATGAGAATTATTTTAATACCTAGGTCCTACTTCCTAGCATGAGAGTTTCTCAGTCCTAGGATCTATTAGAGTAAGTACTAGTGGATATTCATAAAATCTTACTTTGATTAAAACATTGTGTGAAATTGAGCTTTACTGTGAGTAGGATCAAACTGGATAAAACCCTCCAATAACTGTCTTTTCCTGTCAGCAGCACCATGGCTCTGTGTTCTCTGTTTTAGCTCCAAACTCTAGATTGTGTATAGGGCACTAAGTCAATGAGGCTTAGAAAGGATTTTTTAGATGAAAAAGTCATCTTTAATTTCAGTTATAGTGCCTGTTGATCCCCAGAACAAATATTAACTCCTCAAGAGATGCCATAGCTTTATGAACAGGAAAGCTCTTCTAAATTACATTATATACTCACATAGTCCTTAACAAGGTGGCATGAAAAGTCAGATGTGAAGAGCAGCAAAGATCTAGACTCTGGTGTTCAGAGCAGAGCTATACATTTTTAGTTCTAGTAGTGTTGATGACTATGTGGTATTCCATTAGCTGGAGGCCTGAGTTGTGAGTTTCAAACTATGGGGAGACATCTGTGCCTTTACAGCCTGGAAAGAACCTAAATGTGATCGTGATCTATTTTGAAGCTTGGGAATCCCTACAAGACAGGGATCTCTTTTACGAGTCACACAGCTCAGTCCAGACAGGGTATAACTTGGTTTATGATGGCAAAAGCAAACAAAATTGGATGTATTATACTACTGTACTAATTTTTTATATAGGAACATTTCTATTAGTTTAGTTCACAAAGCATATTTCTCCACATGTTAGAATCTTGATTTTTCTTACTATATATTCCTGTCAATTATTTATTTCTAAATTCTGTGGGACTTCAGCTGCAACTCCCTTAAAAAAGACTTTTCTTGTGTGTTGTGCAGGGCTATGCCAAATTCATCTGGGCAAGTTTGTAATGTCTGTCTTTTTGGTACTTTCTTTATTTTCCTCTAGGTTTCTAGGTCTTTAAATGAAGACAGAATTCCCTTACAAAAGTTGAACAAAAGTGTGAGTTACTGTCAGTTGTATTTTTTAAACTATTGAACAACATGAGGGGAACATGATTTCTGTCTTAAGAGACCTAGTTTTGAATATATAACAACTGCAGGATGTACTGTAACAATGTACACCTGTCTAACTAAAGCCCTTTTATTTCCACATCTTGTCTTGCAATTTGTGATCTTTGTGACCACAAGGTCACTGCAGCTGGAATTCTGACTTTGTTCAGAGAGATAATGGGATAGGTGAACTTGTTATGTTCTCATTCACTCTTTCACATACAAGCAGGAGATCCTATTACTGTTATTTCTTTCCACATTTGAGATAAATGTGTTCCACACTGTCAGATGCAGACTCTAGCAAGAAAAGTGCAATCAAAGTACTGTAAAATAAAAGCACGGGGCAAGCCAACCTGCTCAGTAGTAGCAGCAAATTAAAGATGTGGTTACATTGCCTGGTGCTGCTTTTGTGAGTAGACGCCACTTGGCGAGATTTCTCAAGAAAAATATTTACTAAGCTACTTCCAACCATTGAATTAAATTATTGAATTATTTTTCAAAATATGACATTGTGTTGGTCTGAAATGAAGGCCTAAGATTCGGCAGAATATAAGAAGTGTTAATCTTCATTTATGTAAGATACATAGCAAAAAGTAACTAACACAGGCTTGGTGATTGTGTTGTAATCATTTCACAGATACCCAGAGACCTCTGCTGATTTGCTTTGGTCCTGAAGTACAAATCCAGGCATATGCCTAACAGAAAGGTGTACCTGATGTAGCTGTGCACAGGCAGTGGTGCACAATGGCTGTGAGCACCCTGTGGGCACCCTGTGGGCACACCCGCTCTGGCCTCCCTGGGGCACCTTGGGATGACCAAGGCCAACCCAGCTGAGGCTACAGCTTCCTTTCATTCATACTCAGTGGCTTGAAACAATGTACTGGGACAAACCCAGACTGAGGCTTTCTCACTAAAACTCTTTCTCAACATCTTCTGTCAGATTTCAGGAAAAAAACAACCACAAACCCCTTTAGGGTTAGGTTCTGTTTCATTACATGCACTAAGTTGCTTAAGATTACATCTTTGTTTTCCTGGCATTTAGTAAAAGCTGGTCCACAGAGTATGCTTTGTTTGGGACTCTACCTTCTCTAGGCAACAGTTTGTGATTTTTGAGAATTAACAGGCAAATGCAAACTGTTATACTCCAACAGCAAGGCTTGTTCTTTTACTTCCCAAATCCTTTACTTTTTTAGTGGTATACCCCAAAATCTGCAATCCCGTAAAGTTCACATCAGTGGTCCAAACTGCATGTACTCAGGGAGAAAGAAGAAAAACTAACATGCAGCTGGCCTGCAGGCTATGAAAACTTTCTGTCAGGGGACAGTGAGATTGAGCTGATTTAGTCAGGAACGATCCTTCATGATTGCTAATAGGTGTGGTTTTGGGTCCACTGTGTATAATTGTCCATGGGTCAAAAAGGGCCATTTCTAGCTCCCATTTGTGCAAAATGCAGTTATTCATTATGATAAGAGGAGCAAACTTTATTTGGACCTCTGCCAGAGATGACAGCAACAGCATCTTCTCCCTCTGTTTTTCATATTACCCAGTGTGTTTATTTGAAAAGCCAAGTAAGCCTCTTTGTGAAGAGGCAGGAAGATGGGTGAGCCCTGCCCTGAAGGTTTTGTAATCTGAAGATCTAACTGAAAAAACACGAAAAAAAAAAGTATAATATCCATATTTCCCCATCCCATATTTGCAGTCTCTTTAAAAACAGCTTGAGCTCTAACCATGGCAGAAAAACTTGCAGGACTGTCAAATTACCTCAGGGAATTTATGTTTGTTTCCATGACTGCAATTTAACTGCATCTAAGAGCAGACTAAAGGGATGTCTCTGTGTCCCTGAGCTCTCCTTTGTGCTGGCATTAATAGCTGAAGGATTGCACAGGGAGCCACCTCACGCAGCCAATGTTGTAAACGATCTGGTAATTTTTTGTCAGGTCACTTTTTCAACCAGACCACTTCCCTGGCCCAGCTTCCCCAGCAAGCACAATGTCTGCTCTACACATTGGCCAGGACCTGGCAGGTTGGAGCTCCCTTCCTAGTAGCAATCCATGCTTGAACGAGATTAATCTGATTGTGAGTACGCAGATGGAACTCTCATTTTACACATAGGCAGTATCCAACCCAGAGTAAACATTAACAGGGAGTTCATGGAGATGGTTTTGGCAGGAGCAGAGGGAGGAGTGTTCCTTGGCTAATTCCTTAGCCCAGGAATTCCTTAGACCCTAGAATAGCTGTCTAATGTCACTGGGGTCCCTGGGAGTCTGGTGTCAAGGCATTGTGTGATATTAAAGGCCCACTCTGTGGAGATGTCCAGTAATATGAGTGTGGAAAAAACCCCAAATGAATTCCAATGAAATCTGTAGCTGTGGCAACTATAGGAGTTCAGACATGTAATGCTGATGTTCCTGAGGGCCTCAGAAACCTTATTGTGATGGTGTTCAGGGTCAAAGATGGCCAATACTTTTAAGTTCCTGCTTTTTGAAGTCAGACTTGTCATGCTTGGGGTCCTGATTTATGATTTTTGAACATTTAGGTTGGCAGCAGAGAGGAGAGACAATCTCTAACCTGATTTAAGGAAAAGGCTTGTCTTTGGCCTCTGTAATTTGTACTCCTACCTGAATACAAATGCAGACCCTGAGCTCCCTCCCCAGGTCTCCCCCTTGGCTCAGCTGTGCCTGTAACTTTGTGTTCTCATCCCTGCACCCGGAGTTTTTCCGGGTGGGGATCTGGGCCTGCCCCCAGACCAGCTTGCAGAATGGGATGGGATCCTGGTCAGTCATTGTCCCATGGCTGACACCACCCTCACAGACAGATGGAGAGCTGAGTCTTAGTCACGAGTCCAAGCTTCAGGATACTTTCCTTCACTCGGGATGATGATGATGAGAAGAGCCATCTATTTTTCCCCTGTATTTTTTTCCCCCAACTGCTGTTACAGAATTTTTATCTTTTATCATTAAATAGGCAACTATTCATCAAGCAAATCTGCTGCTTCTCAAAATACCATAAAGCTAAAGGGAAAAAAAAAGCATAGGAAGATAGATGTAACTGTTTGTTTAGTTTATCTTTATGTCCAAAGTGACTAATTGATTTAAGTGATATTTTATAGAAATAGTTGCTATCCAAAGCTAAAACCTCATGTAACAAATCTCAGCACAGATGGTATTGTGGTTGCAATCAAAGAAGAATGGCATATAGTAAATGGGTAGAGAAGATTTCAAATCCAATATAGTAAGTCTTGAAAGATGGTTGAAAAAACAACACTTTATGTGTTCAGAAATTAGAAAGCTGGCTTCTGACAGAAATAGCACAAAACCTGGCCTTAAATGTTTTAATCTGCCAAACTGAGCTAAACATACTCAGGGTAGGTGTGGAAGTGAATCTTACATAACTGAGGGCAGATAGGCTCTTTGCTGAGTAACAAAATAAACCCCTCAGTCTGTACCTAAAAGTATCCTTCTTATTCTCTGTGCTATGGAAGGATCTTTTGAGGAATAATATTGAGAGGGTGAGCAATGTTGATTTTCTGGGTAAAGGGAAATACCAGCTTTTAGCCCATGGAACAAACCAGTTTTATGCCTGGGCACTTTCAATTCAGCAGTTCTGGATTAGTATTCCAGGAAAAAAGAGTCGCTCTGAGTTCATAAGCACCAAAATACAAAACCAGACAACACAATAACAAAGCACAAATTTGTGAGTGCAAATATGCCGTGTATGGGGGAGGATGTGACAAGGAAGAGTGGCACAGAACGAGAAATGAAGACTGTAATGGTTAAAGAGGCACAAGTGGAAAATCTGCCTGGACAGAACACAATCACAGCCAGCTCCTCTGCGGAGAGGCTGGAGAGGATGGATCTACATGGAACGTCCCGGGCTAAAAGACCTGAAAGCTGAATGTTTCCTTGGCTCCAGGGGGACACTGAGCACACTGGGGGATGTCCAGAGGGCGTGATTAAGGGCAAAGACAGCGCACCCAGCTCCAGCAGTCCCTGGGCTGTGGATGGCTGGCAGCTGAGGGACTGCGAGGGGAAGTGTCAGACTTCGTGCCACCGTCTTCATTTTTCTCCCCTGGCCATCTGCCTTCAGCTGCTGCTGGAGACTGGCTGCTGGCTGGGACAGATCCTGGGTCTGACCCGGTCCACATTTTCTCCTGTTCAGTGACAGGAGATGAATCTTGGGAAAGTCCTCAACAGCAGCAATATGTTTAGTGAAAACTTTGATGTCCTTCTGGGAGGTGGGCAAGGTTGATGTTTCACAGAACTGGGCTGATGTGTGCAACCTCTTAGGAGATCAATTGAGTATATAATAATTTAATAAATAAATTTACCTTTCTTTAATGAATAGGAGCATTTTCAGTGTTGGTTTTGGTAGGCATGTACTTTGCCCACATATGTAGGAAAGGATTAGGTTTCGATGGAAAGAAATGAATTCAAACTCATTGACTCTAGCCCCAATAACAATATTCTATCATAATATTTACATTTCATGCTGACTACCCATTAATGATATTTCTTTTACCTATTCCACTGCTCCTGAGGGATATATTATTTTCTACAAGACTTTGAAAGGCACAGACAAGCATCTGCAATGGGAAATCCTTTACCTCTAGTTATCTGTAGGTTTTGTTAACTCTTCTAAAATAAATCTTAGGACAGTCTGAGAGTCACATTCATTCATATTCTATATGGATTCTGCAATGAAACAACAATTAAAATAGTGTCTGTAATGCTGAGGTTACTGATCTCAAGAAGACAGTATTTGTTTCAGTTTCAGGATCATTTAAAACTTCCATGATAATAGAACAGACATCTAAAGTAATTATTCTCCAAATAAATAATTAAACTGTGTAAAGCAGGGCAATTTTAACTATTTATAGGAGATGTCCCAAAAGACACTAATGGCAATGATTTTTTTTCTTTAAGAAAATGGGTTTACAGAATTTCTGCAAGTCATTGCACAGGACAAAGAAAGACAGCAATGTCCTCTGCTTTCAGCTAGAAGCCTTGAAGTGGCAGTCAGTTCTTTATTTACTGCAGTTCAGACAATCTCAATGTTTTATGAAAATTATTGAGGAAGTTGGCAATGCCTAAGCCTTTTCTAGTTACTTCTTCTCCTTACACAGAAAATTTTCACTGCTTTGATGGAAGGCTGTAGATCACTAACAGCTAAAGGATTTTAACCTGTGTTCTAGACTCATTTACCACTGAATATAAATGAAGCCCTAGCCATAGGACTAGCCCTAGCCATAGGATGAGGGCCCTTGTCGTAGAAATGTATAATGGGAATGCATAAAATATGGTGAACTGATTCACTGAAGTAAAACAAAGATCAGATTCTAAGCTGGCCAAGATATTTCTCTTAAAACAGTTACGTGGATTTTGGCTTTTGTGTGTAGAAGAGATGCAGAGACATTTTAGGATAAGTGCAATATAAATTGCATCACTGTGTTCACGTAGTAAATTACTCATTCAGAGTGCTGCAAGGTGTGTTATTTGCTTTCCTATCATATTAAATCAAAATTCCAGTTTCAGTTCTTGGGAAGAGGAAATTTTCTTTGCTGTAGACAGTGTAATGGTACCCTGGGCAGTGTTAAGAGGACAGATAAGAATAAAGATTCTATCGGCAGGATCTTTGAATTTTACTGTCATTTAGTACCACAGGGAACTTTCTCTGCAGCTTTCTAGTCTTTCACTTTTTAATTATTTTTTTTAGGTAAATCATTACTCATTAAATATAATTAATACCAAGAAGAATGAGAGAACGCAATTAAACCAATGTCCCCTTGTTTAAACACAAACATTTTGCCAACAGTTTCTCTGGAATGACAACATCTCAGGTTTCAAATTAAGTCTGACATCTAACCTACCATTTGGGACACTAAATATATGACTTTCTCTAGAGAGAAACTGTCTGTTCAGTTCAAGTGCTGCTGCACCAGCAGTGACCTACCAGGAGAAGGAAAACTCAGCTCTTAGCCTTGCTGCCAAGCTGCTTTATATAGCATTTGAAAAACACAAAGTTGTTGATCCTGGGAAACGGCTCCAATCTGCTGTTAACAATTATAAGGGGTGGCAATGTGGCTCAAAGGTTTGCTTATCTCACATACAGAGCCCATGTTATCTCCTGGCCATCAGAGTGAATGGCAGGAATGCAACCATTGGCTGTATTGCAGATAATCCAGCCCTGTGAAAGGGCCCAGGACATTAACTTGGGAAATCATGACCAGTATCTCCTGTTGCACTGCCACCTTGGTTCCCAGGGTAATTTGTGGTAAGGGAAAGAAGAGGAATAAGTCTTTAAGTTCCACAAATTTTTTAAGTTTCATAGCAAAATTTATGCAAAGTAATAATTGCTCTTACAGGCAACAAGCCCTGGCCCAAAATTCCCCAGTAACGTGATAAATATTAAAACATACTCTTGAGAAATTTGAAAAATTTGCATTTGATTTTTACGTGCCAGTGATGATCCCAGTCAAAAGGATGTTTGCTGCTCATAAATCATGTTCACCATGGCACTTGCCCTGGCAGGGAGCTCGCAGTTAGTGATCCAGAATGTGTCAGGATGGCAAGGAAATGGGCATGCAAAGAAAAATGAGTGTTTCTCCTCTTAGCCAGCTCAGCCCTGGCGCTGCAGAGCTATCCCAGGCCTACTCACACAGGCTGCACGTGGCAAGCACGAAAGTAGGATGGTAATGTGTGGGCTCCCATGTGCACGGGGCCTCTGTGAGACTGGCCTGGCCTCCCAGCCAAAGTTTTGCAAATTAATTTGAAGCTGAAAGGCTCAATTTGCTTCTGAGGAACTACCATAAAAATCAGAAGCCATGCAAATAGGCAGAGTGCTGCATTTGCTGTCTTTTCCCACCTTGTGGGGGGTTTATAAGCAGTTTAACTGTTAGGGGTCTGTTCTTCCTCCCATCTCAATTCCTTTGCAGGTAGGATCATTGTTTTGGCCAGGCTGTCTTCTCCTTTGACTTATTTTATCAGAACTGGACTGTTAATTGGAGCCAGGTTTTGGCTCCCTTTACTGTGAAATATAATTCTGTTATCACTGAAACCACATTCTTCCCTAGGTGATTTCCACTTTGGTTTTAATTATTTTTTATTTTTTTTTTTTAATCCCACAAAATATAAAGTATTTCCTTACTTGGGTAAGCTGGATAGCCCTTTGGTCTAAACAGAGTTCTTTCATTTTGAGATTTCTGATATGCTAAACCTCTGTGAAAGTTTGATAAAAGGTAGCTTTAAGGCTTCTAATTAATTATGTACAAAAAGTTGACAGTACTCTACTGGGAGGTGTTCCTAATAATCCATGCATGTAATATAGTGGGAACATTGTTTATAAATATAAATGAATTGGAAGGTTTGTAACCTTGGAATAATAGAAAATGAGAAATCAAATCATGGCTGGCAACCTCACAATTAAATGTTCCAAGATAAAATGACCTACTTGGAAGCTACATTTTTATCTTTGTTTTCCAGTAAGTAGAGGAAAAAAATAATCCCTGTAATAGCTCCTTTAAGCTCTTACTGAGAGTGAAGCAGGGAAATGTTTGTTTTAATATTTCGTATCTCCCACAAATGAAAAGACACACTCTTACAGTTTGGCCTAGCTGGAAAATGCACAGTTCACATCATGCTGAAAGAGAGGGTAGAGAAGGGGGAGAGAGAAAGAAGGTGTCAATAAATTAGCTACAGAACAGTGCCTAGAGGATATTGAAAGTCACAGGTAAGGAAAGGAAAAGCAGTCAAAAAACTGGAAAAGAAAGTCTGCCTGTGGGGAAAGTGTTAAGAGTATTAACAAAGCAAAACGAATCCAGAGGTGTAGGGGAAAGACCAACCTTCAGATTGAATTCACTTCTGTCATCATAGCATTTGGTGGATTAAGAATCCTATTACCATTGGCCAGCATGGATTTAAAAACCCCCACCTTATCATCATCAGTATTGCACCTATTTTGCTTATGCTTGGCAGCAGCAGAACAGCCACCTCTGGAGAAGGGACAGCATATCAATAGTGCTGGGTCAGGTCCCCCAGAACCACACCTTTGCAGCTCCTGCTTCAGCTCTGCTCTGCTGGCATCATTAAAAGGAGCATCCACAACCTGAAAATCACATTTCTGTCTGTTCTCATGAAACTTAAGAAGGATCATCTTGATAGTCTTGAAGTTAAAAAAATTGAGAATAAAAATCTACCTTTTAGTTGTTTCCTCTCAATGTCTGACTGTCTCAATGAGAGACACAACTCCTTCACAAGGCTACTGCAGTAATAAAGGGCACAAAGTGCCTCAAGATTGTTATAGGGAGAAAATCTGAGTGAGCAAACCCCACTTTTCTCCCAGCTGCCCTTTGCTAGGCAGAAGTGATCACTCACAGCTGCTCTGCACCAGCAGCAGTGTTTGCCAGGCTGCTCCGAGCTGGCTCAGCCCGCCTGGCCCAGGGGCAGCACCACCCTGCTCAGACCTGCTTGCTGGAAAGACCCTTATGCAACTTTTTGTCTTTTGAAAAAGTGTTAATTTCAAAAGTCAGCAAGCTCCCTTTGGCCCTTTCTAATCTTTGTGACAGCACTTAAAGTTTGAGGGCGCTGGGATTACTTTTACACATTAATTTCCATAGAAAACATTCCTGTTTTCCAGACATAGAGAGCAAAATACTTAACCTGCTGCCTCCTCCTTTCTCCACTGGCATGTACAGCACAGCTGATATGATTTAAAAAGTCCTCTAGACAGCAAAATTCCCAGGAGCCATGTCACAGGGTTTTGCTGCTGCCATTGACCAATGGACCAACAGATTTGGGAAGAGGCTGTCTTGCTTTGCAAGAACACTGAATAAAAAATGAAAAATAACCCATAGCTAACACCTTAATGTTAATTTTCAGTATGTCAGAGGGAAACGTTCATTTAAGAAATAGATGATTTTATGTCTGATTTTGAAAGCAAAGCTCTGTTTGAGATCCATCTCCTCATTTCCATATGAGTCACAATAAGATGCAAAGCCCCAGAAGCACACAGTGGGCTGCAAACAGCAGATGCTGAGTTAATCTCCAACCCGGTGTGATTCCTTTTGCTGCTATGCTTGCTGCTCCCAAGAGATTTTCATCAGGGCAGGCATTACAGTTAATTCTTCATATCTAGGGACAGTGGGCCTTGAATTTCTTTATGTTTATTGAACAGCTGATTGTTATTTATTTATTTGTTGGAGTATTTTTTTTTTTAAATAATGCAAATATTTGAAGAGAAGTACCTTGTTTTAGATTACTGCTTTAGAAACCCAGGAAAGAAAACATGTGGCAGATATTTAATGACTGTATTTTTAACCTTCACATACGAAAACTGAGAGAGAAATTTGCACTTCAAACTATAGCTGGAAACAAACCACCCACATACAGAGATAATAAAACATCAAAAGGCCTGTGAAAGATGCTGGCACATATATATGTGTTTAAAAGTGCACAAAAATGAAGAAACTGGGAACAAGAAACGAAAGTTATTTTCCAGCTGTAATATTAATTATAATAAAGCAAACTAAGTTTTTTAGTCTTTAACTCAAGCTCAGCTGAAGTGATGTGGTAAAAATGAATGTTTTCTGTAGTATTCAGATTGCTGAACATAAATCTATCTGCTTACAGGACTGAGAATATTGAAAGATGCAAACATCACTCAGCCTCATTAATTCTATGTGGCTTAAAAATTGTCTTGTGCTCTGGGGAATATGTTGTTTTATTAAAATGAAAGTTCTGAAAACGCATCATGGAAATGTTAATACAGTATTACTCATGATCTCAAGGCTCAGCACTGTTGTATTGAACCCAGCAGAAGCTTCTTGTTGACTTTTGCCAGGGTAATGTGGCTGCAGGAGCAGTTCCACACCATTCCCTCTCATTTTGACATGACAGCACAATGGGGAAAATTAAATTCTGCAGTGTGGGCTGTCAGAGAGGTCAGAGACACCACACAACTGCAGGAGCACCCTGTGCTACCTCCTCTTGGTCAGCCATGGAGAGTCCTGCAGGGGAGAGGCTGGCACAGAATTTGTGGAAAGCTGGAGGTGTAGATTAGTGCCCCTGGGACAGTCCAGAGGAGATTGCTGCTGCTGAAAAAACCTCAAAGAGCTTTTCTCATCTGTCTGCTGGCAGTTTCTCTCTGGGTTTCTCTGTGAGCTGGGATGAAGCCCTGGGTGTCCCAGGCTGTCAGGAACAGAGCAGTCCTGCTCTGCCCTCTGCTCCTGCCAAGAGTGCCACCCCAGCACAGGGCACAGCATCCCAGGGATTACTGCTTCTGGCATGTGGCCACTGCTGAAGTACATTGCCAAAACCAGAGTTTTTGACCTGAGTTTCTTTTTTTAACTTTCCATTTGATAGGCTTTTATTTTATTCTGCAGTTGTTAAAGTGTAGGATATTAAAATGAAGGCTGGAAGTGCTGGAAAAATCCTGTAGAGTGAGCTGTGCCCCAGTGCCTGAGGTGTTGTTTTGAGGTAGATCTGTTATCAGACAGGAAACTGGAAATACCAGCTCTCTCTTGATGGGCTTCACTTTGGTAGAGGAACAAAGGTACTAAGAATCTGTAGCTGATAGTCATTGCTATTTTTATATCAAAGCTTCCTTATCTACTTGGCAAGTGATTCAGGGATTTTCTCTCTCTCCTAGGTGCCCCTGCAATATGTTTGTTGTAATCTCTCACATATCCTCATTACACTTTTTGCTCCACATTAAAAAGAAATGAAGAAGTCAGGTTGCATTAGTTTTCTTATCTTTTCCATCTCTTTTAAGAATTCCTCCCCAAAAAGTTAAATGCTCTCTTTTCACCTGACTTTCTTGTTTCCCTTTCCTATGAGCTTTTCTTCTCCATTCTGCACTCACAATATCTCTGCTCTGTGACCCGAGTTGACCTCCCAAAGCTTTTTACAAAATGATTAAACACAGTATTGTTAGCTTTCATATGTGCATTGCACACACCAGCATTTTTCTTGTATGTATAGATACACTTCTGCTTAGTTTTTAATCCTTTTCTTATGCCTTCATCCCTCCCCACGTGTTCATGCAGGTGGGTTTGCTTTATCTGTCCCAGCAGACTCTGTGAGCTGTGATGGGCTCTCCTTACACTTCTGCCAGTCTCTACTGGCTCTAGTCAGATCTGTTCTGCTTTCCTGCAAAGGCCAGCTCTGATGCTTCACTTTGGCTCTGCCACGAAAATTTATCTCAAATGCCAATGACTTCAAACTCACAAGAAACAGAGACAGGCAGAAGCTGTGATATTTGGATTTGGACTTGGATTTTAAGTTCTACAGAGTTCAGGCTATCTTGGTCTGCCTAGTATAATGGTAAAGGTTGAAAGTGGAATAGCAGCTAAGGTGGCTCTCATTCTAATGATAAGGAAACTCAAAAGCCTTTAGTTTACCACCAGCTTCTCCTACCAGAAAAAGTCAATTTCCAATTGACCATTTTTCAGTCTTTGAGTTCTTGGTTAACAAACACTGGCTTTTGTAATGAGATGGGAAACACTGCTCAGAGCCCTGTGTCTTCTTTGTGAAATGTTAATGTGTTTCCTTTTCTAATCGAAAGGGGAAAAAACCTAGTGATGACATATTTTTTGGTAATGAACAACTGTATTTCCAGGTAACTCTCACACGATCTCAGAAAAAAAAAAAAAAGTTACCAAAGGGGAGAACAGAACCTCTGTGGCCCTCCCAAATACTAAGATCCAGGCCATGCAAAACTGACACAGTGGAGGTCTACCTTTCCTGGGCAAATGTCCTAAAAGGTCTCTGAGTTCGTTGCTCTCTCATGCCAAAGATAGCAGGAATTTTGGTAAAGTGCTGATGCAAAATACTATGGGATGGCTGCAGCAGCTGCTATGGAGTCACATTTTAGTCCTTACCTACAGTACCACTCTTTGAGTCCCATTTCACAGACCCTAAAGGGGATGTGAGGAATGCTGTAATCACCACCATCTAGAAAAAAGGCTGTTGTACAATAGAAAACCAACAAGTTGTATCAAAGAATGTTCCATAATCCACTGACCTGTAGGTGTCTGAGGTGCCAGAGGATGAGGGGGCATGGCTGCAGAGTGAGTCGGTCAATCGCAGGAGCTCCACAAGACCCAGAGGAAATGAAAATGCTGCTCAGAGCATGAACTGAATCTCCTTTCATCTGCTGGCATTGGAGGGACCAACCTGCACGTGAAAAAGGCACGTTGACAGCTGTAAGCCTTTTGGTCAGCGCCTCCATTTTTCTAAAGCAATTTCTTCAAAACATACAGTTCCTGGATTCCTTTTCATGAGCTCTGTTATCAGTCATTATGTTGGTATGTTCCCTGCTCTTTGTGAGCAGCAAGTGGTGAGAATATAAACCAAAGAGCTGCTCAGAAGTGCTGCTTCTGAGCCTGTGGCCATAGTGAATCAGGTTCTTACATCAGTTTTCTGCCTATTCACTTTCACATCTTTTTTTTTTTTTTTTTAAGAGTATTTTGCTCACACTAAAAATTTCTCTGTTCCATTGCTGTTGCTTTGGCATAGCCTCCAGCCTCCTGCAGTGAATCGTGTCTGATGCAGCTTCGATCCACAATATGTCTCCTACTTCCCTTCAGTTGCTTTCCATTTTCTTTTAAACAGTGAGTCAAAAATCACAATTCTTGGAAGGACTTTTACACATATGCTAAAAGTATGCTTTTAACCAGGGACTTCTGCCTGCATGTGCTGTGAAAGACAGTGAAAAAGGGGACAGGGAAGCATGGTGGGGATTCTCTCCCCCTTTGAAGCCCTGCATGAATGTGCTGCTTTGGAGGGACAGTGCTGCCCCGTGCTGAGGCAGGGTGCTGGGTTGCACGGGTGTGTGAGTGCGTCCGTATGCAAACAAAGATGCTCCCCTTCCTTCAGCAGTCTGGTAAGAAACCCAGCCACTGCCACTGGCACTGCCATCAGACCATTTTTATGCAAGATGCAGGTAGGGGAAGGACAAAAGCACATTATCTATGTAGACTGTACTTCCATCACAGTTTTGTAGTCGTTTTAAGTTGCGTAAGCATGCAATCTCATTTAAATCCTGGATACTTATCCACGTGTACTGCTTCTGAAGACACTACTGCTGCCTTTTACTGTGTCATAAAATTGCATTTATCTTAAAATAGAAATTCAAATTTTGTTCTAAACACCTTTGCAGGTGTTAAAATTGGTGTTTTAAATACCAATTCATCAAGTATTGGAAAGTCTGCCTCTCCTAACCAGCAGGTTATAAGGATCATGAGGCACTTGAAGGGATTTGTGGGGGGTGCAAAATTATATGAGACAGATTTGGGGCAGCATTTCCTTTTAACCAGCATTTCCTGGACCCACAACACTTTGTTATCCTGTTGGCTGCCTTCAAGACTTGCACTGAGTAATTCTCTGGAGTAAAAGCTGATGTTGGGCGAGATAATAACAAGCTGGGGCACTCTTTACACTCATGGGTGTAAGGCTGCCTTCTAAGGATGAGAATTTTTATTTCCCAGGACTTCTCTGGATGGTTGTCAGCTGGGGACATGATTGTTTAGCAGTGAAGACCTGAACTCTGCAAAAGGAGACTCACACCCAGAGCTTGTGTTCCCTCTGTTTGTCCAAAAGGAAGAGAATAGCCAAAACAATTGTTGTGAAAGATTTAGGATTATTAGTACTGAGCTCGACAGGCCATTTCCTTCCCATGTAAATATAAACGCTGATCATAAATGGAAAAATATGCAAGAACAACAGATTAGGAACATAAATGGTTAACTTGTTGGGCTTCATGTCCCCGCTCTCCAACAGAGAAGGAAGGACCATATCATGGATGTGAACAAAGCAAATGTCAAATAAAGGGAGAAAAATGACTGTATGAATATTTGCATATGTACAGGAGAGAAAATCCTGGGCAATTTTCTTTCAGCATTTCTTTGCTCTTGAGATGAATTTTAAATAACAGGAAGTAACTCATTCTAGGGTTTTCCATAAATGATGATTTATATAATTTTGCCTCAAGGCAATTCCTATGATATATAGATAAAAATATATCAATATTTGTGCAGATACATCCGCTATAGATGAGTCATGTTTCTTCAATTAAAAATATATTCTTCATGCAAACATTTTCTAAAAGCTGTCATGTTCCCCCATTCATCTCCCTTGCACCCTCCAGTTTTCCTACACTTAAAAAGTTATTTTGATTAAAAGAAAATATTTGCAAATGTCCTGCAGATTTTTTGTCAAGTAATTAAGAGATAGTAATAAATTAATGTATTTTTATAAAATTTCAATGTCAACTCATGAATTGTGTTGACATTGCAATCTTGTAGACTCAGTTCTATAGGAAGCAACAAGCCTGGCAGAAGATTATAACTTGCAAATGAGCTGTACAAGTCAGTCCCAGTCACATGCAGTGACACTGTCTTCTGGAATACAGCAAGTCCCAGTTCAGATTTATTGAATATCTGTACCCTTTCCTTCACGGGTGGGATTTGTGGTAAAGAAGAGCAATCCCATTCATAACACAGTGCATCTATTCCAGCTTTCCATTTCCATACATCTGTGCTATTGCAATCAAATCTGCTGTTCCTCTTTAGTGGGATACACAGCCAGTCTTGGATGAAACAATGTTTTACAAAAATCTGTCAGGAGTGTTAAATATACTTTTGATGCCCTAACTCTAAAGAGCACAGTATTCAATTCTACAGCTAAATATAAGACTAGGTTGATCAGAGGCTCCCATCTTTGGTATTTTTTTTGTATTTTTGACCATTATTCTTGAAGCATGTTCTTGTATTTTTTTGACTTTCTGTATGCTTTAGAATTAGGTACATATGTAATTCAAACTCAGAAAAACACAGACTGATTTGGATCAAAGAATAATAAATTTCTAAGAATTTCTCAAGCTCATAACAATTTTCTCGAATGCATAACATAAACAGAGGTTAAAAACCACTACATATTTTGATTACAAGAGGCTGGATGTTGTACAACCTTTTTTGCTGGTGTTTTCAAGTCACTTAGGAAAATTTTCATTCACCAGAATTGGGTTTTCCATCAGGAATATTTTAGTTTATTTGAAAATAAATCTTGGGGAAGTTGATGAGAAGCCTACATACTATCCCAGAAAATAAAAAAATAAATCTTTGGAAATATTCAGATTTTAGTCTTTCATACAGAGCTATTTTGTGAACAGACTGCATTCTGTCTTTCTGTTTCCCTTTTTATAGATCACCATATTATGCTTCTGTATACAGTTAAAACATTTACTTCTCACTTTTATGTGACAAATAAAAGAACCGGCTTCCTATTTTCATTAATTCTGCTTCCTCAGCAATTGCCAACTGTTAATTAATGAGTGCAATCAAATGATTTCTGTAACATTATTTTGAGCCATCGCTCAGTGTAATTTTGAACTCACAAGTCATACCAGTTCTGCAGCAGCCCCTCAGATGAATGCTGGAGGGACTGGCTCCTTCAGAGGTAATCCCTGCTGTCATCATGAGCCCCTGTCAAAGAGAACAGAGCACAGTTAGCCACACCAGCTCCTTGCTAAACTAAGGAGCATCATGCAAATATAACAAGGATCATACAGAAGGATGTGGAACTCCAGTAGAAATAAAGTTAAACAGCATTAAACCCTTCTAAGCTTCTGCTTCTTCTGGGTCTTGCTAGTGGGAATTGTACTCGCTGTGACCTATTCCCCTGCCAGTGAGGTCAGTCAGGGTCACTGTGCCTCCTTCCCAGCTGTGCTGCAGGAGCAGGCACGGGCTGCTGGCAGCTCCTGGCCACGGCTGTCAGGACCAGGAGCCTGTGCTCTGCTCCCGGATCCTGGGCTGTCCATCAGACGGTGTCTGACGGGAGTGACCTTGCCAAGAGTTTTGGGAAGGAGTCACTGGAAGGAATGGGGCATTCAGCCCTCAAAGGATGGGGTTTGTGACTTGTGAAGTTCCCCACTATTACAGATAATAATGGGTTTTAGTTTCTTTTCTTTAAAACGTAACAGAGGAAGAGCTAAAATACACTATAAATTGAAATAAGGAGCAGGTCTCCAGATTCTTCATAGGATAGGTGCTGCTTTTGTGCACGGTGTAGAATGCACTGTGCTTCCCCTTTTCTCGTTCCATGGGCCTTCAGTGATGAACAGCCATATATCTTAAAACTATTGCATTTGCTTCAGTAAAGCTGGATGTAGTGATACCAGAAATGGGTTCTGCAGGCTGCTGAAGAGATCCTTCATTGAAACTGGCAGTCACATTGGGAACCAGCTGTTGGCTGTAGGTAGATAATTTTAAAGTATTTTAAAAAAAGCTAGAGGATAATTCTAAATTTCTATAGCACAAGCCAAGATAATTCCCTGAGCAGTCTAACCAAGAAAATTGCACAGGTCCTTGACACAATACTACCAGATTTGATATAGCTTTTCTCTGTGATCCCTTGTACTGGAGAATTAAAGAAAACGTAATGAATTCTGTGTGGGTATTGTAATTGGTACGCAGGGTGTGAAGGAAAAAATGTATAGAATATGTTCAGTTACAGTCTCAGGAAACAGTAAAACCTCCCTGGTTTATGGAGCCTGTAAAGGTGCTCTACTGCAGCTGGCCATCGTAATGATAAAATACATTTTATGTGATCACAGACAAGTTCTCCCTGTCTGCTGAGCAAATCCCTCTGAGCTTCTACTTTATAGATACAGTTGTATTTATCTACATTAAAGGTTGCTCAGAGACTCTGAGGTCTTTGTGTGAAACTTGTTATTGTAGAAAGTCAAAATAGTATTATGCAACCTTAAGAATAAAACCTAACTTCCAACTCCCAGGGTGTTACTAGCTGAGAGAACTTTACCCAGGTGAGTGACATTGAGGTGTTGTGAATACAATTTTGCTGATAAAGTAAATAAGCTACCACCTTTGTGGCTTAAGAAGGATTTAAACAAGTAAGGTGCCAGCTCCTCCTATTCCAGTCGGTTTAGCATGAAAGCAGAAGTATATTATATAGTGTGTTTTGAGTAACAATTATTCCCAGCTTTGGCAAATAAAAATAGAGTACCCCTAATTTTGTATGAAACACGTTCCAAGTAAATACTAACCTTATTGTTAGAAATTTCTTTAATTAGGCTTTCTCATAGAAGTCTACTTCTTGTACGTGACTAAGACACAGAATTTTCAAAAATTAATAATAAAATAGCTGTATGTTTTGGAATAAGAAGTTAGGAACTATGGTACATTATAATAAAAGTAGTCTTTGCATGTGCTAATTAATTTCTACTTTATTACATCAACATTTGGGAGTAGTAGCCTTATTAACAGGAATAAGTTTGCTTATAGTCTGAAACTAAACACTGAACAAACTCAGTGAAGGTGACCCTTTTTCCTTTCAATTATCAAGGTTAATTATAAAATTAATTAGACCAATTTTTTTACCTTTGATTAGGAGAATTTACCTTCTTTCAGCTTTGACAGAGAACCTGGATCTGCAATGAAAGGTTTTGCCTTCTGTACTAAACTCAGTAGTTTTGTGACATCCTTTTGAAAAACTCTTCCATGTTTTTGCTACTCAGATGATGTCAGATTATTGAACTCAAATTAGAGACTGTGTATTTGTTTTATCTTGTCATTATCCTTTGCCTGCTCTAATTCAATAATGAAATCTGGTTTTATGAAATAGTTTAACAATTTAACACGAAGCAGATTAAAATTAATTGGTTTCTGTTCTTTTCATGTACTGCCCGTTATAGTTGCAGTTATAATCTAGAGCACTGACATGAGCCATCAGAAGAATATTACCTTTATTTCTGATTTGCTTTTCCGCGTAATTAGCCTGATTTCTGTTCTTTGGCTGTTATAAATATAATGAGGAATGGCTGAGGATATTAATTTTGCTCAAATATTCTGCTGCTGTCTGGCACATTCTAAAAGCATTAACTATGGTTTAATCTTGAATGGCACGAAGGCCCCAACATCATAGATGTGCTCAGGCTAAGCACAGGCATTCTCCTCAAGAGCTTGTAGGCTAAATAAACATGGGTTAATTGGCAAATACAGAAAGGTCTGGAGAACAAATAATTATCTCATTTACTGGTGGGTAACAGAAATTTTAATTGATTTGCCCTCTGTGACAAATCTCTGCCTGGATCAATAGTTTAATCTGAGTCTGAAATTTATTGCCTTAATGAGAAGGACATCTTATTTCAGCTGTAATATGACCCTTTCCTGATTAAGCAGACTGAGAAAGCATTAGTAGTTAACTTCTGCAACCCTCTGCCTCTTAGCAATTAACAGAGGGACTAATTCTGCAAGGTAAAGAAGCCTTTCTGGGTGGTGGCAAATATTTCTCTTTCACTGCCAAGGAGTTTCAAGTTTTGGTAATAATAATAATAATAATAATAATAATAATAATAATAATAATAATACAGAAGAAATAAAAGTGCCAGGTCAAATAGGAAAGGATTAGGAATGGTTTGCATCCAGATCATAAGAGATAATTAAGCAGCTGGACTTCAGTTTGTCATTGGAGGGTGTAAAGAGATCCTGATGGGACAGCTTCCAAAGGAAAGTTCTGGTTGGTCTCCTTTTACTCTTGATGATCCCACTTGTTTTCTCTGCTCACACACTTTCACTATTCCCACATTTCACATTTCTTATTATTATTGTTTCAGACATAGCCTTTCTTTATGTCTCCCTGCTCCCAAAGCATTTTGGATCGTCTCTGTCAGGAGTACATCAGCAGTGCAGTTGTAACCCTGTCTCCCTCTTCCGTGCAGCTCCAGCCTTCAGGGCCTGGCTGGTGCTTTACTGCAGCCCACTCATCATCACCCTAAAGGGGTGTGTGCCACTTCTCAGTCCTGCACTCAGAAACACCTCAGCTGCACCTTCTACAAGGGTGATTATCAGCCCCCTACATCAGAAACTAGTTTAGAGAAGAAAAATGGACCCTGTTCTCCCCGTGTGATTGGGAGCACCCAGCACTCCAAAACCTGAGTCCTTGTCTGCAAAGGTCTCATACCTGGGGGAGTAGCTCCTTTAGTTTAACCTGTCACAGCCAGGAGCAGAATGGCCTTTTTTATTGTAGCATGACTGACAGGCAGCCGGTATGCTCATCAGCCTCAGGAAACTCTGCTTCTGTATGAAGATCCATTTGACAGCAACCATGAACTCTTTCAGCATAACAAAAGTCACTAAAATATTTAATATTCTGCCTTTAGTGGGAGGGGCCATCCAGAAAGCACCAACATTTCTGCTGGGCTATTTGCTTAACAGAAGATAGATCCAACTAAATATGATTGTTTTCCTTATTTCAAGGCTATCAGAGATAGGGATCTTTAGTTATCATAATTAAGCAGTTAGAAGAGGAGGATTAGGAGGAATATATATATATATATATATATAAAGAAAGTTGCAACAAAAGTCTAAATAGAACTCTTAAAATTTCCTTTTCCCCTTTTCTTCTCAGTTTTTGCCGTATAAAGAAAGTGATTTTTTTTTCTAATTAAGACATCATCAAAGTCTCCTTTCTCACTCAAATTATCATATCTTAGCTGGCTTTTTAGCTATTGAGCAATCTGTTTTTTCTCTATCTACTACTTTGCACCTTCATATTATTTCCTGCTCTCATGTCATCACTCCATATTTGCACTCCTGTGCCTTCCTGTGGTTCCTCAACTGTCATAGCTTCAATACAAGAAAATCCACTGGCTTTCTCCTTGTCTATTATAAACTACATATGAGATTTCCTTTGAGTATTAAAAGAAGGAGTGTAATGAAATTCAAATATTTGTTACTTCATTGAAGATGAAGACCAAATAAATATCTCCATAACCATGCCCTTACATTTCATTGCCCATGGGCTATAAAAAAAAGATAGAACAAGTTGTTTTCTTTCATGACCAATAGTCAAGAACGTCACAGTAAAATGCTGCAAACTGGCAAGTAGTTGCTTGGAATTTTTGGGAAGTATCTCAGATTCACCTTTCTTTGCCCTGTGGTGAGAGCCTGTCTTCCCTGTGCCTAAAGCTCAAGCAATCTGCAGGAGTCACGTGAGGAATTCCAGCTGAGGAGGCTGCACACTGCTTTGGTGCCCCTTGTTCTGCTGACCTGTTTCCTTTGCTGGTGGAGATTAGGCTACACTGGCACACCATGTAATCACAGGGCTCTGTCTGTGCAGTACAAGCTCCAGGAAAGGAGCTTACATTTTTATTTTAATAAGTCAAACGTGTTTAAACATGTCCTGTCCCAGCCTGTCAGCTCCCTGCTGCTGTGGCTTAGCTATTGTGCCTTGCCTCATCCTCAGACGAGTCCCAAAGGTCACTTGCCTACGCCCCAAGCAAATGTCTTACCTGTTTGTAAGCAGAAGGAGAACATTTCTGCTAAACTGCTGTGTAACCCTAAAAATGGAGCTAGAGGTAATCGAATAATTATAATTTCAGTCACTGTTTTATCCTTGCACTGAGTATTTAGCAAGAACTTTGAGGCTTGGAAATATCACCAAGACAGTCACTTCTTGCCATACTAAAGATGTTTTTGAAGGCAGTAAAGAAAGCACTTCCAAAAGCATTCTAAAAACTCAGGGGAAATGAACATTTACTGTTATTTATGGAATTGCAATGGGTATATTCAATTTTCCCCATCTACAGATGGAGTCATGATTACAGTAATACTAGTATGGGTCAAATATTTGTGTATTGACAAGATAAGGGGAGCCTCCAGCATCAATTTACAGTGACCAAAACTGGGAACAGATTTGGGTTTGATTTGGAGTGAAGATAAACCCAGTGGCCTGTGCGTCACTGCCTAACTCTACAAAAAAAACTGAATTAAGGTGGAGGCAGTTGTAGGATCAATAGTACATGGACAGCACCAAAATGAACACATTAGGTATATAAGCCTCCCAATCATAGCCAACTTCTATTTTTCCCCTGTAATTAAACCTTTGTTTTATGGTTTATTAACTCACCATGCCCACAGAGAGGTGCTTTTGAAGGCAAAGCCACCAAGAATTACAACTGTGCGACTAGAGTGCATTTTTAAAATACAAGTCAAGGTAATTTTGCAAATGGACAGTGCCTTCTCATTGAAAATTTAATCACCCTGTACATGGGGTTGATAGCTCGAGCAGAGCTAATGTCTCCATTCATTTATCCTTTCATCTTGGGATGCTGCAGCTCAGTATGGAAGAACAGCAGAAACCAGTGCAGTGACTTTGGCAATTATCACAATATTTACTGTGCTTCATGTGAATGAGACTGATTTATATGGTCTGCAGGTAGCCTGAAGGAATGGCCTACTCAATTTCCTTTCCCCTGATGCAAGTTCAGGATCAATGCAGCAGACAAAGGGAGCTCTGCTACCCCAGTACCCTGCGTGCATTCTTCAGGCAGTTTGCTTCAGGGTACCAAAGAGCTGGTACCAGGTACTGCACTACAACACCAGTGTCCACAAACTCAGTCAAGTTTCCTTCTTTGCTGGATTTCTCTGAGAAATGATGACCCAGAAGTAGCTATGAAGATTCCCTCTTTCCAGTGAATATTCCCTGTTCCTTTGAATATGTATTTTAAAGTCAGAAGTTCATAAGAAACTTTCAGGCATTTTCCCTAAATTATCTTGTCTTAAAACCTGAAAGAATGCTTCTCCATGTGAGATACATTGCAAAACCACAGGCATGTGCATGACATTCAGTGTCCTTTTTCCTATCTGCTCTTGGCTGACTGCATTTAGCCGCTTTTCTTTATGACTGCTGGAAGGTTCAGACATTTTATCACTTCACTCCCAGTCTAAGGTCCCTTTTTTTCAGCTCATAGTAATTGTGTGAAATGGCTTTCCAGTCACTTTTATCTAAAGGAAGGAAAGAGAAAAGTTGTATTGCAAATACAGTAGAGTAACACCTCATGAGTGACAAGAAGCCTGGGCAACCTGAGTCTCTGCGTGAGAGAGGGGAAGATGAAGGGACAAACTCAAAGTCACCCTGAGCCTGTAGAAAGCTGGCTATAAGCATTAACATAGATATGATGGTCAGACAAGTCTGTGCATATGTGGACAAATATGGGCAGAAAATTAATGTACTTGGTCTAAAGAGCAGGAGCCATTAAGGAGAACTAGATATCTTCATTAGGGAAGAAAAACATTCCCAAAAATGTATAATGGGTGCATGAGAGACTGGAATTATAAAACATTTCTGACTAACTCACCAGGATATTGAGAAGAATTTGTATTCTGCAACAGAACTCCGGAGAATTTGTGCTACTTTCTTGTAATAAGACACCATAAAGTAAGAAATGGTAATTATGTGCACTTCCTTTATATGCTGCTGATAGATACCTTTAAGTACTGCAACAGCTTGCTAATGTACCCCTAGTATTTGAATAAATACCTGAAGTAAATACGTTGATGAAACCTCTCCTAAACTGCCAGGTGGGTAAGGGGTTATTTAACTTGCTCTGTTTTTCCTTTGCACAAGCTGTTCCTGAGCAGCTCTGTAGGTGACGGGATCACAGGCAGACACAGAGGTTCAAAGAAAACTGCACTTAGTTTCATAATGGAAATTCACATAGGCTGCACCAGAATATGAAGACCAAATATGCCAAGGTAAATTCCTGTGAGTTGCGATTTAGTTTTCAGTAATTGATCTGCGACTCCTAAAACTATAACCTTCCTCACCAATTCTCTTGGAGGTCATTTGGAGGCCAATCTGAAGACCTATTTGTTGCTAATTCAAACATCTAAATGTGAAAGTCTTACCATTCAGTTTTACATGATTATGTCTTCTAAAAGATACTGCTATCAATTAGAGGACAAATTTCATAATTAAAAAAAAGAATTCCCACAGTGAAACATATAACTTTATTTGTAATCATCTGTAGTAATTCTTGGAGTAGACAGCATGATAAAGCTAGACCATGCTGTATTTCTCCTCCCTGTCTCCTAAAGGAACCAGCACTGAATTGAGCCACTTTTGCATTCTAGATTTCTCAGAAATTCGATAATGATCCCAATCTGATTTGTTTTCTTCCTCTCCACTCCCCTCCCACCCCACCTTCCCCCCCCAAACATCATAGCAAAAAATTTGATGGCCCAAAGTCTCACTATTCTTCTGAGAGAGTGGCTGTTTTCCCATTTCATGGTAGCTTACAAGGCTGATTGCTTTCTTGGAGCAGGCTGCTTGGGGCCAGGCGTTCAGCCTTGGCAGGGCAACAAGCTTAGGTAACTTCATCAGTGACAGGGTGGCTGGAGAAGCATGAACTATGTGGCAGTGCAGCTTCTCCTGCTCCTAATGTGCCATCTCCAAGGCCTTTTACTGTGGAACCAGTCCTAGCATTCTAAATCTGAGAGAGCAGTCAAAATATTAGTCAGGTTTTCCTTCAGAGGTCTGATTTTCATTCCTCATCTGCTGATTAGACTTTTTTTTTTTGTAATGTTATTTATTTAAAGCACTTTTTCTTGGCACAAGATGTTTGTTTGTTATCTAAATGTAAGTGGGGCTATGGATGCTCTCAAAAGAACACTGACCTTTAAGCATATGTACAACATCTGTAGGAAACAGCTGGAAAACCTATCACATGCATCTTCAGGTAAAAGTGCAAAGTAGTGCTCCTACAAAGCTTTTTTTCAAACCCCTTCTTTTCACATCATGCATCACACAGCAGTGCTATTCATTAAATGCTGAAAAAAAAAATCCTCTATTGGCTTGAATATTCTAACACAGAACATAAGGTGCTCATAGGTGAAATTTGTAGTGCAAAAAAGAAAAAGAAAACACCCAATGAACCTTTTTTCTCCTACTACTTTTAGCTTTCAAGCACTCATTTGCTAAATAACCTCCTTTTTAGCATCCATTTTTCACCCTGCTAAATATGTGCTACTATAATGACTCCACCTGACTAATCATTCCCCAAGCATTTAAACACATTAGCTAATTGGTTTGCAGGGGTTAAAGCAAGTGGTTGGTAAACCTCAGATAACTCTGGCAACATTCAGAGATTCAGATGATTATCCAAAATTTACCCACACTCATCTCAGCCTCCTCTGGCTAAAAGCTCAGTGAAGATTGCCATTTTTTATCGTTTCGGGTTGGCAATAAAAAGCAGCAGGTGCTCATGCTGCTGCCTTCCAGTTTTCCTTAAGACACTTTCCATATAGACAAATGTTTCCTTCATACATTTCAGGTTATACGGGTGAAGAATCTGCCTGAACGCATGGCAGATTGAGAATGGCTCTGGGTCCTGGGTTTAGGGCACCATATTCTGGACTTGCTTATGCAGCTATGTGAAGTGGCCATGGCAAGGCACCCATGGGTGTGCACACTGTCACTAGCTCCCTATTCCCTGAGTGGAGCCTCTGCAAGAGCATCCACTCAGTGCTGGTGCCCAGGCTTATGGATATTTTCCTTGCAGGATACAGCTTGTGACACATGAGCCCTGCATGGGGACTAAACCAAACCAGTCTTAGGCAAGGGGAAAGTTCTAAAGATTTGAACAAAAGAACAAGCCCTGAGCCTCTCCAGCCCCCATTTCCTCTGTTATGTTCCTTTGGCTGGACAGAATATCCAGAAAATCGTTCCAAATGATGTTTTGTTTCCGGAGGCGATGCTCTCTCCTTGCCTCACAAGAGTTTGCTTTCACCATTAAGTAAAACTGAGCCTGGTTTCCTGGGCTACAAAGGCATTTCTCTGCTCTCTGAGGCTCTGCATGTGCTCCCTGCCCTCGTGTTTTACTCAGCCCTCAGGGTCACTGTGGCAAGCAGCCACCTCAGGACAACCTCCCATGTGTCCAGGGCAGGCTGGCTCCCAGTGTGTGTTTGCTGAGGGCCACCCAGCCCAGGCTCCTGGAGCAGGTCTGGCCCAGCACATCCCCTGCTGGAGCCAGGGCAGGAGAGCCAGCTCCTGTTTGCCACACTGCATAGACACGGCCCAAGGCGCAGAGCCTGGGTCACACTCAGCTGGGGCACTCACACCCTTTGGCCCTGCTGCTAAGGGGGCATGAGAGACACGAAAGGATTTGACTATCCCCTTTGGAAATGCACGAGCACTCTCCTCCCTTCCCCTCTCCCCGAACTCTGGGATGGTATTTCATCACTATCTGAGTGATCATAGGAAGTTTAACCTGCAAAATTATGCACCGTAAATGACAACCATTTTACTCTCAAGGTGAAAGACTTGGAGATAGAGAGAAAGAAAGAAAAAGAGAGCCAGTTTCCATGACAACCCAATGAAACTTATACACCATAGGAAAATGTCATTTTCTGAAAAAGACAGAACTTCATGGACAAGAGGTACAGTACATCAGAAAGGAAACTGCAGTTTTAAGTGAAAAGCTCATTTGCATTTATGGTTTTGAGTTTCATTCTCTAGTTACAAGACCCAATTGTAGACAATTTAGTAGTAAAAATTATATTCAACATTTCAGGTGAATAATGTAGATTACAATCTAATTCAGCCAGAGGTTCATCGTGGCAGACTTGAGTTCAGAGAACACAGGTGTGGATGGATCCTGCTTCAGCTGGGCTTATGCTGCAGCATCAGAGAAATTATTGGCATTTTACACCCTCTGATAGACCTTGCAAAGTCAGGATCTGTCCATAGCTGTTGAGATTCCTGCCACAGCTTGCAATTTCAGCACCTCAAGTTATACCTTCTAGATTCCACGTTACCTGTGATACCATCAATCACCATCCATTGTAAGCCACACTGCATTGGAGAGCATTTTATGATGAGCATTAGCGTCGCAATACAGCAAAGAGCATTGTTAATGAAGCATGGAAAAAGAATAAATTCAGCTAATGGGTATATGTGTCAAATTTCAATTAGGGATATGTTGGAAAGTGAAAGAGAGCGACGAGCATACAAATTAAACCTTTGACCTTCAGAGTAAAGGGAGAAAAACCTGAGAGAAAAGGGGGATGTTCAGAGATGTTCTCCTAGCTGAATGCTGAGAAGTCTGAGTACAAACTTCGAAGTACTCTTTTCTCTTTAATTACCATTATTTAAGAAGTGACTCAGAAAAATTCTGTTTTGATTCAGCTGGTTTGCTGACAGCTATATTACAGTTTGTGCTATTTGCTGCGTGGGGGAGAGATAAAGACTGGGAGCAGTTTATGGTAATGGCAGACAAAATCTCACCTTTGTGAAGACTAGGCAGAGGATATTAAAGCTTATCCTTCCCTGCCTTTGAAGTGCTGCTGGAAAGGACCTCCTTCTCACTCCTCTTAGGGTTTCAAACAGGTCTTAGTGGAGTCAAAGCGTGTTTTAATGCATAATCTGATGTGCATGGCTTTTGAATGCAAATAAACAGCAGTGGGGGGGTGTTGCAGCAGGAGCAAAGCTGAGCAGGGGTTGGACCCGGCTCATGGCACCTGGCAATTGGTAGCTCACCTTTGCTGTGGTAGTGAAGGGAGCAATAGTTCACATACACAGCAGTGGGCTCATCCAGGTGCTACTGCAACCCTGCACACGTGACTGAACATCAGCTGCTCTACCTAAAGCAGTGTAGGATGAGTTCAGCTTGAGTTTAATAAACAAAATTGCCGTACATATGTACGGCACCTGTACATGCGTCAGGGTTTAATTCAACTCATCGTTCTGCATGAGGAGTGAGGGTCTGTCTCACAGAGCACTGAGGCTTGTGTGGAAAACTGCTAAGACCTGAACCCATGCCCATTGCCCTGGCAAAAGCCAACGTGCTGATGCTTTTCTGACTTGCTGGCTGCTAGAGAAAGCTTCCCAAGATGCTTGTGTGTGAAGCACACCTGAGGACAGCGCTGGGACAGACACCTCTGACTGTGCCCTGTCAGATTAAAAACAGCAGGCAGGAAGTCACCTCTCGTTGCCAGCCTAGCAAGGAAACAAAACCCACTTGTATTATTTCCCCAC
The DNA here is from genome assembly GCA_013398275.1 of Promerops cafer. Classification (NCBI taxonomy): domain Eukaryota; kingdom Metazoa; phylum Chordata; class Aves; order Passeriformes; family Nectariniidae; genus Promerops; species Promerops cafer. Next base: position 1,282,587 of record VZSE01005944.1, read on the forward strand.
AAACAATTAATACAACTTATACTTTGAGATTCCAAAAATAGTTGAACATTTGGCCAGGAGACCAACCCTTGACAGATCTCAAAGTGTATTCTCGAGTTGTTGCCATGGGTTTTCATTGCCCACAAAAGTCCATCATTTTGAGGATCTCCCTTATCTTTAGTTCACACTTTTTTAATCCCAAAAGCCTCTGGATCCCTGACAGTGCAAGTCTTCCCTCTCATCTCTGGACATCCCTCCTGCCACCGCACTGATCTGTGGGTGTGTGCAGCCAGCTGCAGGTTCAAACACGGCGCAGGGCTCTCGTCTGTGTCAAATCAATACAGAAAGCAAGATCTCAGTTTCCTGCTGGGTAGTGAAACCCTGGCAGCACGAGGGAAAGGAATCTCTGCGTCTTGGGGACAGTTCAGTGTCAAGCAGCCCCAGGCTCACCAGGAGGAGCCCACGTGGGGCTGGAAAGACCTTGATCCCTCTAGTCAGGTGTTTCACCTGTACGTTTGGTTTTCATCTACAGACATAGAGCAGATTTTTCAAACATCACAATCCCTCTTTGCCAAATACTTTTTCATTTGTAGTAACAATATGTAAATGATTGCTAGCAAAAGCATATATTACATAGAAAACTGTGTTTTGCTTCTTCAAAAGCTCATGTAAAGACTAGAGAGATGTTGAATTTATCATTCATTCAGAATTACTAACATTTTTCTTTTTAAGTTTTCAATTATGACAGGTATCTCAGAAATATTGCATGATTATTCTTAGCATTTGATAATGGATGTATGGATAGCTAATTATCCTGTTAAATCGTGAGACATCAATTTTGTTTCGTGACTGAATGATGTATGTCCCTGTAAGTAGGTAATACAGGAGTATTTCTAAATGACAAAATTTTCTTTGACACATCCTGCAGCCTGAAACCTTAAATTCTCCTAATTCCCCTATAGCACCACATATTTAAGACTGGTTTTCCATATTTTGTATTTACTTTCAGTTGCTAGAAAGAAAATATTTTCAGAGGAGTATCTTCTCTAGTCTAATGAACATCTACATGTTTATTTACGACTATATTGATTGGTTTTAATAGTATAAATAGGTAACATTATTATTATTGGATAAATATTATGCTGTAGAAGTGTATTTCCAGTCTTAATATTCTCATTTACAGGTTAGAGAAGGAGGAATCCTCTGTGAACTGCCTGCAATATTTGTTTTTAGCTTCTGTTTAAGTGAAAATCCTTGCCAGCAAACTTGTCAATAAAATATTCAGGGAAGTTCTATTTGCTCTAGTGTATTGAACCATAGGAAAAAATAATCCTATTTTTGAACTTTTAAGAGCAACCCCTCAATGAATAGAGGCTTTCTTTAAAAACAAACCCCACATAAGCTGATGTCCTCCAGGCACTGCAATGCTCAGATACTGCAAAGGAGGTTGGATATCTGTGGGCAGATACAGCAGGTTGGCACAGGGGAGTGAGGTCCTCCAGTCCTCATTGGGACCTGACACAAAGATGGAGGTGAGGGATCCAGCACTGTATTAACTCAGAGTTTTCACTGCCTGCGTCGGTGTTACCTGGGGGGAATCTTTTCCTGTTTTGGCAGATTTTTTCCAAATACCTTCAAGCTTCAGACAACTCCTTTTCCTTTCCACAAGCAGTTGAGATGATCAGCTGAGTGCTACAGGCTTGGTCCTGTCAGGTGAATTGCCCACAAGTACACCACTCCTTGCTAACATCAGGGCTGGAGATCTTGACCCAAAGCTACAGCTCATTCCTCCCGTGCTAGCGAGGATGGAGACCTGCCCTACTTGCCAGCTGTGGATCTCCTCGCTGATCAGAAACAACATCTAATGCAATTTAAGTCTGACATTGGGGTGGGGACACCAGATATAGAGACATTCCTCAGTACATTAGAAGGAGGAGTTGGGTGAGTCAGAGAAGAAATTAGCCTGCTTTAATTTAGGGCTGGGTATGCACACTGCACCAACAGCTCAGCATGCTCAGAGAGTCAAATAGATTAAATGCAGCAATTTATTGCCAAGATGCAGGATTTAAGCGCGGTGCATGTGTGTTTATGTTTTACACCTCTAACCTTGTCTCTGTTGTGCAGACTTTAAAATTGCACCAGTGAGAAGAGGATGATTATGGCTACCTTCAGGTATAAAATAGAGGGCTTAGGAAATTTAAAAGACAGAATAAATGAAGAGTATGAAGAGTCCTCCTACCACTCAAGGAATTTTTCAGGACCTTTCTGCTATTTGATGCAGTACAGATTTCTACAATACATTGTTAGGAGAAAGTCATAAAACATAGATTAATGACTGCATTTTCATCCTTTTGATGTGCCATTTAATGAGGTGTATTCCCTTTCATACTCAACATCAAAAGGAAAACTGCTGGAATTCTTCACATATACATCAAATAAGATTTTGTGTTAACAGGTATAATCATCTAGGCAAGAGAATGCTGCTTTTATAGCCACTGTTTTGCAGCTGATTTGATATAGACAGTCTAGTACAAGTGTTTGCTCACTAAAGTAATTGAAAATGTATGTGCAAGTTCTGCAGCTCAAGCCCACTCTGCTTCCCAGCCCCAAATGAAAGGGAACAAGGTCTCCCTCTCTGCAAGTTCGATTAAGTTTGCAATTTAAAGAGCTTTTAAGCATGTCCAGCATACTCTTACTTTACAGAATTTGTAGCTTTCATTTTAATCAATATTCTCTTTAAAGGGTCCTACTTTTAACACTTCCAGCTTTTACGATTGCCTGTAAAGTGTATACAATTATTCTGAAAGCACTTGTTAGGTGGTATGTTGAAAAGATGTCCAGCTTTTCATAACAGTGGATTGCTTCTGCAGGTAACTATGATTTTTACTAAACAAGCACACCACAGGTATCTTAAGCAAGTTTGGGCTTGCAGAAAAAAATACCTTCTAGAAAGACTGAATTACCTCCTAGATATAGCAAATCTGGCTCTGCTGTTGAAATGATTTCATTTCACTCGAAAACCACGAGCATATTGGTTTTTCAATTCAGATAAGTTTTACAACTATTATCACTGATTGAGCCCTTGTGCTGGTCCAGTCACCTATCACTGTGGGGAGAACATGGAGAAACCTCCTTCCTTCAAAGAATTTGCTCCCATTGCCTTCAAGCAGTTTTTTAGCTGGCTACAAGTGCAAGGTTTGATTTTTTACACAACTTACCAGCGCAGGTTCTGGTACTCAGGCCTCTGTGGGGTCAGGCTCTCACCCATCCAGGCACTGTCTTGGACTCATTGCCAAGTTTGCTGCCACAAACAGCAAACAGTTTTATTCCTGCCATTTCTAAGGGCTTCAATATGGTTTGTCCCAGTAGATAGCAGTGTTGCCTAAAAGTGCTGGGAATTTGTATGAAGAAAGCTTTCTACTACATATTCCTAAAATTTATGCTATACCTTAAGACTATTCATTCAAACACAATATGGGCAAATTGCAGGATGTCTCCCAAAATATAAGCTATAACAAATAGGGATTTCAACATTCATTCCTACACATTTCTGCATTTAATCAACCTGTTCTTCTCTGTGCTACCCAGTCATTTAGTGCTTAAATTCTAAAGACATTTTACAAGACCTGTGGAATTATTTTTTAAAATATAATGAGAGAGAAAGCTCTGTTTTGTTTCAGGAAAAAACAAATTCAAATAATGCTCCCTAGTTCTCTTTATAATGTTTGGATATGCAAAAGCTGGTTTGAAATTCTGTTACTCATCTCCAGCAGCAGGCTCAGCTGAAGGAACACAGGAGAGTTCTATACAGTGTTTTGCAGATACATCATTTTTCTGAACCAAGGTGAAGGTTGGTTTGCATAGAGCCATGTGCAAGTGAATAAGCACAGCCACTAGTACTGCTGTGCAATTTGTTCTTTCTCTTGTTCCAGGAGACAGCACAAATGCTTTTTTTTATTTTTGGACAAATATTGGGATTATATAATACATGCCTATTTGTCCCTGACTAATTGCTTGCCCCTGACCATAGCTTCAGGTCCTAAATTTAACTATTTCTTTCCCAAGGTGGTAATAGGAAGGTATACGGTACAGGTAATAGGTATATGTCCAAAAAATATCTCAGGTCTATTTATGAGCAAACCATACTAATAAATAAGGTAGAGAATTGTTTACTTGTTGCTTTGGGAAACATTCCCCAATTTTCTTAAGTTTATTATCAATGAGTTCTTTTGCCATGACAATATCCATATATCTATCTCTTATATGTATATATCTATACCTATATATAAATTTACTATGTGAAATCTTGAAATCCTGAGAACTAATGCTATCCACAGTGTTTGAAGATTTGAGCTAGATGTCCATTCTTCCCACAGACCTTAGAGTGACAGGTGGCTTTGAATGAGTTTTTGAATACATCTTTGGAGATTTAAAAATAGTTTTATACCAGAAGGCAAATATACAGTAGCTTCTCCTGTGAAGCTTATCTTTCAATTGCCAATAAATAGTGTATGGCTCAGGGATTTTTGATCTAGTTTGGCCTTCCATTCTGTTATACCTGAAAGGATTGCTTTAATATGCTATTGAGATGAGCTCCCACTCTGGAAGGTCATTAAATGGTGGTGAATTACCAGCTTTTCTTATCCTGAACTGAAGCCCAGCAGCTCTCTCTCAGGGCCATCACCAGGGGTCTGCAGGGAGAGGCTGGGGTAGCATTTTCGGGCTGTGATCTGTGAGCTTGGGCAGCCAGGGAACCTTCCCTTTATCAGCCATGCCACATCTTTGTCACACACTAGACTGCAAGACTGTATCTTTTCCCTCTGACTTTCTAGGGCTGACTTCATTGAGAAGGGAGACTCTCATATTTAAACTCTCATATTTTGTCTTTAATTTTGTTTGAGGTACTCTCCTTCCCACACCCTCAAAATTCCATTTACTTTTTAACAAGCACCCTATGTGAATACTATCTGGGTAAAAGTGATTCAAGAGAGAAAGAGAGTTTTGTTTTGTTGCTTTTTTCCCCCAAAAGATTATATTATATAACAATCATAAAGAACAGCCAAATATGGTTGTTCTAAGCTGTATATAATGGCATCTAATTGAAGACTTTGTGTACCCTATGTCTCCCTTTCTAAGTATAAATGGATACTTAGTGAATAACATGTCTGACTTGAACTGAAATGAAAATTAAGGTGAATCTTGGTGAGCCAGGACCCTGTATTGTATATTGATTGAAGTTTTTCATTATTTGATGTAGGTAAAGTAGCTTCTATTTCAGGATAAATATTTATCCTCAAAAAAAACCAACCAAACAAACAAAAAACAACCAACCAAAAAAGCTAACTACCTATTTATTTATTCTTCAGGGCAATATGAGTCCTGAAGAAGAGACTCTGTGGTGTTAAGAAATGCCAGCTAATAGATGGCATAGAAGACTGAAGGTGAACTACATGTGAATTTCTTTTACACAGAACTCTTCAAATGCTGGCAGTAACACAATCATTCTGATAAATAAGCCAAAGAGTAATTACTGAGCATTGGGATGGTTAGCTACCACCTGAAGGCATAATTCTACAAGACAAATGCACACGGGCTTTGACAACAGATAAGATTTCTGATTTCCTACACAGCAGAAAACTCTCCCCACATTACCACTTTACAATAGCATTACTTGTTTGATTATTATCGTTCATCTTTTGCATTATACAGAAAAGTAGTTCCAGTGGAGGTAAAATACCTTCAAAATTACCCACTCTTTCTTTTTTATAAGTAAAAGCTATTTGTCCTTATACTCTCCTCTCATACAAAATCCTTTCAGTCTGAGGCATGGGCCACATCCCAGCTGAGCCATAGGGCTCAATTTCAAGTCCAAAGGAAATTTCTGTGGGTGATCTATCTTATTACAAGAGAGAAACTGAGCTGGCTGCAGCCATCTCACCAAAGCTGAAATTCATCAGGTTTCTTCTGTTCTGGGTTAAGCTACTGTATCTGATTTAGGAAATAAGCTGGAGAAAAAAAAAAAAATCATGTTTGGCTCGTTCAGATACCACCTATAAATATAGTTAATTTTATACAGGTTAAGCATGGTTGTAAGGTGCCAGGAAAGTACATGATGCATAAAGCAGGCCTTCCAGAAAATAATTCTACAGTAAATTGTACTTTTGCTTATAATGAAGCTATATATAAACTACACAATGAGGCAAGTCATGCCCATATTGAACCATCGAGTAGCGTGCCAAACCTGAGATTATTACTTCATTTTTCTTGATTCCCTTATTTCCCACATAATTCTTTTGTTTTCCACTTTAAAAATGTTATTTTCTCTACAAAGCTCATGAAGGTCAAGAGAAATGTTACTATCAGTATACACTGTGAATAGACTGAATTTTTTATCTTGTCCTTTCAGTCTTAGAGAGTAACAGCAGGATCAAGTTTTCAAGACCCACAGATCTCGAAATGGAGAGCACCCATTAGAGACTTGGTGTGAGAAGCAGGCAGAGTCTGCATTTTCACTTCTGCTTCTTCTCTGGTGGTGGTAACTTTTGAAAAACTTGAAAATGGGGTTTATTATCCCACCTAAGGAGGTGAATGCATTGACAGGAAAGGGGAAAGGGCTGGTCACTGCAGCCACTTGGCAGCTATTTGTGTCAAACTCTGTGCATCCTGCCAGATACAAGCTTGGTTTCCATAACACCATGTGCCTGTTTATGTAACAAAGATTAAAGGCTCATTTTAACAGACATTTGCTTTCTAAATTTGTTATTAAAAGGAAACAATGACTTTTTTTTTCCCAGGTGATATTTTAGCATAATGGGAATCATCACAACGAGCAATCACGTTCTGAGCAGGTGCTTGGCTTCATCACCCTGTATTAGGAAATGTAGAGACATGATATATAAAAATGAATCTCTGGTGTCATGTAATTTCTAGTAAACGAAAAATAACTCCCCTCCTGGCAGTTAACCTTAACCAACGTTAAATTAGCACAAATGAGGTCAGAACCAGGCCCAGAGATTATTCAATATATTGAAGAAGAGATAGTCAAGTGTTTTACCTGTCATTTACTTAATTTTGTGTTTCCCCAAACTCTTACTGGCATCAAGTACACTGAATATATTTTAAATATAAATACCAAATTATGAACCTGAGTACACTTCATCTGTGTAAGCCATGAGTTAGAACTTGCTTTCACTGCTAGGACTGGAATTAGCAAACTATTTAAATAAAGGAAAAATGATTATAGGATTACTAATGAAAACAGTAGCAAAATATACACAGCTACATTAAGGAAACAGTGTACAAAAGCAACAGGTACTAAGACCCCAAGTAATTGTTGTTAGAGCAATATGCATGCTGAAAGGATATTCTCTATGTAACACCATAAATCCAAAACCAAACTATTTTCTTGCTAAATTTCCTTCAAACACAATAACTCTTAAAATTTTGATGTAAAAACCAATCATACAGTAGTTTATACTCTTAGATTTGGTTTTAGTCTCAGGGGAGACTATAGGGATGTTCTTGATTATTGCTTGCTTGTTGAATATAAATTTCTATTAAACACAAGAGCATAGCTGACACACAAAATTCACATTTATAAATAGTTTCTTATTCCCACAAACTTGGAAGAACTCTGGCCTCAAACAGCTAGCCATGCAATTAATTGTTTTTCTGTGGTGATTGGAAGCCTCAACACATTCTGCTGTTTTTTATCAGAAATGGTTTCCAAATTAAGGACTCTTGGTCAGAAATTGTGCCTGTACTTTGTGCTTTCCAAGAAATTACTCATAATAGGAAACAATCAAGTAAATGTACATGTGCTTCGAAAACCATGTAGTTTAGGAGCTGTGGAGATTTTTCATGTGAAAAGCTGCAGCTCAAATTAATTTGACACATTAAAATGTTTCCCACCACTTTCCCTGACCAGAACTGCTTGGCCAAGATGGTGTAGACAGAACAACATTTCTCTTAAAATGAGGTTTTGACTGCCAGGGCAACCTCACACAAGGCTGTTTTTATCTTTTACTCTGGTGACAAGGTGCTAGTCTGATTGCTGTAATTAGGGATTCAACACATTCTAATATTGGAAAGCAAATAGCATTCTTAATGCAAACCTTTACTCGGGGAAAAAAAAAGAAACAAACCACACTAAGCTATAATTCCCAGAAGTTTGAGAGAGAACATTTTAAAGCTGGCAGAGCAGAGATAAATGAAAAGAAAACACTTTGAAAGCATGTTTCAAGCAAAACATTTCAAAGTGTTACCAACAGAAAACCAATAAAGACTTCCTTTACCACATTGCTTCACAGTTGTAAACCTGTGCATATAATTTTTCTTAAAAAACACTCAACCTCCTCTGAGGAGTCACCACCCAAGCAGTCTCAGTAACAGCTGTCTGGGAGCTCAAGAATTTAGGTGACAAATGAAGGAAATCCTGCTGCTGCTGACTCACTTCACACAAAAGGAATTGCAGATGACCTGAGCAAAGTCCTGTCTTGAACGAAATCAGGAAAAGTCACAGAAATGCACTGAGACCTGTTCTGTTTCTCAGAACAAGTAGAACTTTTCTGGTAGAACAAGTTAACTATCTCTTGGGTTTTAAGCCATTGGTGAAAGGAAGAACGTCCAGCAAAATACGCGTACCTCTGGCCAGCGGGAAGTGAGAAAATGGTATCTGAAAATATGAGAGAGCAAGTCTGAAGAACAGTCTGCAAGGTGGGTGGAGGAAAGTCCTTTAATTAGGGCAGACACACTGACTTTGGGAAAAAATATGGACAGGTCCCCTTTTGTCCTCAAATGCTGCGTGGCCCTGTGCAACAGCAAGATCTTTCAAGGAGATCACTCAGTAACACAGAAGCTACTAGTTTAAATAAATATTGCAAAAAGCATTGCCAGAGAGCATTTATTTTTCATATGTTCCCACAACTGACAGGGTTATCTCCTCCAAGCCTGCTTTCACAGTCAAGCATGATGCCATTCAACAATAGTAGAGGAAAAGCAGCATACTTCACACAAGATGCACCTTTAGATTCTTCTAACTACCCTCACAGTAAAACTTCGTATGTGTTAAAATGGCATCACATAAGTTGAAACCACATCAGCCAAGAATTCATTCTTCTGTTTTCTTGGAGAAATTGTGGATTCAAAAGAACTACTTCAGCTAGGGTACTAATTGGGTGTTTTGGGATCTTTGAAGTGATAATCTAAAACCATCAGAAAATACAGGCTTCCTCTAAAAAAAAATAGTAGGATCACAATAGTAATGGTTTGGGGACTTAAAAGGGGAAAAAAATAGCTGGATTGTGTAGATGAGTGTAATTTTTGCATGCATTGTCCAGAGACCCTCTATCTTAGGAAAATGTCTTGGCAAAAACAAACTGAAGTTAGGATTTTTCTACGGCAGTTTAGAAGTGCTTGGAGCTACTTCTTCCATTAGCACACAAAAGCTGAAAAAAATAAAAGCAGGTGGTATAGTAAAATATTTTGTGGATCAGATAAATGTTAGCATTGCATAGGTGCCCTTGATGTTGCTTCCCAAACCTAGTTGTCTGCACGTGGTCCTGAATGTTGCAAAACATAGAATCCCAGAATTGCCTGGGTTAGGAAGGGACCTTAAAGGACATCTAATTCCAACTCCCCAGCCATGGGCAGGGACGCCACCCTCTAGACCAGGTTACTCAGAGCCCCATCCAGCCTGGCCTTGAACAAATCTCTTTGTGTATTAACAGGTTTCTCCCTCTTCAACGTGCAGGGAAAGCAAGGTACAAATCTCAGTTTCACGGATCTTAGGTGTCACAATATTGAGGGCAACATCTTGAAAATCCCACTGAGACAGACGTCAGTTCCTGATTTCCCCAAGGTGAAGACACACTGCACACCTAGGGTATTTCTTGACACTTTTTGCCTCAGGGTAGGATTTAGTACGATCGCTTTAAGATGAAGGCAACTGCATAAAGGTAAATTTCCTCCCAGATTTAGAACTAGCTTGATGAAGGGAATTATTGATTACTGATGAAATGCTAATACCATGCTAAATGTAATTTATTCAAGAGGTAGCTATGCTGTTAATGAACAGAAACATTACTATGCCTGAAATTTACAGGATGATGTAAAAGTAAAGCGTATGCTCAAGGTGTTTTTACACTTGAAGATACTTTTTAGTCAAAATAGTACATGAAAGTTCAGGGCTGCCATTTTTAACACTGTATTGTTCCAAATTCTTTATTTGGTTGGAATACAGGAAAGAAGTGGCATTGCAAACTGGCTGCTTAGTGACCAGCCTGGTGTGGGGCCGTCCACAGACTTGGGGCAGGGGTTGGGGTGCACTCCCTGGGCTTGCACCAGAGAGCCCTGCGATGGGACTGGGAGCCCAAATCCTGGGATGTGAGCCCTGCAAGGGGATTAAGTCAGCCTTGAAAGGGAGAGAACAGCAGCTGACTTGCTGGCAATGTGGTTGTTAGGGGAAATGCGTAGGTTTTGTGAGAACCACAAAACAGTCAAACAGAGTTCAGAAAGGTCGAGGAACTTGAGGAAGCAAAGTCAACCCTTCTCTGTGGTACTAAAACTTTACATGGAAATTTTTGCAGATGACTTTTACCTCTCTGAAAATAGAAACTGATAATGAAACTGTGGACTTGAATTTAATGATCCCAGTGTGAAAGGGCACCTGTAAAATGATTTCTCCTTTTGTTGGCTGCTTCTAACCAACAGTTTAGAAAAACATAAACACTTGACAGCAACAAAAGGCGTTCTTTCTTTCCCCTGACCTGAATGCAGTAATTGCTACATTTATTTTATGATTCTCTTTTTGGAAAAAAATAAAATTAAATTGATGATGAGCAGAGCAGAGGGCATTTGGAGCCAAAAAAGATAAGTGACAGATGGTCACTGAATGACCACACAAAGTCATAACATCAGAGATCCTGGAAAGGACTCCGGCCCAAACAATGAGTAACGTGACATAGTTTCCTAAACTTAAATAGGCACTTTTGAAGCATAACTCTAAAATCACCCTGAAGTATTTTTAAAACTCCTCAATATTGTGCCTGTGGGGGGAAGCTATTTTTTGTGTGTTGGCAGTGATTTCAGGAGTGAATTTTGGCAAGCTCAGCTGAGTTCCCTCACTGCACAGTATATAATAATGTTCATTATGATTATATCAAATACTATCCATTTTGTGCAGAATTAAATTTGATCTAATTTTGAAATGAATTCAAACTCCTAATGCCCAGGTGCATCCTGGAATCAGATTTTTCTTGGTAATTAGTCCATGACTCCTTGATGGTTAATTTTCTAAATTTTGTACAAAACTTGTATTGCATTTTACATTACTGCTTTTTGTATGGAAAACATTTAACAGAGCAACAAATGGGTCCTCTATTCTACCTTTTTTTCTTAGAGGCCAAGAAACCACAACAGTGGCCCACAAAGATTCCCCAAGCTCGCTCAGTGCTTTGCTCCTGAAGAAGCAGAATACCTTTCCAATCTTCAGGGCTGAAGCTCTGGAGAGTTTTGAGTGTTAAGAGTTTCTAATCTTTTATTCTGCTTCACTTATCTGGCAATACATATTCATGAGGAAGGTCATTATAGCAGCACCCAGTAGTGTGGCTCCAGTGTAGAGCAGCAGCACTCAGCTCTCAACAGCCAAACTCACAGAAGCTCAGCAGTCAGGAGAAAGCAATATTCTGAAACCTAATGAAACCAAAAAAGTTTTCACCTGCATTACTGGGCTACCAGGGGGAAAAGAGCTTTCGAACTTATTTGTGTCTGTCTTCCTAGAGATATTAAAAAGGCATTTTGCCTTGAGAGTGCTCTGGCAGGTACTGCATACCTGTATTTTTCAACTGCCAGAGGAGTGCTGCACAGGGCAAGTGGGGACAGTGGGACAAATCTCATGGATTCAAAGAGCCTGGTCACCAAATATCAGAGAAGAGGGGGCTGAAAAGCAGTGCAAGGATCGGGTTTGTTCTTCTACAGCTGTGGTCTGTGACCACTCCAGATGTTGGTAACAAACTTGATACTAAAAAACTTTCGGTGTAAGACAAACTAGCAGCTAAATGAGCTTTGAGTAACAATTAGATGCAGGGCTGAGATTTTAGAGGAAGATCCTGGAGACTGGCTCAGGCCACCTGAGCTTGAAGGAACTCTGCATGTACTGGGGTAACCGCAATCCTGTCCACTGGCCCCAAACACAAGCACATACAAATGCAACATTACAGCATCCCTCCTTTAAATGACACTTCTCAAATACCCCAAAAATCTACTACCTTTCAGTTCCCTGCCTCACATCACTCTATTTGTACTCTCAGTGCAGTATAAAACAATTTTTCAAGTGATTTTTAGTTTCATGATAGTAAAACTGTATACAGATTACTTAAAGACTAACATATGCTAGATAAAATGTTTCTACCATTCAAACAGGCATACTTTTAAACATTTCAATTAAGCATTTAATTCAAATTACTTTATCATTACTTATATCAATGTCAACACATTTCAATGTATATAACTGCAGGTGCATTTGAATGAGTGGGTGGCAGTAAATGTATAACCAGAGTATTTCAATACCACAAACTGAATATTAATTTCTTATCAACTGTTTTGCCAAAGCATTAGTTTGACTCATTAGATTCAAGTGCCTGTGAATGTATGAGAGTCAAGGAACAACAAAGGAGGGCTTTCCCATCCCCCAGCATGGAGGAGGAAGGCCATTTCCTCCCATTCTCACACATATGTGCCTCAACAGGAGGAACATGTAATGCTGCAATACATTTTCCTCCAAGTGGCTGCAGAAGCAAGTGAAAAGGGGATAAAAATGGCAGTGAGTCCCTTGTATGCAGTCTGGGGCTACTAGGGTGTGAGTAGAGATCTCATCCCACTGCCTTTCTAGGACCTGGCAGCTTCTGGAGGAATCCTGCCCCATGTTGGTATCTGTCTCTCATTTTGGAATGGAGGATCAAGTCTGGGTCCTGAGTGTTTTTTCCTCTCTTTATTGTCAGCTTTTATCTTTTCTGCTCTGGGGGATTAGCTGCCTCTGCACTGCAGTCAGGGTACCCCACTTTTTTATTTCAGTGATTTCAAGGTAAGATTTTATTGTATCCCTATCACTGCTGTGGTCCTGGAGACAGTTTCTGTACCTTCCCTCACTTACCTGTATTCTGCCTGTGATTTTGATCTGAAAGGTTCTTTCTTCTCTGAACACCACCTTCCCTGCTCTTGACTGTGCCAAGTGACTCTGACACATCTGCCCTTGGCCTCTGAACCTATCCTGGGCATTGACCAGCTCATTGCAGGGTTACCTGAACTGCATCTGGAGCATCCCTACCAGCCTTGTGACAACTTGATTTTAGGTGTTTTTGAAGGAAGAAGTGATTTTCCATAGCTCAGATAGCTTTTATCAGAATATTCTTAATATGAAAAAATGATGCCATTCAACGAGTTAAAACTACCACCCTCTAGAGACTATTCAAAATTCAGTAACCTTGGCAACAAAATAAAAAGCAATTCTGATTAGCTGTTTAAAGTGGGGAAAATACACCCTTACATATGTGAACATATTGTTAACAGATTGGTTTCTGTTGTTCTTATTTTCCTAATTGTATGGCTTCCTCAAACATTCCAGTATTAGAAAATACCACATTTTATTCATATAAAATTTGTCCTACATTACAGAACATCATCTGATCAGGAATAAAACCAAACACATCTCTCTGAAACAGAGTCAGAAAATGGTGCAGGAGCCTACAGACATTCTTGTCAACTGACTATAAACAGAAAATAACAGTATGCACTCAGGTGATTTTTCAAGGCAAACTGAATAGTGACTCATTATTATTTTCACATCTTATCTTTTGGAGAGTCTCTAAACTTGCTCTATCCCCTGAAGAGGCATGCATTTCAGGGTAGGAATCAAACCAGGAACATTCCCTTCAAAGCTGAAGCCTCGTACAGCTCCAGAAGATGAGCTGTGTGCTAAGAGACAAGCTGGTGAGTCTGGACAGTGCTGCTAAACATGGAAATATCTGGGCCTAAGGGGAAAAGGTTGAGTGGATCTGTGCCCCAGCACCACCGAGGTCCCGGGTGCTCTGCACCTCCTCAGGGCTTCACAACTGAATTTGGCTGCCTGAGATTTTCTTTTTGCCTTTGCAAATCATACCAAAGTATTAGCCTCGTGCACTTACAAGGCTTGAGGCAGTAAGCTCAGGCCATCTAACAGCAAACTGCTCAAAGTGCTGTATGTTTTCTTCTTTTAAGTTTGTGAAATAATTTGTTTCCCCAAGCTAGTGATAATATGGATTTGGAGCACATCTTTCCCAGATTTATTTAATAAAGGGCTACCATTTTTCTTCTAGCAGGAACAATCAGAGAAAAGAAAGCTATTCTCCTCCACACAATGGAAAGTGGGATTATAGAATAAACGCAAGGGAGATAAGAAAGGTGAATCAATTTAAATGACCTTTACTCAAGCTTCATTGAAACAAATGAATAAGAGGATTTATCTACCAGAAAATAAAGCGGAAATAAGAAAATAATGGCTAAACAGCAAACTAAAGGAAAAATTCTAATTATATTGAAAGAGATTTGCCAGGGTTCCTTAGTTTAAAATTAAAACCAGCTTAGAGTATGTTGAAACATGTATAGATTAAAGCTGAGCAAACATAATAGACCCACTTGGACAGCTAAGCTAGGAGTAGGATAGAACGCAGTGCTTGCAGCTGAGAAAGGGCTTTGCCTATTTGCACCATTAACTTTCTAAAATGTAGTCCTCCTACCTTATGGAACAACTGTTTTAGAGATTAATTGGCTTACCATAAAATCCTATTTTTTATTTCTCACATAGGATGGGAGCTTAAGTAGTCCATTGCAAAGCTAGGCAAAAAAAGCATATAAATGGAATTTTAATGGTGCCACAAGCAATAGCTGTGGGGCTGAAGGTCCCAAGTGTTGGCTAAGCCCTGTCCTGGTGCACAGGGCCCTCACCCTGACATTGGCCTGGCTGTGCCAAGCAGAGGCATCCCTGGGATAGTGCCAAGTGTGCAAATCCCTGCTCTCCAGAGCTGGTGGGTGCCAGCCAGCACCAGCACCCCAGTAGCTCTAGGAGCCCACCTGGAGCCTTTGCTGCCCACAGCCAGCTCCACACTGCTGCTGAGCAGCCTGAACAGCATCTGCCTTCCAGTGCTGGGCAGAACCTTATGTGGGTTGTTTTTTCCCCATAAATATTTTTTTCCATATTTGTGAACAAACCACCTTAAATAAGCAAACTGCATATGCAGTTTTCTGGTGCCTTTCTTTGTTTGCTTAGCTTAAACCTTAAATCTTTGCCCCCTTTTGATATGGCAATCAACCAACTCAGACCATTAATTACATGGTGATAAATTTCTTTCAGAGCACAGATACCAGGGTAATAGGTTTAAGCAAAGTCATGGAATTTGGCAGCTTTCCTTTCCTAGCAAGATTATGTCAGTGCTCCTAAATCCATCGATCCAGTGAGACAGTAATTAGTTAATTTAATGAGAATCAAAGGATTTTAGCCTGTAGAATTTACAGTACTAACAAGACAGGTTATTTTTGGAAGTTATTTCCAATAAAAACACTTCCATCAGCCAGCAAGAATATTGTCTCTTGATTAAAAAAACAGAGCATCATTTATCGCTATCACCACAGGGTTAGGCTAATGCTGGAAAATGTCCTGTGCTCACACTGGTCTTGGCTACTGTTAGAGAGTGCCTGCTTTGTTTTAAGAACATCATTACAAATCACCTTTTTGAACACCTTCTTAGGGTGCAGCCACGTGCATGGGTGGTTCTGATTCTTCTCGTTAATTATTTTCCCCCCAGTGAGGAGATTTCTGCTGGTGCCTGATTGCTGTGGCTGCCAGGGGTAATACAGTGGGCAGGGGAAACAAGGCTCTACTGCAAAAGGCAGATTTGCTTCGCAGCAAGATAGGCCCAAGAAATATTGGTTTCAGCTGAGGGGCTCCACACAAGCCAAACGTGCAGGAAAGCTGTGTTGAGCTTGCATGATCCTTCCTGAAGACTGCCTTTGCCATATCTCTAAAGAATGATTAATTGTTCTGAAGAGGCATCCTAAACCTGGCATTTAATTTAACTCTGCAGAGACGTAGCACTTCTGCTGTTAGCACAAACAAGCAAAGAAACCAAAACCATTTTGCAAAAGAACAAACCAAATAAAGCCAACGAGGCGCCAACTAAAGGAAAAATGCAGCCCACGAGCCTCTGTTCATTCACCTGTGCTGAGCAGGCCCAGGGATAAAAGCATCTGAGGCAGACAGACAGCTGGACATAGCCCGCATTCCCCCATTCCCTCACTCTCCTCCCCGACTTTGGCTGGGCAAGGGACCTCTGGAAAGAAGATACATTCTGTGAAGTGTGTCCTGCAACTGCAAGAATTCAGGCATAAGGTAGCCTCCACAACCTGTGAGTTATCAGCCATGCATACCTTCACTTTTGTAGACCGCGTTTGCGGCACACGAGCTGTGAACGGAGGTGGGAATATTACTCCTCTCTGAAATTGGCTCTAATTCTGGCTTTCACCACAAACTTCATGGCTCCTTTCATGGGTGATTTTGCTTTTTCTCCAGCATCCAGCCTGAACACTTCAGATGGCTCTAAGGGAGAAAGGTGAAGATGAGAAATATTTTGTGGCAAAACTTTCCTTACAATATAAATATTTAGAGGGGCATGAGTTCCTGAGGTGTTTATTTAAAAGCATCTTCTATTTACAGTCAGCTCCAGAATCACTGCATAATATCCCCTTAATGGAAGTAGTCAGTTTACACATAAATATGACAACTTTTTCTCTTGTATTTCTCTTTGCTTACACAAAATAGACATTTAAGTATAAAAATATTGTGATTAAATTGGAGAATTAGTTGGCTGAGTACTTAAACAATTCCCCTACCAGAAAAATAGGATCTATTTAACTAAAAGAGTCAATGTCTTCTCTGAGGATGCTTTAAAAGATTATTTAAATCTTATAAATATTTAAAGACCTGCATAGAAGTTAATGGATTTTTAAAGAAAAACAAAACAACGTTTTCATGAGCAACAGCATCTTATCTTCTACTAAACCAATTAAATAAAAGAGTAAATCCTATGTTGTGACTGTATTTTGAAAATTACCTTGGTTGAACTAGGTTGTATCTGTTGAGATGCAGCCAGGATTTTGCTGAAAACAGCACAGATGTTTTTCAGCTTAAACAGGTAAAGCTCGTGCTATAGGAACATCACACGGCCTTCAAGAACCACTGTGGGGATGCAGGATTCCCATCCTTCCCTTTCTTTGCTGTAAATAGCAGGCCCTGGCCAGTGTCTCATGCATGATTCCCATGCTCGTTTTACCTGCCTGAAGACCAGACCTTCATGGTTTATGAGTAGTCATAATATTTCTGAGGGGGTTAAAAAAGAAACTAAATCAGATTAACTTTTTAAATAAAACTACTCAGTGCAATCATCTGTTTCTCCCTGATGGTAGTGACTGAGTATGTTGACTATATAAAAGTTTGGTTTTACACAGATCCTTGGGCATTTGAAGGTGGGAACATCTTCAAGCCTGTGGAGTGGTGACTGGTTAGATGGGGCCTCACATGGTGTGTCTTGGACACTTGTGAGGAAAGCTCCCCAGTTTCTACAAAATCTCAGCTCTAACAGAAGGAAAATAAATCCAAACATCTCCAACTTTTATCATTCAAAACCACCCATTTCATTACCACTCTCTGTGCTAAACAAGCATTTTCCTCTTGGTAATTAAGCTTGATCATGAAGACAAAAACATCATTTACACATATTTTTAAGTCAAAATATTGGTCTGATTTCATTTACTTCACCACAGAGCTGGTGTGCACCATGTCTAAGTGAGAGGAGAGCAAAGGCCTTGTTACCATTACACTTGAATCTGCAGGAAGTTTAAAGTGATGTGAATAATGGGAGGGTTTTTTTGGTTTTTTTTTTTCCAATGCTTTGGTTTTTTCTCACTGAACACATTGACAAATGTTAAGATGAAACCTCAGCTGAAGGAGATTCTGCAGAAACACTGGCCCCCTAGCAACACTGTTACTATGCACAAGGAGTACATAAAAACTTACTCCCCTAAAAGACCATGTTTGAGGAGGGAATAAAATTTTATTTTCTTTTAAAATAAAGATAAGGTGCTTGCAAATGTTTCACATACCTCTAAATATACTGTAAGCACAAGTTGAATAGAGGCAGCATTCATAATATAAACTCAGAATGACGACCATGGTACGGAAGCAGACAACTAGAGGAACCAGAGACAGAGATCTTTTCTGTGAAAGGCATGTTTCCACCACTACGAGTGGGGAGAAACAGAGCATTTGATTTCAAGTCCAGAGAAACAGAAGTAAAGAGGACAATAGCATCCACAAAGGGGAGCTGCCATAATAAGGGAGGGCACGTGAATGGGGAAGGCTTTTGGCAGCCTAGATAGGCAGGAGAGGCCTCGGCCTGCACAGAGAGCTGCCCCACAAAAGGCAGTCCTGCAAGAAAGCAGAGTGAATAGGAGAGGAAAATGAATCTTTTCACTGGCCAGATGAAGGATGTGCTCAGAACAATGTGCCTCCAGGAATAAATCCTCTTTCTCCTCTCTCAGCAGCTTACTCAGGAACCAGAGCCCACAGACTACTAATGATTGCAGTCAGTTAATGAATATGTGCTGTAGTAGTGCAGCTTATGAAGCATCCAGCAATTTTTTAAAACTGTGATTTATCCTCCAAACTCTTGCTAAGGAAGAATCCTATCAATATACATCTCTAAGCAAATTCTTTGAATGTGCTTCTCTTAGTGATTGCATATTTTCTCTTTAATGACCAAAGCTTTTATGAGTTGGTGTACAGTGCAGTACAGGTCCCAGAATGCCTGTGAGAACAGCTTCACTAAGATGCATAGGCTTGTATACTTATACATTTGGTCACCAGAAACAAGGGGGTTCTTTCTCTTCCAACAGCACAAATGCACACAAAAAGCAGACTGAGCTGCTGAGAACTTAACTAAGGGTCCTCCATGCTGATATCCTGGAAAGAAAGATCCAAGCTCTGCTGCCCTCCATCACTGTGAAACTGGCAGGGCTCTAGCCCTGACCAGCTATGTGCACAGTGAGTCATTTTGATATTCAGAAAAGGCTATTTTGCACCCACATTTCCCATGGAAGCAGAGGTCTGAGTCCCAAACAGCTGCACTGTAGAACACCAACACCGCTGCCATCACCACCTGACAGGGCCATGTGCCCAACAGGCTCACCAGCTTCTGCCACATCCTGGCAGATGGAATAGGAGCAAGCATTAGGAAAAATGTGGGATTTTTTTTTTTCCTATCTAAAAAACACCTTTTCCAGCAGCAGGCTTTGTAGCTTGTTTTACTTTTCCAGCTGAGCAGACTGAGTGCAGATGCAGCCTAAGGTAGTGCTTTTCATTTTGTACACCCACATTCACAAGCCTGTCTCATTGTTCGTGCTTTCGACAGAGGTTACCAATTATACTTCATGTAGTACATGGCAACTGTTTACAAGAAAATTACGTTGTTTATATATTTTTCCTACAGTTAACAAATTATCTTAAATGTCAAGTTGCTTGATACAGAAATAAGGGAGCCTACTGTATGCTTTAAAGCACTACAATTGTTGGTAAATTGCACTCAGCACAGAATTATAGACATCATTCTGAAGGAAAATACTTTCCCAAGGGATTCACCTGACATCATAAACTATGAAAATGAAGGCTTAACCATTTATAAATGTCAGCAGAACAAAACCACGCCATTTTTTGAGCACAATTAGTCATGTGCAGTTAACTGTTTAACACTTGCACTGTACTGCTATTGATCTCTGATTGCTTTCATGAAATTAATTTGATAGCTGTTCATTTATCATTAATTGTGGTGTGAGCTTCAGAGGGGCTTGAGAGCATGAAGGAGGTTGGTTCACAGACTGGACCCAGCAGGTTTTGGCATAATGAGTAAAAGTGAGCCACATCTCTCATTCTGCATTTACGAGCCACGCAAAACAATCATGCTTGTCCTCACCACTGTCTTCTGCATCACTGTGGCAGCAGTTTTTATCAGCTAGAGCCATTAGGCATTGAAAAAAATCAGTGTTTTCTGTTTTCATACAGAGGTGCTGCCAGTCAGGGGCTGTGGCTGGCTCGCAGGTGCAGTTCAGGGCAGCAATGAGCCAGCACCCTCTCCTCTGCTCAGCCTCTGCTCAGTGGTAGGAGCATCAGCACAGCAAGTCCATCTCCCTCAGCTCCACAGGCAGGTTGGTGAATCCCAACAGCTTCAGATAACACTCATTACCCCAGGAAGTCGGTGATGGTACAGTTGTTTCACTGACCAGTGCCTTTTCTCCTTAAGGCTGATTCCCTGTTGGGAAGATGGTGACCCATGTGGAAACTTGCCATACTACACAGCTGTATGTACGGTTGCCACTTCCCCTCACTCTCCTAATAGTCTTCTATAAAAAATCCAGCTCTGGTGGGCAAAAGTGCCTCATTTCAACGCCCTTGTTTTCCTCCTGGAGATCCCTTTGCATAATATGAGAAGAGCCAATCTCCTGCCTCCATGCCTGTCACTTTGCTTTCTGACGCTGCGCTGCTGTTTCAGCAGATGGAGAGTGTGGCCTCTTTTGTAAAGTAGCAACTTCCTGGTACTCGGTACTTCTGATACAAATCCTTGTTTTTTCCACAGTTACAATGGCAAATCATAAATATTTGCTCTGGTCTTAATAATGAGTATCATTCTAATGTTTCAGAAGAGCCTCAGTGCTCTTGCCTGTATTCACCCTATTTCAATGGAGTAGCAAATGGGATAGACGATTCACACAAATTACACTGGCAAACCATACCCCATCCCTGTATCACACTTCAGTGGTGTCTTTCTGTGCCTTTCCAGCAGCAGAGCATCAGCCTCTGCAGAAGGAGCTTTACTATTCATTATGATGGTAATGTAGTATGATTTGCACTTGCTTCATACATATTACATATTTCAGATGGATAATAGGGGGAACAGTATAAATACCCAAAGAAAAAGCATAATAGGTTATAATACCTAGACAGGAATTCCAGAAAGAGAAAGACAAATATAGTTGTTGAGAAATATTTGGGAGAAATCTGAACCAAACAGTCTTAACAAAACTGACTGCAGAAAGAGGAATTAGAGCAGCCCCAAGAAGCATGTAATTTCCAAAGTATTTCCTTTCAACTAACTTGTGATTTAGAAGATGAGCATCCTATGCAGACTGGCATTAGAAATGAGATTAAATTGGAAGGAGGGAAAGGAGAAAGGAGGGAAAAAGTTCAAAATGAGGGAAAGGTGAAAGAGATGCATGCCTTAAAAGCAGTGAATTGTCACTCAAGAGACAGTGACAGGACTATGACAGGTAAATAGAAAGATTTTTTTCCCAACAACAGAACCATTTCAAGAATGTTTCACTATCTCTTCTTATTTACATTAATGTGTGTTTGGTCATTACAGATGATGAAAAATGACAGTAACAATGTTCTTCAGCTACAAGGACAGTCAGTGTTTATGAAGGAAGATTGGGCTACAGCGTCCCATGGTCTACAAATATCTGATGACAATTGGATGGTCCCAGTCAGGCCCCTGCACCCCATGTGTGCCTTTTCTACAAAGTGAAGATTGTATTTGTTATAGCTTCTTTTCTCTGAGCATTTTATATGGGATACCAGCTCATATATCAAATCATATTTCATTATCTTTTATGGTAATGCTTGGGCCATATATCATATTCTCTAATAAATCTTAGCTTTGCCAGCCCAGCAGAGTATCATAATGTTACCTTTCAAAACACTGCTTTCAGCAGTGGATACACAGGGCTGCATCTTTCCCATGGCTTTTTTTGCAGTTTATCAAAATGAAACATGACATCTACTGTAAATGATATTCCCATTTAGTGCTTAATGATACATCTGCTTCCTCTCATCCACAAATTCTGATGGTTTGCTAAAGAGATATTTTGTTTAGTGACAACCTGTATGCCAAACTGAGGGTTT
The DNA here is from genome assembly GCA_013398275.1 of Promerops cafer. Classification (NCBI taxonomy): domain Eukaryota; kingdom Metazoa; phylum Chordata; class Aves; order Passeriformes; family Nectariniidae; genus Promerops; species Promerops cafer. The sequence goes on from VZSE01005944.1 coordinate 1,304,605, forward strand.
GTTATCTTCAGCCTATCAGCAATGGAAGCTGATGCAATTATGAGTTGGGACTATGAGCTAAAATAGCTCAGATATTACAACAAAAAAAAGTGCTGCAAATACTGGATTTAACACCACGCTGACTTCCAGAAAAAAAGATTAGCTTTAAAATTTGAGGTGCCATCAAGCACTCCTATTGTTTTCCAGTCTAAGGGTTAAAAAAAAAAAGATGCTCTGCCAACAATAACTTGACCAAGAAGTGACCATTATTGGCATGGAAAATGTGGAAGACATAATAATGTCTTTCCATTAGCTGGTGTACTTGAATAGCCATGTGGACACAGTCAGAATTTCATGGGATTTGGGGGAAATAGAGCATAGAAAAACCTGTTGCTGCAGCCCCGGTCTGTGCCATGTTCCACAGCCTCTGGGCTGGTACCAGTCTGCTGTCCAATGGACAGCAGGGCTCAGCATCCAAAATTTAGGCAATCAGTTTCCAAGGATTTTTGACAGGCAGAACATGCAACTTACAGTAGACCTACAGCAAGGTGTAATTTTTGCAAGTTAAGCTAAAAAGGGCTAAATACAGTTTATTAATTTCTGTCTAAATTAACTTTATATTTCTTTTTGTTTTTCTCTTAGACTCTAGAATTTTTCAAAGGAATTTTCTGAACTTTGATAGAATCAGTGGATGTCTCAGTGTTGTAAATTAGCTCTTAACTCCACTGAAACAATAACCTGAAGGAGTTAAATATCCATGGTTTTGTTGTCAGGAATACTCAGTAAAAAACCCCCACATTTCTTTTGTGATTGGTATCCTGACTGTACATCCATAAAACCCAAAAAAACCTCCACTTTCATCACTGGCTTTTGGCCAGGGTTGTGTGTGGGAAGTGGGCATGGCCTTCTTTCTCCATTCCACTGACTCTGGAGGTCATCCTAGGGAGCAGATGGCTCTCTGGCCATCACTCACAAGCCTCACTCACACACCTCTCTGACAATGCATTAAGCTGTTACCATGATCCCAAGCATCCCAGGGACTTGGCCTTGTCAAAATAAAGTTGACTTCTGGATGACATTCCAAATGTTAAGATATCTGAGGTTCTACTGGAAGAAGGCAGAAAATTTATTTAATACGAGTCTTTCACCTGAATTTCCAACCATTGCCATGCTGACATCTGGTTAAAGGAAGGAGACAAATCATTATTTTTTATCTTACCTGTCACTCAGTACATTTCCTCCTTAGAAAGCTGATAGCTCGAGTCACACCCTTAGAACCACGTTTTGGCTCCTGTTCAAATGAAGAAAGTACAAATCCATTATTTCGAAAGACTGTTTGATATTTAAAGAGATATTCATGTTTTTCTGAATATTACATCTTCTAAGTCAAAACTCTATGGCCACTTGAGTGGCCCTAACTCATCTATGCCCTTACCCAAAGTCTCTAGCTTTGCTAAGTTCTCTTTCTGCCAGGATGATCTCTTCCTTCCTGACACCCCAGGAAGGCCAGGAATGACGTGGTTGTGATGAGTGCAGCCATTTCTACACATCCCATCCTAGAATGGGGACTGAAAGCTGGATCCTCTCTCCTGTCCCACCCAGGCCACCAAAATGATGCTCATTTCCCTGTGCTGTGGCTGCCTTTGTCTCCACAGTGACACTGGTGCTTTAGCTGCCACCTGAATGCCATCCCTCAGCTCTCTGCCTCCTGCCACCACTCCAGCCCCATTCCTGTGTCCCAGGGCACGGAGATGCTGCTTGGAGCTAAATCAACATTGCCTTCATTTTCCACTTGCTGTTCTCCAAACTGGTTTTACTTCTCTCCCTCCAGTTCAGCTGTCAAATGAAGAAAAAAAGTAATAAAAACATCCATTACCTCAGACGTCCCACGTAACTCTAGTTCTTTGCTCCATTCTCAGACCCATCCTGGAATTGCATGAAAACCTCTGTAGTTATTAGAGGAAATTCACTTCATAGGGACAAAAATCTGCAACCCAGCAGCAGAAGTTACATTGAAAAGAGTTTGTCCGTGTAAAGCTCTTGATGAAAGGAAAATGTGACAACCAAATTTCCTTCTCTCATCTCTCTTCTTTCTTCACCTGGCACAGACTTCATGAGGTGAATGGAAGGGCTCCCATTGATGTCAGTGGGCTGGAGATCCAGTTCTTGATGTCCGTGCTTTGAGGGACAAGAGAGCAAAGAGCACCTTTGTACTGCCTCTGTCTGGGTAATTTTAATTGTGGCAGTGGAGCAAAACAGCACCTGTACCTACAGGATGGAAAAGAGAGTGTTAAAAAGGGGCTGAGAAGTGCTGCAAGACAGGAGGAACTGCCTGTCAGGGAAAATAATGAGGAGACTAGGAGGTGTGTTTGGTGTGTTTTTTAGAGAATGTTTAAAGAGCTGCTGTCTCTTCTCTGTGTAAGTGCAGTGTTGATTTTAGCCAATGTGTCCAGTGGACGTGTATGTCCTTCCCACTGAGATGGAGATACCTGCTCCTGCCCAGCTTTCCTCCTCACTGGCCAGCAGCTTCTGCTGGACACAGCTCCCGAGAGCAGGGCCTGATCGCCATCCATCTGCCAGACACTCCTTTTCTCCTCTGGAAGACCTCTCCTGCCTGCTCTGTGCTGAGGGGCTCCCTAGGGATGCAGGGCAATTTCCCCCTTTCAGTCTGCTACAGGAACTGCCCCCACATAAATTATCTGCAGGGCCAGCCTGAGCACGCTGCATAACACTGATGATACGGGGAGCCCAGCACGGGCTTCCTGCCACAGGGAGCTGCAGCTACTGCAATTTTCCCCCAGGACAGGGGATCCAGTCTATCCTGCTGGCTGCTTGATCCTTAAAATATCCTCTATATTTTCCTGCTTGCAAACTAGTTCAATTTTCTGAAGACTAGATTCTCTCTATATTAATGACGAAGGAAATCAGCTTTCTTGCAAGACGTTTCTCTAACATTTCCCTCAGCTACAAACAAATGTAAGCTTTGAGAAGCTCTCTTAGCAGGAATGCCTGAGACTTGGAAATGCTCATACTCTTACTGGTATTACAGGTCACTGTCCTTCACAGCACTTACCAGAGCTGAAACACTAAATAGCTTGTTATTTCTGTTTAGAAATGTGTCTGTGCTTGCACCCCCTAGTAACCCTAGTGTAGCAAGCAAAGATTAAACATTCAAGCAATTTAGCTTAGTTCCAGTTCATTTTCAATTAACAGGAGAAAATCCTTTCAGACATAATAGGCTATTTCTGGTTGGAGGTTAGTTTATTTGTCTGACTAAAGTAAGTATTTGGGCTTACAAGTTAAACTTGCTAATATTGTTACAAATGTAGTTTATTAAATAAAAAACATTCAGAAAAAAAAGCACAGAAAATTAAAACACTGATTTCTAAGGTATTCCCCCTTTTCAGGAGGTTTTAAACTAGTAAATACCCCTAAATTAAATCCATACAAACCGTTTCCACGAATAAATTGCAGTATTATCACACAAGGTTTTTATTTCCTAACCTCTAACCGTTCTATATGTTCATTTGCTGTACTTAGAATGTAAAACCTGCTCTAGACCAATTTAGCAAAATCAACTGTCTTTTCTGATACCATTCTTTGCTGTCTTACCCATGTTAAGCTGGGAAAGTTTATCCAAATGTCCATTTTCCCTAACATATCAGGCAAGATGATGTCTTCTGAAGACATCTTCCTGACTTTATAGTCAAGACCAATATGAACCCAAGGAAATAAGGAGGTTGGCTGGCCAACACTTTCCACTGAGGTTTAATATTGTATCATCTAACAAAAGCCAAAAATTAGTCTCTTCACAAACTGTTGTTAATTTGTTAGGGAAGGCAAAGATTCCTCTCCATGTGGCAAATGAAGTCCAGCAGTTACCACACGTAGAAGATCAGAAAGTGTAAGGGTGGAGAGGAGAGCAGATGCATATCAGGATTTTTGAGTAAAATCTCATATAAATACCTGAACTGGAAAACACATATATCTCTGTTTAACTGGTTTTTCTATTAAGGAATCCTTCCCAAATGACCTTTCTCCAAAGCCAAAAGAACTCAGACTGGAACTTCCTGCTTCACCCATTCCCAAGCTGCTTTTATGTGTTACTTGTGTTTTTCCCTGTCTCTGAAAATTTATAAAACCATCCTTTAATTTTTTCCCATGGAATCATAATATCTTCTGTAAAAGACAAAAGCCTTGATGGGCACATTTCAGTGAGCTGCATTTAAAAAGGTGCAATGAAAGAAAGAGGATAAGAACAAAGCATGAAAAATGCAGAAAGTCCCAGAGCATTTATAAGCTGTCTGATACACTTTTGATTTACACATCTGGCAAGAACTCTGGTAAGAAGTAATGAGAAAGTTACAGAGGTATGAGGAATCAGCAGTGCAGAGGATATTTTGCATCTGTGAGAAATGCAGGAAAAAATCCCACCATTCTCATTCAAGCTGTTTTGACAGAATTAAAAAGGAATACTTTCACAAAACAAGAAAGCATCATAGTCACCTTTCCTCCAGCAGTTCTCATTGACCAAGCATTTCCTCTTGTCAAAGGAAAAACTGTGTCTCCAGCCCCTCAGAGACCCAGTTTGCTCCAGTTCCAGGGCAACCTGTGTTTGGGAAATCAATTGAAATGAGAAGGATAAACATTTAAGATCACTGGGGAGCTAATAATCCTCTTACAGCCCAAAGACACCACAATCATGGTAATCTTTACACAGGGATGAGGACTGCAGCTCCTACCCTAAGCACGCACGTGGGAAACCTCCCACGGGGCTGAGTGCTCCTGACAAGCCAAGGTGACACAAGAGAGCTGTAGCAGAGAGAAATGTAGGACAGTCACTCTGCTGGGGTGAAAGGGAGGTCTGGTTGGTGCCATGCTCATGATAAATGGACACATCTTGTTGTCTGGGTGGTGTTTTAGACCTTTTTTGTTCTTTATTTCTGACTATATGTACATTATTTTGGCATCTTTGTACTTTGCCATCTCCCGTTACGAAATGGAAAGACAAGGAGACAACAAAATAACCACTCTGGGACATGGCTGGCTGCATCTAGGCACAAAGCCTTGTTGTGGGGGCAGGTTTTTCCTACAGAAAGCTGCTTCTTTGGGGTGGGGTTTCCTATACAAAGCTGCCTTGGTGCCCTGAGAGCTGGCCTCTCCCATCACCTCCCCATGCCTGGCCATTTCTCAGACTCTAATAACAAAATGCTGATAAGGTTCAGATGTGGAGTTGGCAGCCATAAGTCCCAGTCATGCTCTGCCTGCCAGAAAGCTTCAGAAACCTTGAGATTTAAAGGATTTCCATTGACAGAAGTTTGATTTTTCTTTCCTTTAGCAAATCTATTTAGTCTTTCTTAGTTGCTCTGGATAGATAAACACCAGTTAGAATCACACACTTTTGGATTCACATCTGAGTCAGAAATGTTGCTTTAGTTTTCTAATTTTATCCACTTGTCCTGCATAGCTTGTTTATCTTCTGTATTCTTCCAGCCCACTTATGTTTGCTTCGTGATTTGTCTCTTAGCACACTGCTATTCCACCTTCCTAAAAATAAAAACTCTTAATTTTCCTATGGAGTGCTCTGCCACCCACCACTGCAATTTATAAAGAGCTGTCACCACATTCAAGTGCCAATCTCCCTCAGTGAACAAGTGCTGCTCAATGGTGCTATACATCCTTCTGAAACTTCAGATTCTGCACCAGGTCTGACAGACCCAAGCTAGGATAAGAACATTTTGAAGTCAAAATTGGATGGATAGGATTGGAATCTCTTTCTGGCAGAGTCTATATGTCCCATTGACTGATTTTTCTGTCTGTCTGCTGTCCCATAATCCACATTCACCCTTTATACAGGAATCCATCTCTGTTTTGCATCTGCAGAAACAGAGTGCCATAAATAATTTACCATCTCCCCGCTTGCAAGTTGGCCTCCTTCTAGAAATTTGTGCAAACAAGAGACATTTATCAGGTGCTTGATATATGTTTTCCTCCTTATTCTGCTTGTTCAGAGCCTGCCTCCCCCCTCCCAAGCAAAACCAAAAAAAACAGTGACATACTTAGTCCAACAGGAAATTTCTATTATTTACTTCAAAGACGATCAAATATGAATTTGGAGCCTGAATACTAAGGTGGCCCATTCTTGATAAAAATATTTCACTTGAGTAGCTGTTTTACAGAGTTATACTAACAGAATTAGCCAAAGCTTACTCTGCCTGCCCTCCCCTTCAATGCTCAGATATAGAATCACAATTTACACCTTTTTGAAGACCACCTAGTTTTCAAATACAGAATTAGATGGGTAGTTAATAAACTATGTCAATGCTGAAACCACCTCTTTTGCTTTAATTACTGACTGAATAAAGACAAATTTGTAGAAATTGTTCTCTGAAAAACGGTCAATTTAAGAACATTTAAGAACACTTACCACTCTTTAAATGTACAGATCATAGAAACTCTGGTTAAAATGATGGTGTCATACCACTTTTGTCTGTATTTCTAATATATGATAAGGTTTGCATAGTAAGTTATTTTAAGCAGTGAGCGGACCTAAGTAGAAGTCAAAACTGATGCAGTTTGTCTTTCCTAATCAAAAAACCTCGCAGAAAATCCAATGACAATCACCACTGCAAAACCCCAGTACTGTGCTTATGAAAGGAAACCAAATGGCTTCTCAGAAAAGAAGATGGGCATCTCAGCTGAGCCATTTTAATGTGAAAAGTAGCAAATTGTGTGACTGAGCGATTTGACTCCAAAGCAAAATTGACTTCTGGGAACAGCTGGGTAATGTTCAGTCCAGAGCCTGACTACTGGGACTGAGGAGGTTTTTCCCTCAGACATTCTTTTGAAAAAACCACAAATCACCCCAAATCTGAGATAGAAATCTTAATTTTTCATTTGTAAGAGGTTTTTCTACAATTTTCTAATGGGTTTTCTTACTTTAACCTTCCTAAAGAATTTCCATCCTTTGACCTCTATTATATTTTGCACATGCATTGTTCTTCATTGTAAATCAAAAATATTGAAATTCATGATGAGTTTTAGGAGAAGAGACTTGAGGTTTCCTTTTAAAAAGTAAAAAGTTCAAGATGGAAAATGTTTTTCTGACTCAACTAGAGCTCTTTTGTATGTGAAGAATTTGAGTCTGATGATAGTCTCGTGCTGGAAAAACTGTAAAGTCTTTGAAGTCACTCCATCAAAGTCAAAAACTACACAGTAATAAAGAAAAAAATGAGCTGCTTATGTCTTCTTTTTTGTTTGTTTCTTGCCTTAATCTGAAAAAAATAATAAAAATCACCTGATTTATGTTTGTTCTTTGTGTATATAAGGCATGACAAATACATTCAAATATGCAGACCAAATACAGTTCTGATAAAAAATTCAGGATTCTTTCCTTTCATTTTCATGGACTGTTTCAGCTTTTGATTTTTTTTGGAATTCACATTTTCCAGTGTGGTCTCCTTTATTTAGTTTGTTAATATTTCTCATGTCTTGAACAGAAATGACAGGTTCTGCTGCACTTTTGACACTGAGAATCAGAAACATATCTTGAGTCAAAGTAAATGAAGCTCACGAGTTTCTCTCCATTCTGTGTCTTATGACATAAATGTGAGTCATAGCTTTGAAGCAATCATGAAATTGGATGCAGAGACTGTAAGAAACACATAAATAAAGGAGAAAATTTAAACTCTGAAGAGGACTGAATTAACCAAAATTAATTAACAATTTTCCTAGAAATTAGATTAAATTAATTTTTACAGAAAGAAATGGCAAGTGATTTCAAGTGCATAAATACAATGGTAAAAGCGGAATACTGGTGTTTTACTCCAGGATGTCCATTCATTGGAAAAAAAATCAGAGTATTTAAAGTATGAGTGGTTTTTTGTTTTTTCTTTTCTTTTTTTTTTTTAATTTGTGTAAAATTAAATTGCGGTGATTGTGTTGAGAAAAACAAAGAGATGAACGAGGCATGCATTTTGGCAGGGGCTGAATGTAGCTGTGCCAAATTTTTCTGCACATAAAGATCATACAAGCAAATTTTAAACTGAGAAAAAACGTCAGAGTGGGCTGTTGGGGCATGTGGTGCAACTACTACACAGGGCTGGTTTAAGTTTTTTAAATGTACCACTAGCAGCAAATTACCCTCAACGTGCTGTTTTCAAGGCTTCATGGATGAAGGTGTATATTTTCACTAACAAAATGCCTTTGCCTGCAGAAGAGAGGTGTTCCAGGTATTCTTTGCGTTCAAATATACACTGAGCAAGTGTTTTCCCATGGCCTCTCATTTCTTTTGACTCATACTGTGCCCTCGAGAGCAGCCTTCCTGTTTGTGCCATGGCAAGGTACCAGCAAGGACACAAACTGTGAGCAGGAAGGTTACTGCAGCTGTACCCAGAACTGCCAGGGACCTCATTTCACCCACCTGCACAGCTGGCACCAGCCAAACCCCGAGTGCCTGGACTGTGCCTGGAGCCAGGGCTGGTTTTGGGACACCAAGAGCAACTGTGCAGCCAGTGTGATGGAGGAAAGACTGAGAGAGACTTTCCCTGATTCAAATATAGACAATACTATTCATCTGAATAAACAATAGATATACTCTTAGAGAAAGCATGAGGAAAAGTGTCAGCCACTGTGCTCACAAGAAGAGAAGCAATGGAAATTGCAGTAGCAGATGTAATGGTCTAAAACCACGAGGGACAAGCCGGTGGGATACCAGCAAGAACATTTACAGTGGACATACCTTCATTTCTGAGGAATCTGTCCCTCTGAAGGGCTCAGCAACACTCGTAGTGCTTGGCATGCTGACCTAAATCAAATTGACTAGAGAAGTCAATTTGCTTTCATTTGGGCAGGGAGAAAGGACACGTTTCCACATCCCAAATCTCTTTGGGGATCTGAATTATCTTTCTTTCCTCGCAGTCCGATGAAATATGTGTTCATTTCCTATGCCTGCGCGTGGTTAGTGGCTCCTGGGGGAAGCAAAAAGATGTTCTCCTTGTTGCCTGGCTAGCATTTGAGGAGTCCCCTGGGGTGTTGCACTCCTGTGCATCCTCAGGAGAGCAACTGGCGAGCACGAGCGGATCAGTGAAAGAGGCTGTTCAGAGCGAGGGGAGCTTTGTGAATGATCTCTCATCATCAGGCCCGGGAGCTCGAGCTGCTTCTGCCAGCGAGATGCAGGCAGCACGGCTTTGGGGGGAACAGTCTCGAGGCAGCCTTCACAGAGACAAACACGCCAGCCCTGCAAGAGGGGTGGTGGCACAGCAGGAGCAGGAGGAGGAGGAAAAGTGCAAGATTCTGTACTTCTTATAAAGCAATAGAAGCAATTCCGTTAAATATAACGGAAAAAGAAGAGGCAGAAACGTCAAATAAGTGCCTTTTAATTATGATAGGGAAAAAGATTATAGCTATATCAGCATGGAAGGTGTAAAACCTATTTTGCATTAAAAACTTCATGTAAAAAAACGTTAAAAAGCCTCTCCCATTTCAAAATTTTCTAAAAATAAGCTGAGAGGAAGTTTTGTTTAAGACCATGAGGCTTAAGTGCCACATAATTGAAAGAAGATTTGATTTCTAAGAATATAAAGGATAACCAAAATTAAAGAAACTCTAACAATCTTTTAATCCCAAATAGACTTAATAATTTCAAAATACATCTTGCTACGTCACCTTTCTGGCCCATCCTCCAGTTTTGATATCAGTGATATGTTTGCAAAGGCTGTGGAAGCTTCAGTGAAATTACCTCCTCTGCTCTAAACAAAGGTTTCCCACCCTCCCCACGTCTCGCTCCATCCGTGGTGGTAAACAGACAATACAAACAGACTGATCCCTTTCACTCGCCTCTCGTAGGCTAAAATGCAATCAATACCTCATCATTCTTTCTCGTGCACAGCAGTGCACAGGTTATTTAGCTTCTAAACACAACTATTGAGAGTGTCAGCATCAAAGGAAATGGCAGGACTGGCCTGCACTAATGGGGTTCTGGCCCTAATGCGATGGCCTGTGAAAAAAGGCTGCCTCCATCCTTCTGATATCCAAACTGCATCAAGCCTTTATCAATTCCTTCCTTTCTGTCCTGGAACTGCTTTCTTCTGTTGTGGAAACTGAAGGGGCTAAATATTTCTTTAATAATCCCTAACTGAAGACCTCCAACATTGATTTCAGCAGCTCATGTCTGAGACGATCTCCGAGTGGGATCCACTCAATGCATCACTGCCAGAGCTGTGGCAAAGGGAAGAGGGATTCTGGGATCATGTGCCTCCTCCACTGAGCCCAGAGGAGGTTCAGGGGAGAGGAGGGTCTGGAGCTCAGACTCCTTTTAGAAAGCTTTCTGTGAACTCCTTCCACTGCAGACAAAGTGTTAATTTTTGTGGTGTGGGGATTAGTAGCACACATTTTATGTTCTTGGAAAAAAGAGGAAGCCATCCCACTTCTGAATGGCCTAGATCTCAGTTTCAGGATGAAGAAGGAATTTAACAGGTGCACTCCTGCTTAATTTGATGCAAGCTCTGTTAATGCTGTGAGATTTTCACTAAAGAGCAGCTCTGTCGTGCTCCTTCTTCACAAAGAACACCCATTTCTAGTGTTCAGTGCTATTATACTTCATGACAATTTCTGTGTTCTCCAAAACATCTGCAAAACAGGTCAGGTGATCTTGTCCCACTGTGTGAAATATAATTGCAAGATGCACAACTCAGAAGTATAAACCCATGCCAGAGAACCTCAAAGTTTGTGTGATGGTGTTATCATACTCTGCAAAGCTGTTGACAACTGCCAAATACATTTCATTTATATTGAAGTCTGAGAGAAACATAATTAGCACCTCATATTAAAAAGAAAGCAGCATGCTGTTGACCGTAAGCCAGGAAGCTGATAAACACAACTTCCTCAAATTAAATTTTCCTGAAAAACCTAGATGAGCACATAAATTCTAAGGAGGCTGGTGTTAGCAGCTGTGCAGCAAAATCACGATGAAACTCCAAACCCTAACATTATCACTTACTCTTATAACATATATTTTCAGAAGATTTTCAAATTATGTCAAGCATATATATTGTTTTGGGTTGGGGGCCTCTGAGTAAGGGACGGTTTGCTAAAATTAACACCACTTAAACAAGAAGCACATAGTTGCTGACAAACTCTTGTAATTGCAGATTTGGTTGCCATCCGAGTGTACTGCTCAATTCAACATCTGCTGTGACTTTTTGGAGCTATGTGGAAATGTAACGTTTTAAAATTGAGATTCCCTTAACAGGCACAGCTCATAAATCTGAGAGAAGAGGAAGGGATGGATTCCTACAAGTACACCAGAAGGAAGACTATTTTCTTTGCCTTGGTCCCAAATGCTAGCCCCAGTTATACAAACATAAGGTTATAGTGGGTGCAAGTGCTTTCAGTGATGACAACTGCCCTGGCAGAATGCTACATTTCTTCTGAGACTGAGAGTTGAAAGGAGTAAGGGGAACATTAAGAACAGAGACTCCCATTATCATCAATTCCAGCAATTCTTGTGGATGTCTAGGTACACCTGCTATCATGGTGCAGCTCAGCAGTGATTGCACAGAATTGTCTGTTGGCAGTTTGTGCAGAGGGTGAAGAAGGATTTTTCATTTCATGCATCATTTGCAACTCCCTTCAATAATTCAGCAAAGTCAATACATAGCCTTGATGCACAGTTAGGAGAAAAAGCCTGAAGCAAACAAAAGTAAGTAATCCAGAGAGTGACCAAGCATAGCTAAATCCTTTTAAGCTCTGTTCCCCTCTCATTCTCTGCCCTTTTGCTACATACTACATGAGAGCATGGTTTGCATAAAATTCATTGCAGTCATGGAATTTCCTTGAAGTAAATACATAAGGAACAGACTCCCCTGTATCCCACAGTGATTTTAAGGGATTTAGTAGTGCCTTTATTTACTCAGACCATTCAGGGGTCAGACTGCTCATTCCCCCATAGTAGAGACCAGAGCGTGGTCTTGGGAGAACATTTAATCCCCAGGGAGAAGAAAAAACTCTCATTCAGACAAGTGTCTTTGCCCTGACCTCTGCTTCTCAAAAAGGAGTGAGAGATGTCAGGAAAAAATGGAATAATACAGAAACCAGGAATCACTGCAGAATGACCCCACAACCCATAGTCCCAGGTCAAACAGGTCAGGATTGACTTCCACTGAATTACCAAAAGCCCAAATTTGATACGTATCCTACTTCCCAGGTGTGAGATTCCACCCTCAAAGTTGGGCATGCCATGCAGCCATCCTAGAGCAGGCAAGGGGTTGAATCAGCAAAGCCAAACCTCCTGTGAGACAAAGCACTTCTTTATCCTCTGTGGATTACTTTTTTGTTTAATTCAGGAATGTGACATTCAGCCTGCCATAGCATCAAGTACACGGATAAAGTCTTGTGACCTTGACAGCCTGCATGACTGCTGAGAAAATTACTAATTCTTCAGACTTAAAAAGGGACAAAATCATTCCATGAACATGACAAGCAGCTCTAGAAACCTCACAGAAAAGACAAGAGAAGGAGTGAGTCTGGCATACACACGAGGCTGTGCTTCTATGTAGAGAGGAAAGTAAATTTACACATCACAACACTCAATTACCAGTGGCTTGCTTTCATTCCCACCCTGCTTTCCAGACACTGCTGGTAAAACAAGTCCTTCACTGCTGGGACAACAGAAAGGAAAGCCTTGGTCAACCACTGTCAGCAGGAGGCAGGACTGGTCTCAGAGACTGATCAGGAAAAGACTCTTGGAGAAAAATGCAGGCAGTGATCAGGGGGTTAATTTTTCTCAAGGTTTTCTTCTGAAAGAGGTTTTCTTTCCTGCTAAGAATTCAGATATTTTTTCAGCTCCGGCTCCGTTCTCTTGCTTCAGCAGAACACAGCAAACACATTTCATTTCCTTTCCTGCCTAGTGGGATGCTGAGGAGATGTGATCTCTGAATTGGTATATGTTTCAGCTGGCTCATATTTGCAGCAAAATTTATGACACATGCCAGTGCCTCCAGTAGCTGATTGGATATGGCCAGGGAAATGGAGAAAGCCTCAACTCGCTGAGCTTCAAAAAATGAACTTCACTTAAATGATGTATTGTTGTTTTGCAGAAAAAAGGAACACCTGGCTTGTACAATGGGGAAAAAGGACAAAATGCAACATTCATAAAAATGACTGAAAAGGGACTGGAGAATAAGGTTATTTTTGCTTCCACAGGAGAGAACAAGCCACAAAACAGGGTTTGCAATTATCATCTGGCATATCTGTTGCTTTTGACATGATTGCATTGGTATGTCCACTAATTCAGTTTTTAGTCTTCATTAACACCTCCTGCATTTTTCAGAACAGATTCAGACTGTCTGATGCTTCCCATGTCACTTGGAAGAAGTATCAGGAAATTATTATTGCTTTTCTTATGACACTACGTAATTACTTCTTCAGATATAAAAGTCATTTCCATTGTATGAGTGAGATGTTGGTTTTGCTTTTCCCACTGTACATTTTCAGTGCAGATGTACTGGCCATTTCCTCAAATAAGTGACAGCAAAACTGAATCTAGGAAGAAAAAAGATTTTTATATGTAGCTTCAGTGCAAAAGATTAGAAAATATTTTTAGGTAAGTTAGAGCTTAAAATGTTGAGTAAGGAGCACACTTTTAATTCAGCTAAAATAGGAGTTAACCTAGCTTGTAACTGGGCAGAGAGAAGCAGAGAGGCGTGAGGAGAGTGACTGAGAAGAGAGGGCCCCAAGGTAACCTCTTGTCTATGGAGCTCCAATCAGAATATCAAATGCCAAGTCTGTGTGTGTGTATCTGCTGGATAGATCTGTATTTATGTATATATACATAGAAGAATATGTTAATCAAGGCATATATTTTTAGCAACAGGATATGCTGTGCTACAACATTCACTAATTTGTCTTTTCCTAAATGCTACAGAAAAGCAAATCCAGTGGCAAGTTCAGCATGAAAATATAGATGCCATACTATTCATTAAAGCTGGACCAGCTCTTTTCTAGTAAGTAAATAAACACAGCTGACTCAGAGTCCTATTTACATGTAGACTCCTGCACTCTGCAATGAGCAATAAAAATTAGATTACTCTTAATGCTTGGTGAGTGTGTTAGGAGATCCTAACACCAACATGAGTGATGTTCCTGAGAGGGCAGGGGCACCTTATGGCTGTCCATTACAAGCATGTAAATAAATGGCTCTGGCACAGGAGCTACTGCCTGGGGGCATTAATAGAATTACTGCCTAGAAATACTAATTGCAAATGAGCAGCTTCACCTAATTTGTCCAGCAGCACTAATACAATCAAAGTACACCCATTTTCACTGGGAAAATGTGATGCCCGTTTTGGTCTGTGCTGTTCTTGGAGATATAATTCGAGCCTTTGTTCTTGGGAAGCAGAATCCATTATGATGTCTATCTTATAAAGAATAATTGCTTGCCAGTAAGTGCTGGTCCTAAAAGAAATATATTCTGAATTGATTAGTACTCAACCATCCGTCCCTGCATAGAGGGGAGTTCATGTAATACCTTCCATAACTTTTCCATCAGATTTTGATTTGGGAGCATTTTTGCCTCCTGCCATGGAGGGAATGGTGTGGCACAGTGCAGTGAGGAGCAGAAAGGAACTGTGAATCCTCCCAACCCACTGCTGTCTGGGGGGCTATGGCAGGCTGTGGTGCCCAACACCACGGGTTTAAAAACTGCTAATATGGTATTTTCAAAATAAAAAGGGAATTAAACAGTGCTGCTAAATGCATGCCATTACATCTGTCCCTTGGTTTTTAGTTTTAAACATTTGGTACATGGGATCCTCAACATTCTGGTGCCTGGGGAGACACTCTTGCTGAGATAATTCAGTGATTGCAAGCATCACTGCTCTTCTCTTTCCCTGGCTACAGTTGAATGATCTGCTAAGAACAATTCCTGAGACTTCTCTGGGCAATCCTACTCTGTACATTAGTCTGTGTAAACCAGGAGACATCAAAATTCCTGGCAGTCTGAGACGTGGGGCTGGTAATATTAGGGAATTACATATAAGCAAAGTATTCCAATGCAGAAATCATAGTTTCAAAATGATTTGCCAACCACAAATTGAAACAAACTGGCTGGATAATTTGTTCACAAAAACTAATTCCACCAATTATACCACTTAATCTCCTGCCTCTCAAAAGGAGTCTGGAAAACTCAGTGCATCAATGTATATATTTTTGAGAAGTGTTATATGAGAAATAATCATCAAACATACCATCAACGAAGTTATAAAAGTACCTTGATTTTGTATTTCAATAGAGGAAAGGAGATGGTCATATGCAAATTACACAAAAATATGATAAAAGTGATTTCTGTGTATTATAGAGAAAACAAGACAATTTCAAGAGGCAATTTGAAAATAGGATGTCAGGCACACTGCATTCATCAAACCAAAGATGAATTGTTTAACAAAGGCCTGATGGGTAGACCAAAAATTAGCTGCTGTTTCATCACAGTAATTATAGTGAAAATTAGAAAAAAAAAAATATGCTGATAAAAATCAGTACAGGCAAAGAAAATTCCTGACCTGCTGATTCCAAACCAGTAGCCTATTTCTGTCTTTTTCAAACTGCAACATGGCATAGCAGTTTCAAGACATTTTCAGGATAAAAGTCTGCTTCTTTCACAAGCAATTACAAGTATTTCATTAACTTTAGGAGAGAAGGAAAATGAAGGACTACTATTTCACCTTTATTTCTATCTCTATATTGATAGTGACCACTTTTAAAGTCTCTTTCAAATGGGAATAAATTTCCCTCGATAGCCTGATTCCGTCCTACAGTCTCCCTATGGTGTGGATGTGCAAAAGGATCACCTAGGATGGGAGACTGGGAAAACACATTCTGTGCAACCATCTCAGGATGCTCTTTCACGCAGACAAGTTATCAGTGGAGCATCTTTAGAAGCAGCTTCCTACCTTAAGTCAGGGAAATGTTTCCTCTGATGTCCTTTACTGACGATCTCACAGCCTGTCTGCATTGTAAGGCAGTTCTGGCAAAGGAACCACACAGAGCTGCAGTTTGGGCTCCAGGGAATGCTTCAGCACTTGCTGATACTCAGGAGATGCTGGACCTGATTTGTGCTCCTCCCTGCTAACTCAGAGCTCACTTGTACAAATTCTCTCAGGTTCTTCAGAAGAAAGCAATTTCTGAGAAAAATATGTGCAAACCAGCTTTTGACAAAGTCGCTCAGTATGGAAGAGATTTATAAAAGGAGTAACAAATAAGAAAGAAATTCTGACTCTCCCGTGCCTTTGCTCCTGAGGAGGAGTAACACAACATGGCCTCCTCCTAAAAGCCACGTCGCTGGTAGGGCCTGGCAGCACAGGAGTGTCCTCAAGGAAGGACATGGGCAGGTCACAGGTGAGCACTGTCTGAGAAGCTGCAGCAGCACCAGAGGGTGACTCTCTGAGGAGAGGACCCTGAGCTCGGCCAGGGCACCCTCCACTGGGGGATGTCTACTGTCTCTATGCCACTTGACAGAAGATTAATGCCACCAGTGCACAGAGCAGGGTCTGACTTTACCATAATTCCCATTTGATTTTCTCTGAAACTGAGTGATTGCTTCCAGGAAAAAGCAAACTCCCTGTCACTGCCTTCAGCAGCTCGGCTCTCAGGGAAGTGGCCTCACTGCCAGGATCTCTTTCAGACTTCAAGCAGCCAGAGTGGGACACATCTTCTGAAGGATGGAAGGGTTGCCTTGGGTTTTTTGTAGCCACAAAACACAGCACCCACATTGCATTCAGCAAGTGTCAGCTGTGTGCAGAAAATAATTTTATATGAACTGGCAAAACAGCATTACCAACCCCTGCAAAAGGGCTGGAAATGAAGCCTCTGTATCATCTTCCAGCCTGTGGCCCAGCTCTCTGGGTACAGCTGTCCTGCTCCAGCCAACATGAGGTCTCCCAAGAAGGGAATTGGGCAGATTCAGCTTCCTCTCCTCCCATCCTGCCCTGGCCAGCCTCTGGCTGTGAGCTGAGCCTCCCTGTCCCTCTGGCCTGACTATGGTCTTGGCCACTCACTCTTGTTTCAAAAAGGGTTTGATTTATTGGCCAGGCTACAAGGTGGCTGCATAGATGCCTCTCAAAGCAGTTGTAAAGTTGTTTGGGTTTTTAGTAGTGGGGTACTGAAGATGCATTTTACATTTGAGGAGGGGTGAAAAGCTTGTAAAAGTGGTAACTTAGGTGGAAATTAGGAAAAAAAATCCCCAAATGAACTCAGATTTTGTGCAGAATGGCAAATACATTTGCTCCACTTCTGTCACTTAAGTAAAAGCCTAATCCTGGAATAAAGACACTTTCATTCCAAACACTAAAGCCAGAAGAGGTTGTTTCAGCTTTGGGATCAGCACATCCTTGGATTTTCGTGGCAGTTGTCCCCTCCCAGTCCCTGCTGTGCTCTGTGCAATTGAATTGTTCCTTACATTACTTGTGTTTTTCCAAGGAAAAAACTAAAAGTGCAATAATCAAGATAACTTGTTCTACAAGCAGTGACACAAGACTTTTTCTCTATTTGGCATTCAGCTTCACAGCCTAATTAATTAGCATTTGTACAGCACTTTGAAAATATGAGATGCAATTGAAGTGCTAAGTATTATTATTAATATTAGCAGCACCACCATTTTGCTCTACTGAATGCATTTTCCAACAGACTTGCTACAGAACTGACATGCTATAGACTTGAAATGCACTTAGAGCTCCTTCACCATGTTTGATTACAGCAAGCCGAGTGGCTGGCACATCTGCATAGCTGTGCAAGTTTTTTTTTGTCTATTAAAAAAAATTAAATCTCACATAGCACAATTTGTTCTGAATCTGTCAGCAAGGCAGATAGATATTGCTTTGCAGGGCAGTTTTGGGATTGTTTATGAAAAGGACTCTGAGGTGCTTGACTGCCCTAGGCTACCTCTCATTTGTGTGTATCCAAATATGCCATCCAGAGAAAAAAACTGCTACATGAGCTCTTGTAATTGTATCTTTCTCATTTAGGACAGGAACTGCTGGTAGTTAAAAGTCACAAACACTTCTAAATAGGTGACTGAGCTCTGTTGCCCTCAATTTAAAATATAGCTGTAACTTGTAACCTCAAGAGCTCCCGGGACACGTCTTTCTTGATTTCCATTTTGGTAGCTGCTGTTTTTGGCAGTGCCAAGAGGATATCTGGCCCTAACCTTCTGAATCAGTTTCATTTCAAAATCAATGACTTTTACCCCATGCTGGCTATTTGCTGCTCTCAAGCTTGCTAACACATGCCCAGGGTAGTGGCTGCAGTCATCATTTCTTCACCCAGCTGCTTATACCCACCACATTTTTATTTCTGAGCAAGCCAACCTGTTCTGCTCCAGGAAATTTGCAGCAGCTGAGAGCTGAGTAGCTCTTGGCTGCCTTAGGCCAAAGAGAGTCTGCAAATGACTGAGAGACTAGATCATTAATTTCCTGTGGTTTGCTTGTTGTGGTGGTCCCAGAGGCTGTCACAGAACAGGACACGCACCCGAGACATCGCTGAGCGGGGACAAACCTGACTGCAGAGGAGGTGAGCTGCAGCTGCCAGGCTTTGGGCAGCTGGGAGCCTGTGCTGGGAGCCTGTGCTGACAGTCCTGCTCAGGAGTGTTGCCCACCTCTAAGGGCAGAGCTGACTGGTGCAGCAGTGACTCTCTTTGGGGCCTGCTTTGGTACCACAGCGCCCATGCCTGCCTGGGTTTTGCAGTGGGAAGCAGAACCCCTGGACTTGCAAGAGATGGAACTCCCAAAGCCTTACCCAGCTGACGTGTGCTACTGCAGGAGAAGGCATGAGGAGAGAAAGCAGGGGTCTGAACAGACACATTTTTGGACATTTGGGGCATGACTAAATCTAAATATTTTGCTTATTATGCTGCAAGAATTTCTACGCGCATTGATGCCGACTTCGTTCCATATATTCTTGCCTCTCAGCTCCTACCTAACTCCAATTGTTATTGCCATGGTGTTTGGAGAGGGGATTTTCACAGTTCCAAGGAAGCAGGAGAGGGGAGTTTCATAGTTGCTAGGAAGCAATAAATGCCTCTTAATTCAATGAAAATGAAAATGGGACACCAAGATAGAAAAATGAGTAATAAAACTGGAAACCGTGATGCCACAGAAGTTGTGGGGCCCAAGGCTGCACCCCAGACTATAGAAACTGCCCAGTGTAATTAACAGGCAGGCAAACACTCACAGCACAGCCAGGAGATGGGGCAAAGAAAAGTCAGACTTTTTGGGATGAGGTAGTTAATGGATATGAGTCCAGGAAACCTGACAGCAGTTATCTCTCTGAAAGTCTTGAGTAGCTGATGGATCACTACAGACAGAAAATGTCCCTCACAGCAATAGAAAAACAGAGCAACCTTGAACTGGGAGAGGCTGACAATTGTCATTAAAAACATGGTATTCAATCATAAAAATATTTTGTGGTTTTAGCTCTTGTGAGTGTTTCACCCTCCTCTTCCAAATCCCCTGACACTGAGATAACACATCCCTTCAAGAAGCATAAGAGTGAAATACAAAGATCTTTCAAATACCAAAGCTGTGTGCTGCAGCATGCAGCCAGCACTAAAGTGCTGATGAAGATTTGTTTGATAGCCTTCTGAATTCTGGGGATATTTCCAAAGCCAGAAGACATATTAGAGAGGCTGATTCATAAAGCAAAACCCAGATTCTTCATTCATTTCATGTGCAGGGTTCAAAGCAAAGACCCTGTGAAAATGTTACAAACTACTAATAATACAAACCTCATGAAAATGAAGGAAAAAAGAGAAAATGCCCAAGAAACAAAAAGCCTCCAGAAAAACACATAATAGAACTTAAACCCCGCAAAGCTGGTCTTTGAATACAAGATTGGCATAATGCATTTTAAATCTTCAGTCATACAAAAACGTCTTTTTGCATATGAAAGGTCTTTGTAATTTTTGCTATCATCTCTATAAGCCTCAGATGCATTTGCTTTGATTTAGTAAACAATAAAAAAAGAAAGAAAAAACCCTAAGTGCTTTTCTATAGATGTGTAAAGATGCTTTTAAAAAAACGTTATTGCTTCTCCCCCCATACCAGTTGCAGAGGGAACTGCCATCCATGACTAGGTTTTGATTGTTCTTCTTTCTTTTTATTTTTCTTTAAAATACTCCCACAAGCCCCAGACTCTCAGCCTTGATGATGGAGCTTTCCTGGGGAGAAAAGGAAGGGAGTGAGGAAGGACAGACAGAAGTGTAAAGATGAAAAACTCCCTAAAAACAGAGGCAGTGGGGTATCTTTAATAGCAGAATATGAACTAATTAAAAAATTAATAAAACAAAGTATGTCACTTCCATGTTCAGCCAGGAGAAATATTCAATCCTATTTTTAAAGGTATTGTGTTTTGAAACCAGTGGAGAAAGTGGGTTTTGTAGACTCAGAGTTTCCCTTTTGAAAATCACTGGTCTTTGTAGTTGTTCAATAACTGTTTTCTGATTAATTATTTTTCCACCATTTGTATTTAGTTAGTGTTTGAAAGAGGCATGAAAATGCTGCCCAGAAGAAAGGCTGTTAGGTTCTGCATTCCTTTAAAGAAAAACCTATAAAATGAAAGCCTGAACTTCAAGTGCTAGCAGACTCCCACACCAGGAGCCAGCAGCCCAGGGCAGATGTGCAGATCTGGGATGCTCCCATCTGCACCCTGCAGCTTCTCCCTGCTCCTCAGGCACCAAATGATTGAGCAAGACACACAGAGAGGCCTGGAATTGAGGTGGAGAGTAGCAAATGGATCCCACACTCTCAATCTGCCCAAATGCCACAGCCCTCACCCAAGGGACTTTGCCTGGGCTGTGGCAGAAAGGCTGGACCACAACCCTTTTATGGTCAGCCACACAAAATAGCTATCATGCTTCTTCAATGTGCTTTCATTCCCTGATATCTTAAAGCCTAAGCAGAGTTCAAGAAGCTCATTTAATTTTAATGTATTTTATCCCTCTCACCAGAACATTTTTTTCTTCAATTACCTTTAACAGAAATCTAATCTAACAAACAAGAGCAGCAACAAAATATGTCATTACAAATGATTTTTACAATTTTGTTGTTGCTCTGATTTATTATGGTGTCAAGTTTTTCTAATTTTGTTTCCTGATTGCACTTTTAGAAAAAAGTGTCTTTGAATTTGCAACAATTGCCAGCAAGACCTATGTAAATATTCAGATGTAAAGAGGCAATTTCAATGGACATTTAAACAGGGTAAAACACCTGCTTAGATACACAGAGTAATGAACTCGGGTCTGTTTACCAATGGCTTACAAAAAATAATACGATGTTCTACAAGACTATTACAATGTACAGCCGATAGCCAGAATTTAAAGTGGGATAAATGCTTTCTGGCAAGGTCATAAAAGGAATCAATGCTGGAAATGTAGTCTTTCATCACAGAACTATGCAGATAATTGCCAGGCAACAAACAATATGCTGGCAATGACCATTTTTTCTGTCCTTAAGAGATGCAGGCGTACCTGCCCTTGCAAATGCTGTAGTGCAGGAGCAAAAGGTCTACAGGGGCAAAGAGCTCACAGGCCTGGGATTTATGCTTAGGTTGTGCATTTCTGCTGGGGCTTCTCTGACACTGGATGTGAATGAATGCTCCTCAGGGATGGGAGGGCTTCAGGACCCCTCCTGCAGGAGGCCTCCAAGGTCATCTGCCCCCAAAAGGCACTTGGTGGGTGCAGCCCTGCCTGAGGCAAGAGGAAATCCCACAATTTCCTTCACAAGCACTGTCTTGATCCGAAAGCAGATGTGAAAGAAAGTTCTCCTGCCTACAAAGCCAGCCCTGCCCAGCACTGCAGTGCCCAGGTGTGACAGCCAGGTCACCTCTGTGGGTGTCAGCAGCACCTCGACTGCTGCCAGCCCATCCTGGAGGGGGCAAACCCCCAGGACTCGGGCAGGACTTTCCTTCCTTGACTGCTCCTTGCAGACACAGGCAGGGATGGGGGTTCCCACACACCTCCAGCACATTCCCCTCTGCTTGGTCTCACACACAGCCCCACGTGCCACCCACACTGAACATTTTTGGGACCTTTTTAGGGGCTCCCAGGGGACGAATTAAGCAGGCTGGCACTAAGCTCCTATTGCCCCCACTGTGACCACCAGACTGGAAGCATCTCTCCTCCAGCCAAACAAACATTTAATTAAAAAGAAAATTCTAAAGGCTCCAGTTGCTGGAGGACATCTACTAGAGGTATACATACAACTTTGCAGGTTGTTTTTCTGGCCTTCATTTCTGTTACTGTGTCTCAACTGCAATAAAAATAATATATTGACTTTCATTTCAGACCCTGAAGAAATACAGAATGCAAAATACAGGATAAATTACTTTTTCTTCAGACGTAAATTTTAGTTCCAAAATGGATATTGATAAAAAGAAAATATTTCATTGACTGGTGGTGACTGCTTTCAAATTTTACCTCACAGGAAATACTACTTTAAATATAGTATCAAGCATACAGCGTGGAAAGGGAGAAGGGAAAGCCATGGAAAGCTCCAGGAACCTCCTGCTTCCTCTGAGGGTGACACCACACAGCAAGTACCACCCTTGGAAGACATGCAACACTTACTGGGAAATGCTCTTCTAAAACATAGCTGCTCAAGGCTTGGGACATCAGGGTTTCCCAGCCCTTCCAGTACTCAGGCTCCAGCTCACTCCAGTTAACTCTTCAACTCAAATAAAACCAACCAAAAAAAATGCCCCAGAGTTTCTTTAGGATTTTAAATCATTTGCATGGTGGCCAAAGACAATGAAGAGGAGTGCTGTGTGGATTGCCAAAATAACTGTGCAACACCTGCAGTGAATTGTTGATTAAGAGCAACTTGACTAAATTTTGGTGACTTTGTCAAGCTCTGTTTGTACCAAATTGATGATTTTTGTTTTGGAAGATTGAGGGAAATTATTAATAAAATCAGCTGGAGCTTGAATTTCTTTATTGAAAAATTTCTTTGATTTTTGTCAGGGCTAAAAATAAAAGTTGAAATGCTGTTTCAGAGAGGTCTTTGTGTTTCTACTTTTAGACTTAAATTGAAATAGTAAATATCAAAATTTTACTTCAACAACTTGTCAGGAATTTTCTTTGTTCTTCCCCAAAACTCTAGAGTCTAACTATCCACATTTGGTAAATAACTTATATAAACAGTTTCCTGATGAATACAAATATTTTTCACTCAGAGAGTTTCTTTTATTTCTACCCAGGTATATCAAGGTTGTTTTATTCTGTATTTATTCATAAAACAATCATTACTAGTCCCATGGGAGGAACACCAGCAAGGCCATACTAGAGGCTTCCCAGCAGAGGGAAAAAAAGAAACCAAATTATAATGCATCTCAAAGGTTTCTGCTTTGTTTATTCCCTAAGTGAAAATGTGGGGCTAGAAGCCACATTTTTGAACTATACCCATTTTCCTTAAATCAGATGAGCACAAAGGCTTTAGAAAATACTCTTGTGGAAAACAATTCATCTACAGTCTCCCTGCACTCTCTGAAAGTTGAAACACATGAGAGAAGGGTGACAGAAGGCCAGTGGATACTTATAGCTTCTCTTTCAGATTCAGAAAGAAGCCTAAACTCAGCTTCTCCAGGAAAAAGCAGGAAAAGAGGGTGCTTATAAATGTTTGTTACCATGCAAAACGGGGTAAGAGTTGTGTTTCTTACAGTCTCCCCAACCACCTGGAAAGGTGAGCACGCATTTGGTGAAGTGGAAGGGTCTTTCATGTGCCACTTCTTGGAGGTAAATCAGTTTTCCTACAAATGTCCTTAAACAGGCAAACTGCTTCACTTTGTAAGCAGAGATGCTGAACACGAGGCACGCCATCCCCCAAGGTTCACACACACAAAAGCAATTTAGTAGCTCTTCACATTCATTAAATACCACCTTTAAATACTTTTTCACAGACATGTGGATTTGTTACTCACATTGGTATATCTGATATTTTTTAAACCTTCAAAGAGTAAAAAGCAATAGGAAAGATTCTTTGGAAAGCATCAAGAAAATCTGTCAAAATCATAAGCTATGGATTTTTGCTGCTGGCTTTTAACTGCTAAGCAGCAGGAGGGAATTTTCTGTTTGCAAGCCAAAAGTCAACTGTCCTTCTTAGTCCTGCAATCTGGGGAAACGCAAAGCCTTGGGATAGAGCATCATGCCCTTTTGCAGCTAAAATTAATATGAAACAACACAGAACCAAGCTTCCAGTTCCCTTCTGCTTAAGCTCAAACACTCGTCAGTGGGTGGAAATGTCTACCCACTTTTAAACTTGCTATTCAGCTTCCCAAAGGGAGGTTCAGCATCTCCAGTATCTACTGCCCTCAAGGCAGAGAGGCCCCTGGGTGCCTTTTGTCCCTTCCAGCTAAGTTGCCTGCTGTGCTCCCCACATCCACGCAGGGCAATCTGTGAACGCCGCCTCTCCTCTGCGCCGCTTTTATGTCGCTCTCCGAGCGGACGCCACGCAGAGAGGGCCATATGCTGGCCCTTTTCCACTAAGCTCAGTTTAATGCTCCCAGGCTTCTCTCAAAATACTCTGAACAGAGATGGCGTCGAGGACATTTGGAAATGCCTGATGGCAAAGTGGGAGTGTTCGATCCTTTTCACGCCGCGTGTGCGATATCGGTGTCAGTCTATTTTGCAGACTTCTTTTAAGGACAGGTTTTTTTGAAGGGGAGGTCACATTTTCCTTCCCCTAGCAGTGGTGTTCTTGTAAAACAAATGCACATGACATACACAGACTCCGAAGTGGAGCAGCACTGCCTGTGGTCTGGATGCGGTCGCACAGAAGAAAACAGGTTGAGGCACTGACCATGGGACTACTTAGGGATTTTGCTTTTCAGAAAATGATCTGACCTTTAAACAAGTTTTCACTTGTAGCATTTTCAGTGACAGTTTGTAGCCACTGATGATGAGCTTGACTTCTCCATTTTGCTTAAAGAGAAACAGAATGTTCCCATGTATTTGAATATAATGTATGAAAACAATTAGGATGACCTGACACATTGTTGTTCTTCTCTGAACTAGAGGATCTAAGCTCTGGTGAATTATACAATGCCTAACTTGATGGGCTGATGATTTGAGATTTTTAATCACAATTCCACTACTCAGAGTGAGATGAACTTGGAAAAAATAGTTTCATTCTGAAATGATATCAAGAATTTGTGTGTTTGAGGGAGAAAAAGCAAAAGAAAGCATAAGCATTGCTAAGACCTAATGTGGCACAGCATATAATGAATTGCATAATCATGACATGGAGTTACAAACTGGACACTGCATTTGAAGCAAGCACTCAATCAGACCTGCCCTGCAAGACCATGTTAGGCAAGGAAAAATCCTGGAAAAGCTGAGATTCAAATTTACTAAGAAACCACTGCATCGCGTCTCAGCTACATATCTTTTATTTTTTAAACTAGACCATAGACAGGCTGTAATAGTGGTTTTTGAATGCCATCATTTGAACTTGACAGGCAACTGCCAGGTAAAATGAAAGGAAATTATCTTTTGGCAACTGCCCTCTCCATTTCCCAAAGAAAATGACCTTCAACCAGAACAGCAGTGAAAATCACAGCAGTCTAATCCTGAATGTGAACCCTGTGCTGAAAGAGCAGTGGTTCATATTATAAGCAGGATGCAAAATTGCTTTGAATCATCATCAGATTAGATGAAAAACACCATTGTGTTCAAAAAGAACAGCTATTACACAAAGAAATGTAATAGAAAAAGGCTTAATGTCATAGAGACTAGCTAATGGGCTTCCCCATTTCTCTCAGATTCATGAAGATATTGTTTCCCTTGTTCACTTTTCAATGCAGATAATTTTCCATAGATTATCTTTTGATCTATTTTAATTAAAAAAAAAAGAGAGGCATGCATTGGCTGACACACAAAAGCAATCACTGCAGTTTCAGTATGTTATCTTTGCACCCCTCTCCAACAATCACCCGTACCTCTTCTATGACCTACGTCATACAACTTGAAATCATTTCCTTCTTCCAGTTCTCCTGAGTGTCAGCATCAGACATCAGTCACCCATTTTCACCTGCTTGCAAATTAGTTTTAGGGCTTTCACCTGCAGTCTTACTTTCAATTGTTTCAGTGTAGTAGGAACGTTTGGGTATCTCTGTTTGGACCAGAAGACTCATCCTCTCAGTCCTTCAATCACTACTGCACTTTGGGGCACTTGTGCCCTTCTTAGTTGCTGGAATTTCACTGTCAGCTGGAAACCACTTCTTATTTTATCAAAGGACAGCCTGTCTGCTGTGCAAGCCAGGCAGAAGTTGATGTTGTTTGTTGCAGTAACTGCAAAAAGGTCCCACACTATTTGTGGAGACTGAGCCTCTGTGGTTTCCCCACTGTTAGTAAGGCTGGTGATTCTCTGTCCCTTGCCAGGTGACAGCTACGTGTTCTGTATAGCAGCTTGAACTAGCAGAGATCATCCCAGCTGGCCAAGCAGAAATCTTGATCCTACAGCCACCCTGAGGAGTTACTGGGGTAGCCACATGCATCGCTGCTTTTACAGGAACGCTCCATTCTTTTTCCAAGTTAAATGATCCCCGTACCTTTGGGAAGTTTGGATTTCAAAGGCAGAGCAGAAAGCAGCACCGTGGTCTGAGCTGCATCCCAAAGCATGCCAGCAGCTGGTGTGCAGCAGGGTCTCTCCTCTCTGCCCTCCCTGCTCAGATGTGTGCCTGCTGAGCTCTGCAGCAAGGACAGCGGTCATTCCCTGTGCCAGGGGAGCAAACGCCCTCGTCCTTGTGTGTCCCTCTGCACACTCTGACATCCCATCTCTAAGTCAGAGCACGAGCAAGCCTCTCTTGCCAAGGGCAACAGTGGGTACCTGAGTGGCAGCAAGAGAAACACAGGGCTGCCTTCTGTTCCCAACTCTCTGCTGAATGGAAGCACTGTAAAAAACTAAAGGATGGGAAAGGGTTTATTCCAAAGCTTTACTTCCAACAGCACATTAATGACCAAATTAAGACTGAACAGAGAACATGGCAAATCATTAAAATGCTAAGTCTGACATCACTGAAAGACATAAAAGATGAAGGGTGCCCATTTTGTGCGTGGTTCAGTGATAGACACATTGACAGAAGCGATACTGAGCAAAGACTGGTGGAGTCTTTCTAACATGATTTTAAATGACTGATTTTTTTGGTAGGAGTTTTCTGCCTCTGCTCTATGAAATATGGTCTTTGTTGTTTCTATATAATGTAATTAAGTTCTCCAGCACAGAAGACAAAACTTTGGTGAAGGCAAGCACAGCCTAGCAAGGGATGTTATTGAAACCTGAACTGCACTGAGGAACTTCCAGTACTGACAGTGTTTCTGGGGAAGAATCATTGTGTGGAAAGGGCTGACAGCAGCTGGGAAACTCCTTACACTTCCTACCCCACTCTGTCACTTCCTGCTACATCAGTCACAGATCTGTGCCAAGGCAGGTTAGAAATGGGATGTAAATTCCCAGAGTGGAAGCATCGCTGTGAACACAATACAAGGTGGAAGTGCCAGTGCAGGACTGTTCAGAGCACACCTGCAGGTGGCTGAGAACCCACAGCCACCAAATGTTCTTCCACATTACATAACCAATGCTCTGCTTTGCTTTCCCACCACCAGCAACTGAGAGCACAGCTGCTTATCTCTGCACCATCAAGCATTTTGAGTTAATGGCATGGCATCTTCTACTGGGCACCTGTACACAGACTGTACGCTGGAGACGAAAGCTCTGTCTGTGAGATTGCTGGTTTCTTTAATGCAGGTCAATATGCCATAGCCAGCCAGTACATTACTTTCTCATCTGCAAAGTTGAGGAGCTTTCTGGCATTCAGAGCAGCCCTTGCCCAGGTGCTGCTGAAAGCTGGGAGGAGTGCAAGTCTGAATAGTCATAAACAAGCATCACATAGCAGAGAAAGGTGCCCTGTCTGCTACCTCGGGTACAGCTGCACTGAGATATCAGCTGCAGCACTTTTTGCTTGGACAGTGGTTAAGCAGCAGGGCAGGTTCAGTGTAGAAAGGAATAAAGAGCCAGGGAAAAACTATTCAGGATGTTTGTGTACTTATGGCTGCCCTGCTTGTGTGTGGGGTGATGGGTGATTGTGAGCTCGAGCCCCTGCTTGCCTACAGCAGCATCCACCTTCTCCAGACCTGAGCAGTGACAGTCCCTGCCACTTGTGCTAACACCTGTTAGATGATCTAATTCGGATTATTTCACCAATTTGTTTGACTCAGACTGAAGGGAGTCGGGAATTTTGGTGTCTCTCAGACTCCACTGGATTAAGAACAGCAACCTGGTGTCAGGCAAAAACCCCTTTGGCTGCACATAATCACAGCATTACAGGACTTGCTTTGCACCAAGTCACATAAGTGCTCTATTTGCAGGACAAAACCCATTACTTCCACATACTAATTCCCTGAAAAAAATTACCTCCTAGTACTGCTTTATTTTCTTTTAAAAGAATTACACATATTTTTCTTCATTACAAAAAGCTAAATCTTTGTATCCTCCCAGCTTCAGATAAACTCTCCCATGCAGCAACAGCTAAAGGATGTTCAGAAATTAAAATATGTGACTTGTATAAATGCATAATTAAACAATTGGCAAAACATTACAAAAACTAATATCCCTACTGATAGAATACAGAATTTGAAGTCCCCTTTAATAAAACGAAACATTTGGTTTCTTCAGAAGAAAAAGATTCTAAGAGGCTTAACAGCATTAAGAAAAGAGAATAAACTATTGTTAACTTAATTTACTTTATAAAAAAAGTTAATCCTGCAAGAGTCATTTATATTTTTCTGACTCAAAGGTGCTACTATGATTCACTTTCATTCCCGACTTCATTTCAGTATAATGGAGTTTAGATGTGCCTGTGAGACTGTTGATTTTTCAAGCTGTAAGTCGCATGTTCTACATTGTTAGACAAGTCACTTAAAATCTTTGCAGTAATACCTTGTTCTGGGAATGAGTCTATTTTTTTTCTCTTTTTGGAAAGGCAGAAGAAACCATATGGCAAAACTACATACCAGCCTCCCATAACTGTTCCAAAAAGCACAGGGACTTCTCTTGCAATTTTTTTAGTTTTTTACTAATTGTAAAAGAGGTGTCAAATCCACTTTTCCAGTGCTGTTGCTGAAAGCATTGCTAGCTTTTCCAAGGATACTTCAGCTAAGCAGTGATTTTTGGCTTGAATTTTTTTGGCTTACAAAGACCCACCACCTACCAAATGTCAATTTCTCAGCTTTTCACTAAAAAATCAAAACCAATGGCTATGGACTTTGTCATATTTCAAAGTATGAAGCATCATTACAAGATGGATACTCAAACCTGGTGTGGCAACAGGCTTTAAAGAGTAGAAAATATTTTTTTGTTCTGTTGGCTTCACTGCTGCTCCTCACTTTCAGATCAGCTGGAATAAACATCCAGCTTTTCCACAGCATAAATTGAAATTGCAAATTAAATTGCTTCCTATTTGCTTCATCTTAAGCTACCCATATAAACTCAGAAACTTATTGCATTTAAACACAAATTTCTTGAGACATCCACGATAGCTTTTAAGGGGCACAAGAAGATACTTTACAAATATCATATTACTTTTGAGAGACAAAAGAAATATACTCTGTAGAACAATTTGAGACTCAACACAAACCCCATCGACGCTGCAGGCACGGCACACTGGGATGCAGTGTTGCTTTTCTGAACTCTGCATGGCCATCCCAAAGGTCCTCATTTGCTAACTTAGTCCATTCCACAGGGAAAATGCACTTGGCAAAGCATCTAGCTCTTATCTCACAATTTCAATTCTTCTCGTGCTCTTATCTTACAGAAAGTGTCCTACAACTTAGATCCCTCAGCAGCACTTTCACAGCAAGTGTAAGACAGAGACAGAGGAAAGGAGTGAAGTTTATTACAGTCTAAGTACCACAAATCCTGGCTTTTGATTTATTTTTACACTTCTGCTGCGGAAGCCAGAAAAAGGGAAAAAGCTTTGAAAAAAAGACTTTGGTATGGAATATTTCAAAATACAACTGAGGCATAATCTACATAAAAATTATTAAAAAAAAAAAAAAGTTGAGTTTGAGAAGCATAATCCTCTCTCCCAAAAGAAACATTACTGTGTTACATTTGAAAAACCTACAAATAGGCAGTTTCTTGTACACATTGGTATTATTAAAGCCTTTTCCCAACCCCTAAAAAGGGGAAAAACTAGTGCAGTTTCAGGAAGTAACATGTTGGGGTTTCTTCTAATTTGCACAATTACTCCAAAACCTCCCCCTGCAACTTATTTCTGCCACATAAATAGAGAGATCTGATCTGTCTGCCAGTCTGTGTCTAGCCAAGACTAGGATGAGGAAATCTCAACTTTGTTTCAGAAATTGCTGGTATCAATGAAATATTTTTGATTCCTCTTTAACACTCAGCCTACAGTGAAGAACCTGAGATAATCACTGGCCAATCAAGAAGGGTTTGAAAAACTCACGCTGTTCATGCTCAATATTTCATCTGATCAATTGAATCAGTTGCAAAGTTACAACATTTCTTCCTCCCTGACAAGAGAGGGAACAAACTCCTAGCTCTCCTAGAGGCCATATAAAATTTTAATACGGCTGCTTCCTGAGCACCCACCTACCTCAGCACAAACAGTAAAACTGTGAACAGGAAAAAAACAAGCTGTAATGCTGCTCCTGTTTTGATTTAAGTGTGACACTTATAAAAATAATCATAAGAAAATCAGTTATAACAATTTTTTGTTTCACCTTCACCTTTCTGTTTCACCTGTCTGCAATTTTTTGTTTCACCTTCTGAACAGATGTACCACTTAAGCTTTTACACATTAAGCAGAGACCAAAAATCTTCAAACCTATCACTGGAAAAAAGCTTTTTCTTCAATTATGATTCCATATGTTTCCACTTCTAATGGCCCATGCAGCTGTATGTTAAACAAAATCTGTGAAACCGGTGACTAGCTCAAACTAAGATATTTCATTTTGTATGTCCTAATTATCTGCCTGTAAATCTTCAACTTTCAGGTTGCACTGAATTCAGCTATTAAAAGTTAGGCAAGACAGAGAAGTCTCTCTCTGCACTCCAGTTCTACCCCAGGGCTCTTGCTGAAGCCTTGCTTCCAGAAGGATTTCTAAATTACTGTCCACACTGAGAACTTTTTCCTTCAATGAAGGAAAAGCTGAGATTAACCTTAAATTTTACTACTTCTCTAATACAGTAATTGAGACAATCTACATAATATTTTTGTAGGACATCAATCTACTTTAAATATTTCAGGAGAATTAAAACTCTTGTACCTTACCACATTAGAGATTCTTTTGCTCTTTGGATTCAGAGAAAGCCTAAAGCCTTTAACCCAGAAATGAATGAATGAAGATAGATTCCTATCTTCTTAAATGAAGATGGAAAGCACTGCTGCCCTTGATAAACAGCACTTAAAAGAGTTTTGTGGGGTGCTAATTCTTTTCTAAAGGAAAAAAGACTAACAACGTAATTTAGTTGGTTGAGGAACATGAGAAGAACATCCAAACCCAGGAAAAAACAGACAGAGAAAAGTTAATCTTCTAGACACTTAAGCTTTAGGCCACTACTAAGCTGTAAATTCAAAACTCACAGGAAAAGGAAGAGACCTTCAGTCAGGGAGAGCCATTCCAGCCTACATTTCCAGCACCAAGTCTCCATCTTCACTTCTGTCAGCCCTCCCTGGGCTGTGGGACTCTCCTTTACAGCCCTCATCGTTCACATACTCATCTTTTGCACCTGGGTTCCCTCTTCCCTGAAAACCAGCAGCAGTGACTTGCCCACAGGTGCAGGTATTTCTTGTTTGGGCTTTACCTGTTTTCTAAGGAAGCATCACCCTGGGGAGTCAATTCACAAGTGAGTCTAAATCTGGCTCACCTGTGTTCAGCACTTTTTCCCTTTTTTCTTTTGGTGGGTGGGACAGGCAGTAAACAATATTTTTTATTTAATTTTTACTGGATTTCGTGTGTTTCGTATTTAGCTTGTTACGGTTTCTTGCGGAAGGCACTTTTCTTTCCCCTCACTCCAGAAATGCATTTCCCATTTCCCACACAGATAAGTGCTCTTCTGCTCCAGTGTTCTTGGCACGCTTGCTGAAAACTTAGGAATGAAAAATAGATGAATATCAGAGAGCATAACTCTCTGTTTCTGACAGACTTCAGCAGTTTTCCCCCAGAAGCCCCTGTGTGCTGGCCCCAGGCTAAGGCCGCACACCACGCCAGGCAAAAACCACCTCGATTCCTTTTTCCTGGACCAGTGCTGTCTTTACACTCCAAACATTTCATTTTGTTTCACAGGCCCCTCCCCTGCAGCAGGCTCCAGAGAGGATAAGTTTTATCAGTCCAGCGTCAGCAAAGTGATAAATAAGGGCACAGCCTGTTCCAGCACGAGGCAGATGCAGAGGCTTGCTCAGCAGCACAGCCAAGTGCTTCAGCAGCTGATGGTTGAAAGCGGAAGCTTAACGGAGTGAATGGGAACAAAGAATTAGAATAAACGCCACCTTTTGAAACAGAAAGCAAGCAGCTAAATGGCTTGGGTGAGACAGGAAAGCAGATGTAGAGCAGAGAAGCAGTCCTGCAAAGCCAGCCTGGATTCCAGATTCCAGTTGAGTCATCTTTGTCAGCCAGAACAAGGACAGCCTCTGTCTGGGTGGCCTCCTGCCTGTCAGCAGGTGATGGGGAAAACACATGCTCCTCTTGCAAGAGCTGATTTACTGCAGGAAATCGTTGTTTTCTACCCTTCTGCAGAAATCTTCTTCTAATTAAGCATTTCCCTTTAGAATATGTCACCCCAATTACCTGTAGACATATACTAATCTTCAGACCAATGGCTCTAGCAGGGTAAGTGTAATCATCTATGAGAGCTGGCACCAGATAGAGGGGAAGGGAAGGATATTGTCCTTTCACAATTAAAGCAGCTACTAAGTCTGGGGAGAGATTTTGCACTGGTGCAGCTGAGTTGAACTGTGATGTACCCACTAACACAAATCACTTCAAGTTCTACAAATATTACGACATTTCAAGAGAACTGACACATGTGGCTCTGCACGTGCTCCCGCAGGAGTCCTTACCTGGTGGGACTGTTCCTTGAACCCACACAGCCAGAAAGGACCACTGGGAAAGGAAGGAGTTGAAGAGACTGACCCCTGAAGCACCCTGATCTGAAACAAGGACTGGGTTTGCCCTGAACATGGGATTAGCAGCAGGCTACATGCGCAGGGCACGGGGGTGGGTGGATCCTCGCTGTCTGCCAGAGGACGCTGTAACTTGGCAGGAGAAGTGAAAGGCCACACTGTCCAAGGGAAAATCCAGGGGAAACTGGGCTACTGGTGAAGGCATGGGTGAGAGGTCTGACCTGCTCATCTCAGTGAGCCTCGGGATAAATGCCAGCATTGGGAGGAGATGCTGGATTTGAGCAAGAGCCTGGAGCAGAGGCTGTGGTGCAACGGGGGAAGATGAATCTCTGAATCCCAACCACACACCAAGGATGAGGCACACAGGCCCTGGCTGTGTCTGGCCGTGATACAGCTGGGACTAACAGGACATAACCAGCAAAGTGTCTCTCTGTCATTTTTTTCCTCCCAGTGGTCGCCCTGTAGAGTGCATTTGATGAATATGAATAACCATAAGCCAAGAAGCAAACAGACCTTTGTGCAGCTTGAAGGCTGTCCATGAAAATAATGGGCCAAATTTTAGTATAGATGAATGCTCAAGTAGACCTCTTCATACTTTGCTAGCAGAAAAGATTTGGCTGCTGTCTCTGGCAGTAAGGGTAGGGGCAGCGCCAGCTGCCATTCAGATAAGGCAGAGAATAATGGATTTCATCATCAAACAACCCTCACTGAAAGCTGTCCAAAGATGCCTGGATAGACAACATTAATTAAGCAAAAAAGAGGAATTTCTTTTCTAGAAGGGTGAGTTGGAAAGCACATAATTCCTGCACAGCTGAAGGAAAACAGATACTATTCTGGCCTGACTTCTCTTCCCTGCCTTTGAACAGAGCAGCAGGGCTGCTGCCTTGTCTTGGCTGTGTTGACAAGTGGTAATTATAAATATCTGTCAGAACTTCGGTGTTAATGTTTGCAGGTAGCCACCTGATCACATTTTGGAAACAACAGAGCATGTTCTGTAGTTACATGTTTTAAAATGAATTAAAAAATTTCCTTGGGAAATCAAATACAAGTCAAGAGACTGAAGTCAAGTCCAGTCCTTATTAATTATGATTATAACACCATTTAACTTGACACAAAGGAGAAATTGCATTCAAATCACTGCCCAATTATTTTCAGCATGTATGAATCTAACCAAAACTAGCGAGATACCTTTGCATATTTGAGGAGGGAATTACTGTCCACATACCAATGCCCAGCACAGGTAACACACAGACATTCTTTTTAATGGCCAGGTTTATGCAGCTAATTCCTCACATTCAGCACCGAGTGTACAATAATCCTTTTGACAAATGAGTCGAGAGGCAGGGTGCTGCTGAGCATAATATGCCTTATTGCCTTGCACTCATCTAGGACATGGAGATGAGTGAGGATTAATAGTCACAATTAGGAACGTAAGAGCAGACTGTGGATTGTAAAAATAATTAGCAGGTTCTGAAAAGAATTTCCAGCCCCACAAAAATGTTTTAGTGCGGAATACATTTGAAACGGAAACAATAAAAGAGACTCGGCGATGCTCTTCCCCATAATGATACTTTTGGGATTGTTAGGACAGGATTTGAAAGCTTCCTGGCTCCTTAACACAGAGGGTTCAATGCTCACAGACAGCCAGACACTGTGGCCCATTCTGGGGGTGGCAGGCAGCCACTTGGCTTCCCAGGGCAGTCTCAGTCACATTGTACCTGTGCTCTTGCTCTAAGGGCTGTAGCATTTGATGGTCCCCCAGCGTTTATGCTCCCCAAGCCCTCTGCTCACAGAGGAAAATGCTGCAGTACGTGAGCACCTGACCCACAGCAGGGATGGGGCAGGGCTCTCCATGCAGCACCTGGGCAGGTGTGTGGAAGGAGCTGCCCTCTGCTCTGGGACCAGAGCTGCCCCTGGCTCTTAGGGAGAGAGTGGCTGGACAAATCTCCTGTGCTTTGCTCAGTGATTCCAGCACTCCAATTTGGTCCAGTTTTGAACTTTGCTAATAAGGGGAAATGTGGACACTCATCAGGAAGTTTCAA
Source organism: Promerops cafer (assembly GCA_013398275.1). Classification (NCBI taxonomy): domain Eukaryota; kingdom Metazoa; phylum Chordata; class Aves; order Passeriformes; family Nectariniidae; genus Promerops; species Promerops cafer. Next base: position 1,339,809 of record VZSE01005944.1, read on the forward strand.
TAATCCTGAAACTGGATTATAAATTTATAGTTTTAAAATACAATACGTGCTATATTATCTTTGTTTGAGTTTTGGCATTAGAGGAACGTGGTATTTCTTCTTAAAATGACAACTGAGATGTGCCCATCTGTCAGGAGTGCTGGGTTTCAGCAGAGACCCTATGGATTCAGAAGCCTTTGGTAAGGTGCAGAGGCTGGTGAAAGGAGCAGTATGGAAGCAGCCAAATTTGGGGGCAACACTGAAGCTTCCTGGCAAGAAGCAGTGCTGGCTGAAGGCTGAGCTGCAGGGTACCAGAGCTGCACTGCTCAGGGCTCAGGCACCTCCAGAGCAGAGCCCTGAGCTTCTGCCCTTTGCAGATCAGCCACTCTGCAGCTGCTTCCTGGGTGGGCTGTCTCGGGGATTTAAATAGCTAAAATGCCATTAAGAAGATCATGAATCATTCTCGCTCAGCAGTATTTGCCTTTCTTTTCTGTTTGAATAGGTGACTATTGACTATAATTCCTTAAGAAACAGCAGTCCAGAATTTATCTTTCCAGAGAACTTTCCTCTCATGGCTATCCTTTCACACTTTCCAGAAGACAGGAATGGTGGAAATACCCTGAGAAAGAGTTAAGAAATTCCAGGGTGTCTCTCAGATGACAGACTTGAACAGTAAAATGAGGGCTCACTGCCAGTAATTTCCCTCAGGTGTACCTTGCTCCTGGCAGGAGACAACATCCCTCCAGCCATGGACCAGGCAGGGATGCCTTTGCAAACTTTGCAAGTCTCTAACCTGGCAATGAATAAAAAATCCTGGCAGGAGAGGAGCGTATAATGATCAAGTGTAATGAGATGGTGACAATACATCTCGCCAATCAATAGGAACACTCTTGTAAGAACATATTCCTTATTTATAGATCAGCTAGCTTGTGCTGCAGAGGGGAGTCAACAACTTTCAGTCTGATTTAGAAGAAAGACTAACTGATGATGTGAAATTACCTGGAATACTTAATCACAGAGATCAAAAAGGTTGGTTTGGGTTTGGTTTTTGTGTGTGTGTGTAAGTTCAGCTTTAAAAATCATATTATTCCAATATAATTCCCACTCTTGCTGTCAGTGTGGAGTGTCTAAGTGCCTAATATATCTAACACAGATGTGCCAAAGGGCTACAATTAAATCACTCTGCAGTCATCTTCTGGTACCAATCAACTTTTTCTCCTCCTAATGAACAGACACATGCTGTTTTATACAGTCTGATTGACTGGTTGATATGAAAACATAAAGTGGCAGAAGCTGGTGAAAAGTATTCATTATTCTGTGTTTGGAGCCGCAATAGAGTGAGTAATTGTTTCTGATTGTGGCAGGCACTCTTGTGCTGACTGATGAGTGCTACAGCACTGGCACAGGGGTTGTGTTAGACAGGATGGAAACTCATTTGTGAGACCTTCATGGAAGTTAAAGCATCCCCAATGTTTTACTTTAAATTGTGAACATGGCTTTGAGTTGGTAATTCTCTACTGCCTGGTCCACAGAAGTCATCTTCACACCTTTGGCAGATTTCTAAGGAGCCCCAATCCAGTATTATAGCTCAGGAAACAGAGGGGAAAAGCAGGTTTCTCAGTACTTTTAGGCAGCCAAGTCAAAGAGACCCACACACCACAGGAACTCTGTCACACTCACACTTGGTACATCAGGAGACTCTGCTTGTTCATGTCAATGTAAGAAGAATTTTTTCCAGGGCTTAAATATGTTGAATTACAAAGGAAGGTTGGTGACAGGACCAGATGAGGAAGGAGCCTCTCGTCTGATGAAACACACCTCCTCAACATCTAGGCACCCTACAGAGACAGCAAATGACCACGACCCTGTACTACTGCTCTGAAATCTCTGTGGGTCCCTGGCGGGGGCAAACCTGTCCTGTTTATTCATTGCTCTTAAATAACACTGCACTGGTAGCCAGCTGGCTTTGCCTGAGAAAAAGGGTGTCTGTAGGCAGCTGAAGCAGTGCCCAACATCCAAATACCCCACACAGGGTAAAAAAGCAGAAGGAGAAAACAGTGCTGCTGAAACAAGGGAGGGCTGTTGACACAGGAGGGTGATACTTGTTCTGGAGGGAAGAAAGTAGACTAAATTATGGTCCTCAAATGCAACAGGACATTAAAACCAAAATCACTCTTTGGAAATGCCTGGCAATTGCAGTTACATTTAAAGTTAACATAGTAAAAAGAAAATGCAGTGAGAAATGAGGGGGCTCTAATTTGGGCTAGATGTGAAAGCAGCCCTTTCCTGGTGAAGATGGAGGTGGGAGCTCGTGCCCACACTCAGCACTCCCGTGTGAGGGCAGCACATCCCCATGGACGCTGCTTTTTGCATCCAGGCCAAAGACGAAACAAAACCAACAACGAAAGCAAACCACACCTTTTCACCCTGAAAGAGGATGAGAGAAAACATTGGAATTGCATCTCAGCGTTGGTTGAGCATCTACATTTTGATTGCAAGTACTCAACTTGCTTTTCCTGAATAGTAGTAAACTTTCCTGGAGCAAAACACTCAGAACAAGTGCTGGAACCAAATTAGAAACCTGTGCCTTTTGTGAAGGAATTATAAAAAGGAAATAAAAGAAATTTCCACTCATAATATTCATTTGACAACCAATGGTTCCCATAGAGGCTGCTTTAATAACATGTTGCAGTGACACAATTACATTAAATTCCTCAGTAGATAATCACAGTCTTAAATTATTTAAAAATATTGCTGCGCTCTTTGGAGGGCTTTGCAAGTTGAACTGCAATTTTTCTGCTTTGCTTTTTTTTCATCTATTTTTGTTTGTTGGTGGGGACTGCCAAAGTTTGTGTAGATATTTAAGCCCAAGACAGCATCTTAGCTTAGCCATCTGTGAAAACAAAACCGAGTAAAAATATAGCTTTGAATAAATGAAGCACTGAGGGAGTTTCATACTCGATATAAATAATTGCAGATAGAGCTTGTTGCTATGCAGTTAGGAAAAACATTTCTCTTCTTCTTGGTGAGGACTGATTTCTTTAAAAGGTTCCACTTTCAAACATGAAGACAAAGAAACATTAATATTTTTCCATCTTCCACTTAAAGTGTACATGTGAGATTGATGCCTTCCTGTCTGGTTTGATAAAAAAGAACACAAAGGATCTGGAGAGAGGCAGGAGAAAGGAAGCAGAGGCTCCCAGCAGCTGATTCTCACTGACACCAACACTTCCCATGGCCTCAAAGGCCAGAGGCTTCCAGTTTGGGGCCCAGTCCAGTGGGGCTTAAAATTTGGGTGCCCTATGGAAGGTCCAAGCATGAGAAACAGAGGTTTCTGATTTTTGGGCAGGTAGAGGAGAGCTGTGAGGTATGAGCTTTGTGAAAGGGGCACTCTTCCCAGGTGTAGCAAGAAAAGCCACTTTATAATTAGCACATGGGAGAAACCCTGAGGACACAGAAAGGAAGGGAAAGCAAAGGCTATTTCATTTCAGCTCTTGGAAAGTGACACATTTTGTTGCAGAGCAATATGTGTAAGGAAGGGCTGGTTTAGGAACCTGTCCTTGAACAATTCATCACAACTATGTGTTTAACCATGATCCTGAGCCACAAGCCTCAGCTCCAAACCTCAGCAAGCACAGACTTCCTAGACATAATACACAGGAGTTACAAACTTGACTGCTTTGCAGGAAAGGGTGCCTTGTGCTGGCCACCATGAAAGCACAAAACCAGAGGCACTCTGCTGCTTTTGAAGCTTTACAGGGCAAGGGTTCACGTGCCCTGGCTGCCACACCCAGCCCCTGCCTGTGCCCAAAGCCCCTCATCTCCACGGAGCTGGGAGCACACAGCTCTGCCTGATGCTACTGCAGATACCCCAAACAGGGCAAAGGCTTCAGTAATACAGCACAGCCCCTTCCCCACATGCTGCCTTCATTTCTAGCCTGGGAAGGAAGGCTGTGAGGATCAGAGCACCTGCCTAATAAGGCATAAAACCAACAGCTATTCTGCTCCCATCCATTCTGTGTTTCCATTTCAAGTCCTGAAGGGTCTTTTCTGATCACTGCTTTAGACCTGCTTTCTAACAGTGCACAGGGTTTCACTCTCAGCCAGGCCACAGCTCCCTGCATGAGTGCTTGCAGTGCATTTATCTGAGTACATTTATGCATATGCACAGGGGGAAGAGCAAAACCAAGAGCTTTTCTCAGCCCACGAAAGGCTCAACATTTTTTGCTTCCTTGTTTGTCTTGTTTCTCTAAGAAAAAAAAAAAAACACATTGGACTTTCTTGGCTGAAAGCTGTCATCTTCAATGAAAAGCTGATTATACCGTGGAAGTAAATAATAAAAGCATGATTCTGTCTGCTTGTCTGGGCTAAATTCTTGAAAAAAACCGCTCAGTTGGCACTCAATAATTTCCTCATGAAAAGCAGTGTTTTCTTAAGGAAATTGTGACAATTTGCTGTGGACCAAATTAACGAAGATATAATCTGTCTTCCCATTGAAGACGACGAATTTGCATGCAAATAATTATGATGTGAGAACTGGTGGTGTCACACAGCTTTAATGATGGTTTGCAGTAAAAGTACCAGGAGAACAAACACGGGCTCTACAGCTCCTGCAGGTTGCCAGTGCATTATTACTGGTTCTGACCTTCTAATTGCCTCTCTATTTTCTGCTCCTGGCTGCATGGTGAATAACACGAGTGCTCTTTCAACTCCTACGTGTTCCCCGGGTGCTCCCCCTCTTTCCTCTCTCTTTCAGAAAGAAGTAAACTACCAATTTAATGACTAACTAGCTTGTACTCTAGGAAGAGTTTCTCGAGCTTTTGTAAAAAACCTTGAGCTTTGAACATTTTTCAAACAGAAATCTCTATTTTTGTCTCTCTTTCTCTTAACTCTCCGTAAATACCAGTGAGGAGCATTTTCGTTAGAGCCCTGTCAGCGCCGTGGTACAGCCCCCCGGCCTCCTTCCTGCTGCTAGCGAGGGAAAATGCTGTTCCTGTGTAGTTGGAGCAGTAAAGAGCTGATGGAGCTGCAGAAATGCTGAAGACCAGGGCGGGGTCAGGGCGCGGGTCACGCCTGGCACTCGGGGTGCAGCCGGGGATGCTGCGGGTGGGATGCGGGGGAATGCTGCACCGCTCCCGGGGTGACAAGCACCGTGTCACCCCGTCTGAAGGGAGCTCTTGGGACTGCGGGAGGCTCTTCCAAAAAATTACCGTCAGTGTGAGTAAGTCTCAGAAGAAGCGGGGAGGCGGGAGCGGCGGAGGCGACCCCGGTGGCCGCGGGCCGGAGCGGTGCTGGCCCGGGCCGGCGCAGTGCTGGCCCGCAGCCGTGAGATGTCACTGCGGCCCCACGCAAAAGCGGCGCCGGGCTAATTTGTCAGACGGACCAGAAAGGCTGGGATGTGGCCACTTCCCTCCCAGAAGTGCTTGGCTGTCGCCCTGGTCCCTTTCCCGTCGCTCCAGTTCGGCCCCAGCAGCGCTGCCGCTGCGCTGTCCCTGTCACAGCCGGTGCCACCGGGCAGGGCTGGGCGGTGCCGGATGCCGCTGAGGGTGCGTTTCTGCAGGGAGAAATGCAAGGCGCTGCTGCAGCTCCTAAACGGTGGCTGCTTCGTACCACCTTCTTCTGAAAAGAGACCACCAACAGACATTTCTCCGAGAGGCTTGAGTGAAAATTATGGAGTCGTTCCCTTTAGGTTTATAGCCTGCCCTGACATTTTTAGAAACGGTGAGGAGGGATTTGAAGCAGTGGTCTAATGTACCTGTCATGCCCTGCTTGCTCTAGTGTAGTTTTTAGTCTCATCTGCTACCTCCTGATTCAGCAGCTAGATTTAGTTGGAAGGGCAGGATCCCCAGTACTATTTTTGACCTACCTAGAGCTAGGCTGTGTGTTGTTCAGCTCTTCAGTGTTCAAAATAAATGTAAACGTATGCTAGCAGGGAGAAGACTTCATTTGCTGGCGAGTTAAATAACTGCTTTCCTGACATATCCCATGTGCTGTCCTGAATGAAAAGTTCCATCCCAAGTAACTCAGACACAGGTGTGCTTCATCAGCACTCCGATTCCTCCCTCCTCCAACTTTCAGGCAATTGCATGCTTTTCACCCTCGGTGGAAAGTAAATGAGGTTTATCCCTGCAGCAAATCCTTCAGAAGCCTGGCACCGTCTGCCATTACACGAGGACTGCAGAGATACAGATAAGGAAAAGCAAAAAGCCTAGGAAGCCTTACCAAGGCAAATAAATATGCCTTGTATTAATAGCAGTTTATTAAAACAGGTTATAAAACACATTTTCAAAGTTCAGATAGTGACCACCTTAGCCACGAATGTCCGAGAAATATACTTAGATCAAAGTTTTATGACCTCTATTTATTACAGCAGATAGCACTACCTGAAAATAGCCACTTTTAAAATCTTATTACTGTCAAATTCCTTATTTAGACCAGTGACTTGACATTCTTGCATGAATGAGCATTAAAGTTTTTGCCTTTTTAACCTCCTAATCCTGATGCATAAATCTTTTATAACCGATTCTATTCTGTGTGTCTTTTTGGTGTTATTGGATTCTTATCTTTCATTCCAGTCTAGGTTTCTGATTTAATATATTAAAAACTTCACCTCAGCTTTGCTTTATTAAGATACAAAAGAGGTAGAAGCTTATAGAATGCTGAATGAAAGGCACAATTCTTTTTTTTTTTTTTTAAAGGAAAATTAAAAAGTTTTCGTTTAAAAAGAAGGTTGTATCACCCTCTCATGTGGCACCCCCTTATGACTGTCACACAAATGCAGAGAATTACTTCTGATTTTGAGCAAGTACAGTTGCTCTCCCTTAGCTGCTTCTGCTCAGATAGCCAGGTCAAGCCCTGCAGCCCTAATCCTACTGGGAGGTTTCAGCAACCTCTTCCTTCTCCAGGGCACTGCTGGAAAACCTCTCCCTGGGGGCCTGCTGACAAGGATCAGAGTATGGAAGGACATGGACCTAAAGTTCTCCTTCACTATCCTGTCTTGCCTTCTCCTCCTAGAACTTACACTGCAGCTGGGTGAAAAATCAAAATCAGAGCCCACTCCATCAGCAGAAAAAAGCAAAAAATTCCACCAAACCCTCAATATTCATAGGAGTAGCAAAACCAGGTAAGTCTGATTTGCGTCTCAGGAGTGGTCTGTTTTAAAGGTTTTCTTATGACAAAGAAGGGATGACAGCTGAAAGGCTTAAAAGTGATGAGAGAACTGATGGCACCACTTTGGTTATAGGGTGTTGGTGTTTGGAAAACCCTGGCTATACCCACGACAGCAGTATGTCAGACTAACAGCCAGATTAGCTAACAAAAGGCAGGTAAGATCCTTCACATGGGTACATCCAAGATGCCTAGGAGATAGATGAACTTGCAATGATAGCAGGATCACACTTCAAATTAAAAATTTATCCATACAGAATTAGATGCTCGAGCCACTACTGGACACAGAAAGAGGGGTGGTTAAAATACATCTTTTCTGAAAAGATGAAAGTATAGAATAGAGAGACTTTTTTCCACATTTAAATTGACCTGCTTTAAATAAAAAAAAAATCTTGTTCATGCCTGGAGTACACTCATAATCACATAAATTTGACTATCAAGACGTTTTTCTTCCCTTTAAACTGGGAGGCTGTTTAAAATTTTATATATGTATATATATATACATACACATCCCCAATCCCCTTGTACCCCACCTTTCTGTTGTGTGGCTTGGCCACACCATCCTCAAGGACCCTGGCAGCAGATGGAAAGAGCAAGATTGGGCAAACTCTCATGAACTTCACTTTTTATTTGGATGCACAAAGCATAACCCAGACACCACAAACAGTAATAGAGTACTACTCAGCAGTAGTGCCTTAGACCCAGACTTTACTGATCTAGCTGAAAGTGATCTGTACGCAGGCCAAAGAGGATGAGTGGGCAAATGGGGTTTGTTTGCAGGAAGAGCTGAAAGCCCTGACCAGGGAGGCTGCCAGCCCAGGGTGAGATGGCAGCCAGCTGCCTCGGGGTGTCAGGGGGGAAATGTTCACACGGCATTGCTGTGCTGAGTGCTGGGACACGGCACCCCAACGCTGTCTCATGCACCTTCCCAAGATCACTTGTAAGAATCTCTGGAAATCGATCTGACAAATCTCTACCTGAGCTTTTTAGGTTACCCTACTTATTTTCTGATTTGTGATTCATCCCTGTAAAAAGCAAATCTAGAGCACATCTGTGTGACTCCTATCTTTGCACAGCTGCAGTGAACCCAGACTGTTTTTACAGGTTATGGGAGACACCTGTGTCCTAGGATGCAGGTTTCCCAAATGAAATCCAACTGTGATCTGATCCAAAAAGTGGGATTCTACCAGCCTGGTTGTGCTTCACACCCAGGGTGGTAAAATCCTGACAGATCTCACCATCACTGCATGTGGTGCTGCTATGATTAATCCCTGGTTCAGCTGCCAGTTACTGCAGATGCTCTTCTGCAGATAAAAGGGGACTTCCTCCCCACCCGCACCCCTCTTTTAATTTTGTGCAAGTTCCCTGACGTGGAAACCTGACATTTTCTGGTTCACACTTATGCACATTTCAGCTCTCCCCCTTGAGCCCTCTCTGGAATCTGTACTGACAGGAAAATGGCACAGACAGTAGAGTCTGCACCGACCCAGAGGAAATGCAAACAGCACAGCCTTGTCAGGATGGTCAGCCTCAGTTATTCCCCCTTTACTACCTCAACTAATTTATTCCAGCATCCACTTCAAATGCTTGCTTTCCAATATAGCATTTTCTATAGGCTACCCAGCTCCACAACTGCTCAGGACAGCAAACGGAAAGATTTCCCCCTGCTTTAACAGGGCAGGAATACTGGGTGTCTTAAAAAACCCCCAGACTCCAGCATAACTTTTCCCTCACTTCTTGAAACAAAGTGGGGAAAATTAGGAAGTAGGTTCTCTCCAAGCTGACAAGCCTGCCTGCTTTCAGAGCGCTGCAGAAGCTGCCAGAGAATACTGGATTTGTAGGAGAATAATTCTGACATACGGCTGCCAAGGTCAGTCAGCCTTGTGCACTGGGCTGGCAAGCCAAACTTACTTACATAAGTAATGGCCGTCGGCAGTCAGCTCCAAATTTGGCACAAACTTCTCCCACTTCACCCCAGTGTAAAAGGAAAAAACATATTAAACTTGTTCTGCCTTAAGCTGTTTTTCCCTCGCTTGTTTATTTTTCCATCTCTTCCAGGCTGATATGCTCACAACTACTGCTACAAGCAGAAAATTCAGCTTTCAGCAAGGGCCTGATAGTTTTCCCAGTTTTTCTGCAGGCTCTTGGGATGTTATCTCATTAATGGTGTAGAGATGCCAATAGGAAAGGTCACGAAAATAAGTTGGGTCATCACAATCAAATGCTCTGATTTCATCACACATTCCTTGTGTCCGTCTCATGCCAAAACCAGAGGGATATCCCATGCTCTTACCAGTGGGATCACCAAAGGTGAGATGGACCGCTCTGTTGTCACCTGGGCTAAGTGCAGGGCAGACACAGGACACACACCTGTCCCTTGCAAGGCAGCAGCACACACAGGGCTCTTGCAGGAAGACCTGCACTCCCCCAGGGCAGCTGGGCAAGAGCTGAGCACCCTGGGCTGGGCTGGAGTGGGGCTCTAGCCCAGGGTGGGTCTGGGCAGGTTCCACCTGGGCCTGCTCTGGGCCATTGGCACCATCCCCAACAACTATTTCCAAACTACAAGCTCTCCCCAGAGATGGCAAGTTGCAAATGAAATAGCAGAGACAGTGAAAATGTGGTTAACAGGAGCTTTAGGAGAAGAATGGAAGAATGTGGAAATAAGCCCCAGCCATTTCTTACATTATCTGAGAGCTGTTCAGCCATGAATTGTCTGTAATAATTAGCATGAGAATATCTCCTTGATGACATTCATACTGCATAAAAGGGTCTGCATTTCCTCCATCAAAGTGCATATTTATGAACTGAATCTCCGAAAGACGGAGCCTTTGATAGTATTATTTTAATATTTTTTGCATATGATTTAGAAGCTTAAACTTCAAGAAGCCCTAATACTAAAAAAGACAATCAGGTTTCTGCTAGTCACCTCTGTTCCTAGTAAACACAAACACATATATGGAAGTCACTGTTTAAATATGAAAGTGACAGACTGTGCAAGATAGAATGGCATGAAAAAATTTACTTTTGTTCTTTAACGATCCTGAGAAGAGTGGCTTAAAAAAACTCAGCCTTGAGTACAGAAGCCATTACGTGGCATTTGGTGTTCTCAGTTCTCATTTGTTTCTTGACCCTGGTGCCAAACTATTAGAGTCACACTAGAAGCCCCTACTTTGTGTACACTTATGAATGTGCATGCTACTGCCCCGTGCTGTTCAGTACATCTTATTTTATATACCTGATTACTACAATTCCTCATAACAATCTTCATCCAAAGCTGGACTCATCAAGGGCAGGATTATAGGGCTGTGAGGACATACATGTGTCAGCAGCTCGAGTAGCTGGAGAAGCTTGAGTTTGGCACCTCTTCTCAGGTGTCAGACTTTCTGCAGGCTTGCCAACAGAGCCTGCCCAAAGCTCACACACTTGGAGGTGCTTCTGCTTCGTCCTGCTGCTATTTCCAGCCCTTTGTTTCAGCACCTACACCAAGTAAGTGCCTGCAAGTTTAAAGACTTGAAATCTGAAAGGCAGTTGCTGAAGTGTCTACAGAGAAAATGTTCCCCTTGGTTACTGTCCTTGCAGCAAAAATGGGCAAGAGTGTGGCAGCTGAGGCCGAACGGGGACCCAGGGAGGGGCTGTGTGTGTCAAGTTGTGTTCAGGAGGTGATGGGCCACCAAACCTACTGCCATGGGATCCTTCCCAACTGGTTTGCAATGCCCATTAGAAAATATTTCCCCCGTGGGCTATATTTGCTCCCCCTCTGGTTTGCAAGACCCCGGTGCTGCCGGTGAATCCATCGATGTGTGCGTGGTGGCATTGGAGCCGGAGATCTGCGAATGGCAATGTGGAGGTTTGGTTTCTCACTAGCTGTTAAAGGCTGCCAATGCAAGGTTTGCAAAGCTGAGGAGAAAACAAAAGGAGGCTTTGTCTCTTCCAAGAGAGAAAGAACTTGTAGAGTGATATTGGAAACAGTGCTGTTGTTACTACACGGCATTGCCTGAAAATCTTCCCACAAGGTTTCCACAAGGAAAAGTTTAAAAGTTATATTAGGAAATTACAATTCCTGCAGCTAAAGTCTTATTTTGTTAAAAAGAGAACTATTTTAACTTGTGTAGTTTCAACACTTATATTAGACAAATCCTTTGACATTTGGCATGTATCGCTAAAGCTCCATTTCTAAAATATCTTCCATTAGTTAACAATAAATAATCTGTATTTAATTCTTGAATGCAGATAGCACTACATTTTAGGCACCAACAAAATAATGAGTAGTGCATTTCTTACTCTTAGGGATGAGAAGAGTCTGGATGAATACTGCCTAAATCTTCATGCTAAAGAAAAGAACTAATATTTGCTAAACAAGTAACTATTCAAGGCATCTCAATTTTTCTGATAATTAAACAATGTTCTGAATGAAACAATCTATGAAAAAAGAACTCTTAATGCTTAAAAATATTCTGGAAATATTACAGCTTTAGCTGGCATATGCAGAACAGTAATAATAGTAAATGCTGTTTAGATCAAGCACTGCTTGGAGTAATCTAAAAATGCAGAAATTTAGCAGATCTCCACTTTCTTTTTTTTTTCTCCATTCTAAAACAAAATAAGAAATGAATGAGTGAAATCAGAGAATGGATAGTGAGGAGAAAATGTCGGCCTGTGCACCACAAACACAAACCCTGTAAAATGCTTGTCCTGATCAGAAAACAACATCATCATCCAGAATGTGCAGAAGTGACTGGGAATTTTCAGAAGATGCTAATTTCCTTATCACCAGAAATTCATCTGGGAGCACACACATCAGTTTTGAAGGATGGCTTTTCTTGGATCTGAAACAAAGTTTCTGATCAGAAATAAAGAAAGGATAATTGATGGTTCAGGTGTTTTCAGGGCACCTGGGAATCATCCCCACTCTATTCAAGTCTCCATTTTGCTTCTAAAAGGAAACTTCAATGTGAATCTCCCAGGTGAACATTTTAGCAGTTGTCTAATCTGAGATGGGTGAGATCTCACAAAAAGAGCTTCACAGAGTTTTAATTGCATCCTGACTTTGTGCAGGACATCTTTTGGATGCCTCAAAAAGCTGCTGTGACATGAGAAGGTGTTTTTGAAGACTGGCAGAGGCCCCTGCTCCAGTCCACCTCTCTCCTCACCCCTCCTCCCTCAGCCAAGTGAGCAAGAACCAGGAGCAAGCTTATAGTCTCATGCTTATAAGGTTATCAGAATAAAAATTCACCCAACATGAAAGGAGGAAAATAAATCCCATTACCTTTAGGACTGATTTAAAAATCACAGTTGTTTAACTGATCGTTCTTATTCATAATTCAGCTTATAACTATAAAAGATGAAGGGGAATATGCCCTACTTTTCCCTTTGTGATTTGACAGCACCTCTGTTGAGTAGCTTTGCCATGAATACCAGTGGTTGCTCATTTTCCCCTGCTGTGTTTCTGAGTCTTCCACAACACAAAAGGAGAGAAGAAAATCTGGAGAAGGGGGAGGAGAACACAAACGAAATGCCTCAGGCAATAACAGCCCTCAGGGTGACTTGTGCCACCCCTTTACTTGCTCTTTGCCTAGAAAATGATCAGCTGACCATGTGTTTTTCAATTAAAAGGAAGTATTTGCTCTTATCAATGACTGGAGGACAAATCTATCCTCTAATGGCTGTGACTAAGAGTCCAAAGGCTGCAATCCCCACGGAGCAGGAGCCCTCAGACCATGTAAAAAGGAGACAATCGTCAAGTGAGAGCTGTGAAGGCAGAGAATGAGGGTGAAGTCTTTAATTGCTCATGTTGTCACTAGCACCCATTTATTTCTGCTAAAGACACAGCCTCTGGAGGTAGCTCTGAGGCCTGGGAATGCCAGTGGTTCCATATGCACACATGCTGTGCACACCTGTGTGGCCTCTGCCTTCTCCACAATTTGATGTCGTTCCAACCACATCCACAAACCTTCCCACCACCCAGCCTCTACCAGGCAGGCTGTCTGCACAGGGGCAGAGGTCAGGCAGCAGTGCAGAGGCACGGAAATAACCTGCCAAAAAGCCCCTGTTCACTTATTCCTCTGCCCATGCATCAAAGAGGAGCTGGAAAATCCATTTTTCCCTCTCAAAACCTTCCTGGCTTCCTAGCCTGTTGATGAATGCATCCCAGTGAGATCAGCCATGTCTCTATGGGTTTTTTGTTTGCATATCCTTAGCCACTTCCAAAGGAGTTGCTGCATCCCATGAGTGGGTCTGCTGTACCTTTTTTTTTGTGATTCATGATGATTCCCTGCTGCTGCTTAGTGCATTTGTGTGTGGGCAGACCCTTGCTGCCCCAGAAACCTGTGTCTGCCTGTGACTGTGCTCTATTTCTTAGGACTTTACAGAGACACAAAGTCACCCAGGAAGCTTCCCTCACACGGGTTTATTTTGTGCTGTACTTTGGCAGCTGTCGATAAACATCCCCAGCTGCACAGACCCCAGAGCAGTAAATATCTCCTGACATGCAGGACACGCCCTCTCCTCTGCTCAGATCACCTGAAGCAGCGAGGCTCAGCTTGCTGTCACCCACCTACGATGCTCTTGCCTGTTTTCTCTGTTTGCTGAACCTTTACTTGGTACTGATTTCACTCACATTTTTCTTCAATTATGGAATCATTCTACCTGACAACACTGCTCATTCAGTTTCTCCCTCTCTGTAATTTCACGTGAATGCTCTCCATACCAAGTAGGATCTATTTTAAAGGTCTTTTGCTCTGTGTTGTTTTCCATTTGTTTCTCTTGTGTATTCTGGCCAAGGACGGATTCTGCTACTTGCTCTTACTCATGCTACAAAACAGCTTATTCAGGAAAGAACATTCTGCATGCATAAAACCACTGAAAATCTGTGCTTAATCAGGAAACAGAATCTGAATACATGGTACTGGGGTGTTTCACATATCTTGTGTGGTCCAGACCAAAAATACAGTAGTGAGCTATTAAAATGCAGTCAGTAATGCAGGTTTGTATGTTGTTGTTGTTTTGGGTTTTTTTAAAGTAGTGTCCATTTATCTGTTGATCCACAGCAATTGACTTACACATTTTGGCATCTCACAGCTAAAGCCAGTAATTTCATTTTTGGTGAGCAGTTCCCCAGTCAGGCAGCGAGGACTGCCCCCAGAAGCTCCTGCACCAAAGAACAGCTCTCCAGCAGGAATAGCTCATGGCCCCTCAGCAATCTCAGCAGAGGGATGATTTAGCACACACACTCCAAGACACATCTTCCAGCTGAGGTACCCCCCTGACACTCTGGGCTGGAGATCAGCCCAGGTAGATGCAAGGTCCCCCCTCTCCTGCTGAATCTAAATTGATATGACAGTCTTCTCTGTCCTTCAGCTCTCTGATGGAATTTGGGGTCCCTTACAATAATATAGCATTGCCAAAACTGACCCCAGCCCTGAAATATCCCAGACTATCTCCAGAGAGTATTTCAGCAGGATGGAAATGGGCACTCCTTCACGCACACCACAGACACTGGCACCATCTATTCCTGCCAGTCCGACCCCATCCTGGGAGGGACACGTCTGCAGGAGCTCCCTCCTCCCATGGAGGGGCTGCTCCGTGCAGTGCAGCATTCATCCCCCTCAGTCTGGGACACTGCTGCTCCTGCCTGCCCTGAGCCCAGCACGCAGCTCCACGTCAGCCCCAGCGAGGCCTCAGCTCCTCGGCAGGATTTTCCAAACCTCGGTGCATTATTTAAAACCTTTGGAGGAGATGTGTTCCCAAGCTTACACGTTGGTCTCTCCCACTCCCCTCCACATAACAGATGACACCATTTAACTGCTAGAGCACACGATCCATCATTCCTTGCAGCACCACAGGTGCACTGGCTACGCCATATGGCAACTTCTTGGACTTGAACAGCCCCTTTGCACGTGCTCACAGCAAAGGGCATTTATTAATCTGCATCTGGTGGCACATGCTGATGTGCTTAAGACAGGTCAAGTTTTTTAAGCCTCTCCCCACCTGTCGTTTTGAAAGTCATGGTTTAAGCTGGACTGATGATCAGCTGTCAGGGGTTTACGGCCTGCCTATGTCAAGCTTCTATCTTTCATCTGAGCTGTGGCAATAAAATTTTAAATAAAAATTAGTGGTAGGAACAAGACTTTTCTCAAATAACTGCAGAAGGTTTTGACATTTTTCCTCAGTGCAGGAACGTTCACCTCAGTGATTTCCAGAACAGGGAGGGAGCCAGTCTACCCTGACCTGTTCAGTGTCCTCACCATTGGTCCAGGTCCCAGAGCAAAGTGGCAGCAGTATAAAGGGTGGCCAAGTCCCTGCTCCCAACAACAAGCACACACTGACAGGAACTGGAGACCACAACGTCCCAGAAGCAATATTGGTAATGCTTCAGACAACTCTTTACTGCAGCTTCTGTTCTCCTGCCCTTAGGACTTGAAAAATAAACTTCCTGCAGGAAGGCTTGCCCTAGGAGATTTGTGCTCTGATTTGGGAGTCTTGAGGGGTCCAGAGAAGCATCAAAAAAGTGTGATTTCAACCACAGGGCAGTGAGCTTATTCTCCTCTAGAGCTCCATCCCTGCTACATTCCATCAGAAAAAAAGAAAACCTGTTGCACTCACTTAAAACCCCCCAACACATCAACCTCCCCAAAAAGTACCCCCAAAGCAATATTAATAGGTCTGACTTTTATTCCATTGGAGACCTGCAATGTTCTCATTTTTAAAAATACTATGTTTCCTCACACAGCATGAAACAAGGGAGATCTACTTAGTCCTTTTGCTTTTTACAATTATAAATTACCCATTCCTTCTTGGAAATTAAAACTGGGAACTGGTGATCATTTCTTGTTCTAAAACAAAACACATCTCTTTGATTTAGGCAGCAATCTTCATTGTGGTTTAGGCCCTGATCATAATTCTGTGAAAGAATCAAGCAGAGGTAAGCTCTGCTGAAAACCTGAAGAGATTTAAAACAAAATATTACTTTTCCATTTTATGGCAGGTCTTTATTAAAGTGATATTTCCCCTCATCCACTGAAACCTGCTGGAATTTTAAACTTTATTTCCCCTTTTTTATTTAAATGGACACTTAGTTCAACATCTTTAAAGCTATTTAAAGTGCAGATATTAAACATGAATAATTGCCTTCTGATTTCAGTGCATGATGAAATAAAAACTGACAATGCATGTCTTCTGGTGACATTCACACCTGCATCTGTGACAGAGACTTGTAATTTGATGAAAATTAACTTTACTCTGGGCTAAAAGGGCAAGTTTTTAACCAGCTTCAGTATCATATTCTGCATCACTTTTCTCCCTTACATGGGTCACGGGCTAGCAGGACGAAAAGGAGTGGATGAATAGATGAAATCTGAACACTTCTCAGTCCTTTATCAGCTTGAAGCATCTCACTAATTGAAAAAAAAAGAAATTAGAAAATGGATTCCTGAGCATCTTATCACGAAATTCGTTAGAGAAGCAATAGGAAGAGAGAAGCTCCTTGATCTCCATCATTCAAAAACCCAAGTCCCTCTGCTACCTCCTGAAACAACTACTAAAAAAACCAAATTCCTTCCTGAGTGTCCCTCAGCCTCTTTCTTCCAGGCTAAGCACTGCTCACTAAAGAGTTGCAAAGCTTGTGCCTGGGAAGAAGTGAACCTGAGAAGTCCAGGCTCCGGTGAACAGGGCATGAAAGAGAAACAAGGACGGTGACATTGCTGTGTAAATGAGCCGTGAATTATTCAGGCCCTTTTGTGAACACAGTCAAGACCTGTGGGAGTTAAAGGATGGCTACCAAAGTAAAAAGTGTATATAAATGAAATATAAATATTAGATGGAATATTACATGGAAATACTCTGGAGCCTTACACATCATTTCCAGAGAAGGAAAAGGCATATTTTTGAATCTCTTGAGGTGCCAATTCATTAATTAGTACGGATATGAAAGATATATGCTGAAATGCATCAGTCAAGCAATTATCGAGGAAGTATAATTTGAGAGCATAGTCTGGCAATGATAAGTCACTTTTATGCTCATTTATATTCACTTCATTGACATTTTATTTAGCAGGATATAAACAAGTAGAAGCAAAGAAGGATCAAGTGGCTCCTGAACAAGGTCACTAAGGATTTTTCTGGGGACATGGCACATTCCCCTTGCAGAGCACTGGTGTAGCCTAGACCCTGTTGCAAAGACCCAGGGCTCCACCACTGCTGCCCAACCTCCAAATCTCTGTGTGTGCCCTTTTCTGTCCTCATTCCCTGTCTGCTGCCAGTGCTGCTCAGCAAACCTCTTCCCTTGGGGCAGACTGTGAGCAGAACAGTATGGAGGATGGTAGTGCTGCTGCCTTGGGAAGACTATGCCTTTTCTCTAAAATCTCTTCCTCTGAGGTTTGGAAAACTGAATTCTCACATCCTCTAGGAGCCACTCCTGCTTCCAGAAGTTCCATGTAATAAAGGCTGTAGAAGTCAGGTCAGGCTTTATTCCCCAAAATTTGCTGACATATTAGCTATATAAAAGCAGTATGAATGAGGCTGATGTCAAACACCTCGTCCCTTTCCATGAGATGCTGCCTGATGTAGTTCATTTACCTAAAATCTGAATAAGAGAATTTCAGTCTATGAAACTTGTCAAGGTTAGAATAGTTCTTATTTACATTATGTTTAATGCCCAATATAAAACTCTGCCTTACAGTTACTGATGTAGTTATTTTGTACCAGTTCCTCAGACAAGAGGAAGCCATTATAATTTGACTCCTTTGTTATTATCCGTTTGCTGTAAACTTCCCAACTGCCATCTAAAATATAATTTCTCTTATGATTAGACCAGAAGAACATTTGCTAAAGTTATTTCCTTGCCAAGGATAAGCCCATTGTTATATTGGCTTTTCATGCACCATTATTGGTAAGAAGAGTATGGGGTGAAGACAAACTTTCACTCCCATTCTCATCACTATCAATCCTCAGAGACCCTTACTGTGTATCTGGGACAGTGCCTACATTTTCAGTGTGCTCTTTCAAGTGTGCTGTAAGCACTGTCCCATCAGTTTAATTTCCTCTTTCAGCTTCTGAAGCGATTTTTCAGGACTTTACACACAAGGGGAATGTGCATTCCTTAATATTTTCAGCATTGTATATTGCTTACAACAACATGCAGTGCTAAAACAATGTGCAGGCTGAAGAGAAACCTTAATTCAGAATCTTCTGTGAGGCAGTATTTTTTTCATGCAGCTTTGCCAGAAGAAATCAAATTACTTCTCCCACTGAATTCTTTCATTCACTCCTTGAACTTTTCTATACATTTGCTGCAGACTGATTTCCTGATCTACATTTTCCTTTGATACTGACAAAAGGGGATCAAAAAGAGAGGCTTCCCTGCAAAGCAGTCAGGCAAAGGTTTCAACTCTCTGTCACATGGCATTTTCATCACATTTGGCAGCCCAAGGTGTCACAGTCAAACATGACTCAACATCATACCCCATAACACATGCAATAAATGGCTCAATTTTCTCTTTTAGCACCCTTGAGGTAAAATGTGGTGCTGTAAGATAGGTTATCTTGCATAATTACCACTACCAAACTGAGACCACTTCCCAGCTTGTTCTTTTAATAACCTGTGCTTTTTAATCTCTACATTTTGCATATTTGTTTGGAATTTGTCACTCTGTTTCCTGAAGAACTGAAAGCAAAGCATCTTTTGAAATCGTATGCCCACTGTTTCCTATATTTGTGGCTGAGGAGAAAGGTACTCAGGTATTTTGTGCCTGTAAACTACTGAGAGCAAATGACCTTGGTGCTGAGAAGAGCATCTCACTATTTTCTGGTGAGCTTATGGACTGTGAGGGGCCTGTACTCAGCTTTCTTTCAAAAACAGCTGAGTAGTCTGAACATAAAAGAATTGGGTCTGCCAATATTGTGAACTGAAGCATCAGAAAGGAAGTATTTCCCCCCTGCTTTTCAGGAATATCACATTTCTGTTTTCTGAGGAATGGGCTAATTTGGGTCTTCTGTGTTAGACAGTCTTGTGTAGTGCTGCATTCAACGTGTAAGTGGATCCTAAGTGAGAACTTGGGCAATAGCAGCAGGATGCAGCAAGTCATTCAGAGAGGAGAAACTCAGCCAGACCTTTCTGGTGCATCTGTAACACAATTAAATCTCCATAACGACCTTCATTAGGCCCAGCATGTAAGTCAATACAAACAACTTTCAACTTGATGAACATTTCCCCTCTAAAAAGTAACGTTTCAGTTCTATTACTTCTGTACTGTTTTAGCCATATGCTAAATATTAGAATGCCTCATTCTCATTTACCCTTCACATATTAAGGTGAAAACTCTGACCTAGTGCATTCTAATTACTTGGCTTATTAGCTTCACATTATATCAGTAATGGTGCGATAGCCAACCTAATTACTAGGACTTGAAAAATTATACTTTGCTGTACTATTTCTTGAATTGTGAGACAGTTCTCCCTTCTTATTAACTTTCTTATTTAATGTGTCGACCAGATTTTTTATCTACCTAGACCATTGATCAAACAGATAATTTTAGATTTTAACTGCAATTGAAAAATCACCCCCTAAAACAGTGAGATATATGGTTTTTTAGAGGAAAATACAGACATTTATTATTCTTCTGTGTTTCTTACTGACAGGCCACCACAACTAGGTAGTTACTCCATGCTGCTTGAATGCTGTTTTTATCTTTAAAAGCTTTGTGAAATTTAGACGGAAATTATTTTTGGTCCTTTAATTCTTTCAAATTTTTACTTTTGTAGTCGCTAAAATTCTGGTTTCCCTTTTTTTAATTAAAAACTTTTTTTCTCTTTCTGGAAGCAAATACAACTTCCACACCTTTATCTTATTTAAGTAAAATGCTGACTTTCAATCCAAACCTGGCAGGATTGGCAATTAATTGTTCACCAGTTCAGCCTAGGAGGTGAATCACACACAGTCACTGGGTTGGAAGAGACCTCCAAGATCACCGAGTCCAACCCAACCCTAACACCTCAACTAAACCATGGCACTGAGTGCCACATCCAGTCTCTTCTTAAACACATCCAGGGATGGTGAATCCACCATCCACCTGGGCAGACAATCCCAGTACTTTATCACCCTTTCTGTAAAAAACTTTTTCCTAATATCCAGCCTATATTTCCCTTGGCATAGCTTGAGACTGTGTCCTCTTGTTCTCTCAGTTGCTGCTTGGAGAAAGAGACCAACCCCACCTGAGCACAACGACCCTTCAGGGAGCTGCAGAGAGTGATGAGGTCACCCCTGAGTCTCCTTTTCTCCAGGCTGAACACCCCCAGCTCCCTCAGTCATTCCTCACAGGGCTTGTGTTCCCAGCCCCTCACCAGCCTCATTGCCTCCTCTGGACCTGCTCAAGCATCTCAACATCCTTCCCAAACTGAGGGGCCAGAGCTGGACACAGCCCTCAAGGAGTGACCTCACAGAGTACTAGTGGTCACACAGCTGCTCTGAGGTGTTTTAAGCAGATTATTGTTCCCAGGCCATCCTGAAAGAAACACCCCTGGTCCTGGCTGGCTGGGACCTGCAGTGCCTCCTGTGGAACGTGCTTTTTGTGTCCTGAGTGAGACTCATCCATGTCACTCGGCCACTAGCCCAGCGCTCCTGCGCGCCGGGAGAAATCCCAGCCCATCACACTGCAGGTGTCCCTAACAGAGCAGCAGCTCTGAGGCATTTCTCGAATATTCGCCCCCAGAGCACAGAAGCAGAGGGTCAGAGCACAAATGTAAGCCAGTCATTTTCAAGGAAGTCATCTCAGAAGCCCCCGGACTGAATTAATCAGTAAACCATCACTCCTGTGCTTTTTGGAAGCAGCCACAGTAACCTCCTGGCTTTTGGCAGATGGACCTGCACTTTTGCAATGCTGTGACAGCTGGAAGAGTTTGATGCTGTCTTGACTCAACATATCAGTCAGAAGCTTTCCCTGTGGGGAAACCTATGCATGTCTTAGGCTTATTTAGTTGGAAAAGAAGTAAAGCTAAATCTTAGGTAGTTTTTTGGTTTGTTTTTCCCTCTTTTTTTTTTTTCTAAGCAGGAAAAGAAAATACATCTTTCATAGCTTCCTAAACAAAAGGGAGAGTTTTTGGGAGAGAGAATGACACAGGACTTTAAAGTTCCCTCAGAGAATTTCAGTGAAGGGATAAATCCCTTAATGGCTCATCCACCTGACCAGAAGATAAAGTGAAACTGGGCATCATCACCCATTAAAAAAAAAAAATTCCTTCTCCCTGTACAGCTGTGCTATCAAAAGCACCTCCCCATTTTCATGACTGCACACTTAAGCCAAGAGGAGATGGTGTAGAAATGGCCAGTGATTATTTAATAAATAATAGGAAATTACTTTTTTAATGTAGCTGAGAACACCTGGAAATCTATCCTTCCTGCAAGATTTTAATGGGGTGCCACTTAATTCTATTGTGCTTGGTACAATCAGTTTAATTGTTCTGATTTTACTTGACCCCTCTCTGCACAAGGAATATTATTACAAAAGGAAATATAATAAAATACTTCTAAAGGTAGTAGTAGAGACAAAGAAAGGTAAGAGGGAGCGTGGGCCTGAATGTGAGACACCAGAGTTAATGCAGATACACAGGTGGCCTTACACTTTCCCACTTGAGTGATTAGGGCTCAGCTCATGCTGCATTTGAGATTACTGGAGGTATTAAATCCACAATCCTCAATATTAAAGAGATGGAGGTGAAGGTTGAGAAATTTCAGTCCCAAATTGGATAAATTTCCCAAGTCTCTGGCTGCAGTGCAACACTCATTTATTTGCAGGTGAATTTAACAGACAGGGTGTTGAATGAGGAATTGCTTCCCAGAGTGGTGTATTGAGTTAGGTAGAATCTGCCTGAAGCCAGAACAATGGGTTGCTTTTGTGCTAATTTCTGCTTTAAAAATGATTAAATGCACCTGACTTTTTATGTAATCTTATATATTTAAATTAATAAGAAACCCAAACTGTTTTTTTCAGAATCCTTTTTTTCACTAGCGTATGCCAATGCTATAATATGCATTGTGTAATATATAACTGTGTATCTTGTGGTTTCTTGATAATTTCAGCGAGAGAGGATTTAAATTAGCTATTAAATTACTATTCAGAGATTTGATCATCTTCTAATTTCCATACAAAGCCCTCCACAGGGGATAAATCTAGTTTAAATGTTCTCTTCTTCCCATGATTTTATACTCTAGCTGTAAGATGATACAACATTCCTGCATTTCTAACTCAAATACATTACAAGAACCTGAAAGGTTTTAGCTCAGTCTTGTCAAATAAGTCTGTATTTCAATTGTAAATGTAACCAGAACTAGGAAGAAAAACATGATTTCTGGTGTTGTTCAGTTCACTTACCCTTAGCCACACGTGTGAGAGCTGAGTAATTTAGAAAACTACAAATGGTGGTGGGGTTTTAAAATACTTCTTAATGCTAATTGTCTCCCCAAGTTC
Source organism: Promerops cafer (assembly GCA_013398275.1). NCBI lineage: Eukaryota > Metazoa > Chordata > Aves > Passeriformes > Nectariniidae > Promerops > Promerops cafer. The sequence goes on from VZSE01005944.1 coordinate 1,362,413, forward strand.
CCTTACTTACTAGAAGAATTTAAATTCTACATTTTATTTCTCATGACTTTTTTTGGGCAGATAAACGCTTACTGCTTTTTTGGGCAGGAACCTTGCAGAGCTCCCTTGGGCTGAGGCAAGGGCTGAATTCCCTTCCCTGCATGGCACTACAGGAAAACCTGAAGGATAAACCTGAGGATAGCCCAGTTCTTCTCTGCTTTGTGAGTTTTGCCTTGCAAGATGCTCTCAATCAAAGCTATTTGGGTTCTACTTCCTACTGTAAAACACCTTATAGTAACATGCTGATGACAGACACCAGGGAATTGTCATCTTCTTAAAAAAAAATGAATATAAATAGAAAACACAATAAATCAGGGTTAACCTAGCCTATAACAGTTAAAGTAGTAATGAAAAAACAGAAACACTGTATCTGAAACTAGACTGATCTCATGCCCTGCTTTTGCAGTTTTATTGAGTTCATTTAGTAAAAATAGACATTTATACTGTTGCTAAGTGTTTGAGCCTATAATTACAAACTCAACATGCAAGTTCAATATGTACTTTTTTCTGGTTCCCCTAACTATTCAAAACTTACACCTTAAATATCTTTTCATGATGCGTGAACTTTGCTCCAGTACCTGCATTAGCCCAGCAGAACTGTCTCAAGTGATAGGACAAAGCTGTAATTTTGATACTGTTCTCCCTTGAGAACAAAGCAACATATTCAAAACTGCTTTTCAAATATGATTCCTTTCTCTGGGTTTACTGCTCTGTGTTGCCATCACCGTTCACCATAGGCATGTGGTCTATTCTTTTTTCATTCTAGCTGCACAAAAAAATAGAATTCCACAGACTAAGCTGTGATCCTCTCCTAGAGCAGAAGGATAAGGATGCTTTTGTCTGTCTCTATAATGGACTAATCTATTCCTGGGCAGGTTCCAGAGTGTATTTCCAATAAATTCTCACTATCAAAAATTACCCAGACATATGTAACCCCCAAGGCTACCATTAATTTTGCTTTTATAGAGATTATAGCAGACTAATTATTTGTTCCTCTTGAGGTTCCCACAGACAGGGTGTATCTACAACCATTGTTAAAGACAAGTGCATGCCTCTCTAAGAAGAGTATTTACCTCTCAAGCTTTCCTTTCTTCCTTTGTTCTTCTCTTGTCCTCTAATACTCTCAGAAGTTATTGTTATTGGGTACTAATTTAATAAAAATGCAGGAGATTCTGACTGAAATGATAACCACCAAAGCTATTCAATTGTTTTTCTGCGTAATGACACTGATTGAAATTCTGGTCACAGCAAAGTCAAAGGCAAAATTTCCTTGGCTTCTGCAGGGGACTGGAATTTCATCTAAGGTGAATATTGTTTTTGATTTAGACACAAATATCTTATAACAGTTTCTGATTCACAAGCCTCGTCTAGCATTATACCGCATTAAACAAGCCAAGAAACCATAATCTAAAGATATTGTCAAGTGGAAGCAGAACATATATTCATTTCAGGTGTTATATGCTAAATACAAATCCCTTTGCCTGGCATGTGACATCTAGCAGGAGATAAAGTTATCAGGTGTGTCCCGTGTGCTGTAGAGATCATCACTTTTGAGGCAGAGGAGGACAGCAAAAGAAACAGCAACACACCAGGAATGACAGCAGCAGTGGAAGAGGAGAAAAGCTGTCACAGGGAATGCCTTGTAAGTGATCTAGAGATGTGTCAAAAATACTTGAATTCATTCCTAATGCAGCCCTCCCCGTAAGAAGGATCCATCCTTTCCAATGGACTTTTCAAACAAAACACGTGCAAATAAATCCTGGTTTCACTTTTTATATTCTGCATTTCCCTATGTACCTATGAGTGAAAATGACCAAAATACCCAAGTGAAACCACTGAGAGCTTAACCAGCTAGTTAGCTCTCCCTGTTTCTGTGAACAGGTGAGAGTGACCTCTTTTGAATACACCATTTCCTTGCAGCAGGAAGAGCTGTCTTAGTACTGCCCTTTAAAGAAAGATGTAAAGTGATTTAAAATACATACTTACATATACATGTGTCTGTATCCATGTGCATGTATCTACCTATCTATTCATATATTTAGGTTATGTGTGGGAGCAGAGGAAGGGATTTTTCCTGTTCTAAGCAATTACCTACTCTATCAATATGTATATATTTCAGCACTCACTTTTTTCTCCCCATGAAGCCAGACCTTGAATATACATGTTTATTTTTAAGTAATCGCAAATTATCCATGAAATGTTAAATAGGATAATGAACTCATTAAGCATTAATTGCTAAGGCGAGCAGCTCTGGTGCCAGCATGATCTGTAGCAGAGCTCTCACAGGGGGGTATTCCCAAACTAGGGGAAACTTAGGGGAAGTAAAGAGAGCCAGCAGGAGCCTGCAGCTGATGGGGCCAGGAGCAATAGCAGCCAAACCCCCAGTGTGAACAGAAGCAGCCCCTTGGGGAGGAAAACCAGGGCATGGCACAGCAGGGTGGGTGCTGAAGCCCTGCCAGCTCCACCAGGCAGCAATGGGATGTGCCCAGCAGAAAGCCATGGCCTCTCACAGCTCTGCACCCACCACAGCTGAGACACAATGCCAGCCAGGTGCCACGCTGCCATAAAATGCAAAAGTGCCTCTATAAACACAGCAGCAACAAAAGAGGGTCTAAGGAGGATTCCAGCCTTTATGGGACCGGGGCAAACAGTAACAAAGGACGAGGGGAAAAGACCAAAGTACGTAATGCTACCTTTGACCCTGTTTACCAGTAAGACACTGAATCGAGTGCACGGCCAGTCCGTTCGCAGCAGACACCCAGCTGGGTGGGAGCAGTGACCTGCTGGAGGGCAGAAAGGCTCTGCTGAAAGGTCTGGACAGTCTGGATTGATGGTCTGAGGACAATGGTATGAGGTTCAACAAGGCAAAGTGCTGGATCCTGCGCCTGGGTTACGATAACCCCACACAGTGCTACAGGCTGGGGGCAGAGTGGCTGGAAAACATTCCAGTGGAAAAAGACCCTGTGGTGCTGATGGACAGCTGGCTAAACATGAGCCAGCCTGTGCCCAGGTGGCCAAAGAGGCCAGTGGTGTCCTGGCTTATCAGAAATAGCGTGTCCAACAGTACTAGGGCAGTCCAACATGGGAACAGGCTGCCCAGGCCAGTGGTGGAGCCACCATCCCTGGAGGTATTTAAAAGACAGCAGATGTGGCACCTGGGGACATGGTTTAGTGCTGGGTTAATGCTTGGACTCAATGCTCTTAAACATCTCCTCTAATGTAAATAATTCTACAATTTTAAATGTGCAGCACAGTTCAAGCAGGAAAGCGAGCTTTTCAACATGCATTTCCTATGAGTTACCACAAAACACAGATTTGAGGGAACTGGGAAGACCAGCAGTTAAGGTGGCTGCACAGGACCTGGCGCTGACAGGACATTTCATCAGCCCCCTGCAGACGTGTCGGTGCTGCTGCTGCTGAAGGATGGTGCCTCCCTTCACATGGTTAGAGGAGTGACAAAACATCTCAGTGGAGGGGAGGACAATAAGCACATGAGGGGATGGTGGGTGACACATCTAATGAAGGCCATTAATGTATCACAGATTTCCATGGAGCAAGAGAAAAGTCATTAGTCTTCTTGTGCATGTCAGCTAGCAGAAAGACTATGGAACAAAGTCACTTTTCCTCCAGGAATTTAAATTCCCACAGAAGAGAGATCTTAAGGTTCTTTCTTCACTTCCCCACAAAACACAAGGGGAGCAGTTACAGCAGCACACTGAGGATGCAGATAAAGTGCATGCACTTGTCAGGTTAGGCATATTAGTTTAGGTTCAAATTGCTAAAGCTGAAAAGCTGGTGTAAATATTTTCCTTTAAAATCCGTTCACTTTTGTTAAACTCTGAGTTTGGAATTGTTAAATAGGACAGGAAAAAAAAATCTTGACAAAAAAATAATCAGATCAGGGAGAGCATTCTGTTAGATACAAAGCCTTTTCTTGGTGAAAAGGATTACTTTAGTGAGAAATATTAACAGTGTGATCTGATCAAGTTTAGAAGAAAATCATTAAGGTTTGTTGAAATTTACTTCGTAGAGTTGTAGTGGTAGAAAGCATTTATTTCACCAGAAATCCTACACATATTTGGGATCTTATCCTTGCAGACAATGGTTGGGTCAATAACAAATATTTTGTTAATTCTTGCTTCTTTTGCAAAGAAGTTTTACTCAGCAACTTTCTTTTTACTTATCAGTCTCTGTGACCAGAATAGTCTTTTGAATATTTTTAATACAAAAAAGAACAATTTTAATAATTAGCTGCTTAACAACCATCCTAAAATAAATTCTATTTTGAGTAACTGTAAGGTAGTATCTTCCTATTAGACAATACCTTTCTTTTCTGAGCATTTCATAAAGTAAGGGAATTAAATGACCAGTCTCTGACTTGAAATCTCAGATATCCTGAAGCCATACTTTCTGCTTCTTCTGTGTCATGAAATCACATCAACCAGGGAAGATGCCTGACAACTCAGAAGGGTGCAGGATTTGTGCTTCTCTGTAGCCATTCAAAGCATGACAAACTGAGTCAATTTGTGAACATCAGAAATGGACTGTTATTGAGCTAGGATGGTAAATTCAATCATATTCACATGAGTGTATAGCATGCCAGTGCCTAGAGATGTGTGCTGAAACTACAGCATTTTTCATTTTCTGTAAGACTAGGTATTCAGAAATATGGGCAACTCATTGATATATATATATATATATTTTTTGTGTGTGTGTGTGTGTGTAATAACTGTCAGTGCTTGGGTATTATCCTTTATAAACAAGCAATAATAGCAGACCAAAAGGGCGCTGCCATGGAATTCAGGTTGGGTTGCTTAATTTTAATCTCACCCTTTTCTAAAGACAAGCAGTAGTTAAATACAAATCCCTGACATACAAGAGAGCACTCAGGATGCAGAGTTGCACATCACTTCCAGTCCCAAGGATAGCTTTATGTGCCTCTTCTGTCCCAAACTACCTTAGCCAAGTTCATCTTAAGAGATATTTTACCTCAAAAGCCTGGGTAAAGGAAGCACTGTTGGACAAGGTCCACTGCTCTCCTCTCACCCTTGCTTTCCTGTCCTAGGAATGCTTCAATCCTGCACATTAACACACACCTTATATAAAATAGCCAACCAATCCTATTGATCTCAGTGACACTGCTCTCACCCACAGAGAAAACCAGCACCATGCTGATTTATGAGATTTGTGCCAGGATGGCATTAATGATATTGGTCCAAATTCTCTAAGGCATCAATCCAGCAGAGGTCAACATAATTTCTGTAGCCTGCACTGAGTATTATACAGTAGAAATACAATGCTCCAAACTCAAATCTTAATATGGAAAATTATACTGCAATTTCAGGGCAGGAAAGTGTCAAGAAGCAGCAGAAATGCTCAATGCAGAGGACCCACATGATCCTGTTGCACTGCACCATGTCTGGGAGATGTAACATATGATGGTAACAGTTATTCATCCTCATTTGGCCTATAAGATACCTCAAAACACAAACAATTCTGGTCCCTCCTCCTGATGGTCAGTGTATCTTACGGCAATATATTTGGCACTTGCTCTACAGATTTCAGCATTAAAAATGCTTTTTAATGGTTACCAGTAGTCAAGCAGTGAGAGAAAGTGACTCAGTTATGGTAATCTGTGTTATATTCACAAAGTATTCAGATCAGAGAATTACACATGTTGATTCTTAGCATAAGTACTACACAGATTAAATTTAAAAAATTAAGGAACTGGAGTCCAATAATTTCTGAAATCATGTTCTGCTAATCCAGACTGCAGGAAAGCTCTTTGTTTACTGGCCAAAACATGTTTGACCTGGTAGGTTGTGAGAGGTATTTGTTTTTCCTTGAAGGCAAGGGGATTTTGCTTCTCTTGTGCTCAGAGCATGGGGCAGTCCAGGTTTTCACTTTGCATTCAGTTTGCTCTGCTCTGCCACAATTCTGATAAAAAAATCCCTCATACAAACATGAAGAGGCAGATACTTTTTTGACTTGTATAACTCATTCCCTATCTAACGCAAATGCACTAAAGAGAAAGAAATAGTAACTTCTAAGAATTTCTGAGAAGTTGATTATTTTCTAAAACCCCAAATGAATCTATTCAAAGCAGGGCTTGGAATCTAGAGATACAGATATGCAGATGGCAAATTATTTGTAGTTGATGGATTATCTAACCCAATAGTGCTGGAGAAGAACTAACTACAAAGAATAAACAGTTTTTCCTCAAGCAATTTTTTTTTCCTCCCAAGGAATTAATACAGTTCTTCAAAAACACTGAAAAACTGAAAATAGCAGTAGCCATAAAAATTAAAATATACTTTGTAGGAACAGACTTGTTTTCCTAGACCTCTTTTTCACAAGCAAAGTGCTATCAGATGGCAATGTTACCAAATGTAAGTATGAGTAGCTCAAAGTGACCTCAGCCATACAATCTGCTCATTGAAAAATGAAAGAAACCAATTCCCTTCCATCTTGCCATCTTCCCTTACTGTAGAACTGGAGGTGCATGTATTAAATACCACTCTCTAGTGACTGGCAGAAAGAATATTAATATCCCAGCTGAGAGGGTATTGCTGCCATGGTTTGGGGCCCTTTGTAACAGGAGAACCAGCTGCAAATGAAGACACTTGCGAGGAAGGAGATATCAGCCAGCCTGTCCCATTTTATTCCCCATATATTCCTGTAAAATGTTTCTCCTTCACTTGTTAGTGCACTTGCTCATGTCTGCAAAGACTGGCCATGGTCAAGTCCCATCCTCACTGCTGATGACTGCAGGGCTCAGAGGGAATGGGTCCTCTGGCTCCAGACTTCCTCTAGCACTGGGAAGAGATCCTTCAAGAAGAGGCCAAAAGGAAGACATAGAAATGTTTTCATTACAAAGCTCTAAACATGTTTTGTTTGCCACACTTCCATTCTCTCTCAGTGCCTGCACTCAGCTCGCTCATAAAATTGTCAACAAGAAAACATCTGCATTTCCCTTTATTCCTGCAAGTCAGTTATAACAGTAATAGCTCTGTCTGCCATCATCTCCAAAACTGATTAGGAAAAGAGATTACAGAAGCACCATGTAAGTGATTGTTCCATGCAGCTGATAGCCTATAATTTCTAAGAAAGGGTTGCCCTCAGCTCAATCTTTGAAGGAATGAACTTGAAATAAAAATAGACCCATTGAAGAATGTATAATCTTGCTTAAGAAAGGAAAAAAGGTGAAGGAAATATAATCACCCCTAAAAGGAGTTTTAAACTGTCTGGAATAAAATGTTTTGAATGAAAGGGAGCTGGTAAACGTACTGAAAAGGGCAGAGAGCAGATCTCTACCTGTCTTGGGAAGACAATTTGATAGGGAAGATAAAGACTGGAAGCTGCTTTGGTCCACTTGAAGTGTTGCATCCTGCAGGGGGTTCAGAATGTAAGTATGATCCTAACAATGTGAAACCTGTACAAGACATTAGCTTACAAAATTATCTTAATGGGAGATTCACAAGTTTCAAATGGAACTCATCTTTTTGGGGAGCCAGCATTCAAACAAGAAATTCAGCTCCCTGCTGCATCCATTGGGTGGGAAATGGGCAAGAATGATTGTTCCAGCATTTCCATTTGTATCTCTGCAGCAAGGCTTGTATCAGCCTTACCCTGCAGAACCAGGACTTTGAAGAGTTTTATTACCACAACAGCAGAAAGTTTCTTTCAGGGTTATATTTGATTCATGCAGCTTGTGTGTGAGAGAAATCCTTTTTTCACAAGTTTGGAAGATACAAAACTGACTTCATTTTAGGTTATGGATATAAATATTAAATAATTGGACATTTACAGGTTTTGGAGCTTGCCACATTGCTCTAAATCAGTACTGACTTCATAAATGAATTTGTACAATAGTCAGGTTACTATCATGGTCTAAATCAATGTTGATGTAAATTAAACTGATACATATTTATATTATCATCATGCTCTGAAAAAACCAGTGTGCTTCAATCAATAAATAGGGTTGTGATTTGTGCCAGGTGGCTAAAGAACAGAGACATTTTCTGGCCTGAACATTTCACTACACATAATGAAAAGAATTTATCAACTAGTCTATAGTTACTCAGCTGCTTGGTTGGGTTGAACTGGTAGATTATTTTTTTAACCCAGGTAGGAACTACCTAATTGCTAACACAGCACAGGCAGCTCTGCCACAGGTATTTGCCCTAATACATCATTGTTCAAGGAGGTATGGCCAAAATATTAATCTCCTGACTTTAAGAAAAGCAAACACAAAAAACAAGCAAAACACAGGTCTTTTACAGTTTCCACATCCTTTCAAATGACACTGAAAGCATCTATTTAGGATAAAGCTCACATATATGTCAATCTATATTTCTCTGCATGAAAACCTAGCAATGAGTTTAGCTGTCCTTTGAGTTATTCGTTCCAATTTCAGATCTAGTTCCACAGAAATCCCTCCAAAAGAAAGTGAGAACGTAGGTGCTAATTCAAACATGTACCACACCACGATGCTAATTGAGCTCCAAAATGTAATTTTTCATGAGAAAGGTATTCACAATTATTGACCATTTCCAGTCACTGCCAAATCCCTAAAGTGATCAACTTAAAATAATAACAAAAATATCTGCCAAAATTAGGGACTGGAGGCTAAATATATTTAGAATGTACAGAATAAGGAGCAAAGACATAATTTCCATGATTTATTTGCTCTGTAGCAGTACCTGTGAGTACCACGACAGTCCTTGCCCCAAGCATTGAGCAATTACAGTGCTATTACAGCAAAATGCATTCAGTAGATGACACAAGTCAGGCATGTTGGACTGTAGCACTACTCTCAAAGTACTGTTAAAATACTTCTCAAAATACCCCTTGAGCCACAAGGAAAAGCAATCCTCCCTCAAATCTTACCCATTCACAGCATGAAGCCCTGGAAAATGCACAGGAATAAAGTCTGGGACTTGATCTGTTCAACATTTTCCTAAAGCTCATACCGGCTTGTCGTGTGCCTCTGATGAGGCTATTTTATCTTTTTAATACTCTTATTTATTAAACCACCACCCATATTGCCACTTTTTAATTTTCCTTTTGACACTAGACCTTCACACTCCTGACTATTTTCCAGAACAACCTTTCACCACTTTATCACCTTGCTAAGAGAGGACATTCTTCCCCTTCACATCTTCTGCAGGCGGTCTTCATGCATGTTTTTTTAACCAGATTCATGTAATCTTAGTAATGTATCAGTCATTCACTGCCATCTCTGACAGCCTGTGAATTTATTGGGCACATAGTCTGGTCTGTGACTGGCAGAAAAAAATATGTGAAAACCATTTGCACAATAGAATACACAGCACATTCAATACTACATTCCATAACAAGCAGTGGTTCCTAACACTCAGAGGGGGGAAAGGTGCCAAAACTGGGAGTGCATTTTGGGCACAGTGAGGGACCTTGAGCATTTTGCTCCAGCCCCGTGTTTGTGTCAGGGATCGTTTGTGCCTGGTGAGCAAGTGTTTTGCAAAGTCATTGATGAGTCAGCCTTCATCACACGTCCAGCTGGCTGTGGTCCTGAGGATATGTGGGAATTCACCAAAACGGTTCCGAGGGACTCCTGCTGCTGTTACTAAAGAGTCCCACTGCTGGCAGTGTCCAGCTAGTGCTTCCTGCTGACAGACATTCTTGCTCTCAGCCAAGGCTGAACTGTTCAGTTGCTGCCTAGGAAAATTTCTTTGCCCATCCCTTCTGTAAAGAGATCTTTTTTGTTTCTTCTATTTTCCCCACATGAGCTTGAAGTCTTGCTCAATATTCTGTTTATTTTCCGTCTCTTTCACTGGCCAAGGGGACAAGCCTAAGAAGAGTGATTTTTTTAATAGGTGTTTCTGTCATCCCAGCCACATCCCTTGCCTGCATAAATCACCACAGTTGAGAGTTATTATCTTTGACTCTGTGTAGATTCTTCCATTCTGAATTATATATTTTTCTCTGTTAAACATTTTCTAATACAAACTCAAAATTTACTGCAGTGCTTAATTTTCGCAAGCATTTATTTGTTGTTTCTTCTTGGTAATGCCCTTTATCGCATTTGCATCTGAAATCAGTGCAGGTTATAACACTTCTCCAAATGTGACCTTTGTGCGGAGCTTGAATACCACCAGTAATTAGGAGCTGAAATTGTTTTATTGGGATAAACAAGAGATTGACTCTGCATATCTTAACCTTCCTTTTTTCCCCTCTTTCAGTCTGCCATATTTAAGTGAAATTACTAATCCCTTCCATGAACAGACACTGGTCCATGACTTCTGTGATGTTGGCTTTCTTTTTTCCACCACTTTCTCCAAGGGACTGTGTCTTGCTTGTATCATTTGACAGTCAAGCTACTTGTTTATCTGGTATGGTATAAAGATGGTATAAACTACTATATTAAGATGGTATAAACTATTAAGATTTATGTGTGTACTGGACAGCAATCATGCCACTTTTTCTAGAGTAATATTAAAAAACACTAGTAGGAGTACTCACTCACCCTAAACACCCACTATTCACCCAAGGCAATAAATCTTAACTGTATACAAAATTTGTTTTAAAAAAGGGTAGAGCACAACCTATTGTAAGACACAGACTATCCACTGTTATTGTTACTGTCTAAAAAATCAATGTATGTTTCATGGATGCTGAAGAGAAACCAGCAAAATCTTTATGATTTAGAGGTGTCATTTAAAATGAACATGTACATGAGAGTTTGCTGGTTGCTGTCCTATAACACAAGCTTCAGAAAAGATCCTCCATACTTCTCATTACAGAACTGGTAATACCAGAAATGACACAAACATCACAGGGATGTTGTCCTGATATCTTGTATTAACTTTTTACTCTGGCTAGTTTGCAAATTAACGTATTCTCCCCATGAAAGCAGGAACTCTAAAGATGCAGTGTCACTCACAGACCCCAAAGCAATATATGCAATATTTCTGCAGCCTGCAATGTAGCTGGTAAAGCCTGTAGATACAGTTTCTGGGGGAAAAAACCCAGAGAAAGAGATTGGGAATGCTGGGTAAACTACCTGCCGTGAGTCAGCACTTAACCAGGCCAGCAAAATAATGATGCTTTGGGCCCCACTGAAAGAAAATGGCACAGAGGAATTGGGGTTGTATGAGCTGATTCAGGCTGCTTGTTCTCAGGAATAAGGCTGCCTGCTCTCCCAGCTGAGGGATAAGCAATAATACAAAGAAGTCTAATGGAGCCTTGCCAAAACTCATCTTTCCAAATGGCAACCTGAAAGCTCACTTCTCATGAAAATCAATATATCACTGTTCAAGATGAAATACAGTCAATTACCAAACAAACAGACATTTTTTTTGAACGTGGGGGATTGTGTTTAAGGAAAATAATCTTGCAAGAATATCATATGCTAAGACTAGATAAAGTTTAACCTTTGAAAAAATAATTAACTAACAGGCCAAACTACCAGTCAGCATATATTGGCAAATAGAAACACATCATCAGGCAAGAAGGAAACATCAGCATTTAGAGATAATAAAAACTGAGAAAGTTCATGGCCTGAGGTACAAACTCTGTGATGCTCAGTACACTGATGAGATTTTGACCCAGCAGCCTTCTGTTTGTAGGGCTCCAGACAAAGAAGAGTTTCCTTTGCTCAACAGAACTGTATTTCTGCTTATTCAGAAAACCTTCTACTTCTGTAAGTACATTCATAAATGTACCATGCCCCACACCAACTATATTGTTTGCCATATTAATCCAAGCAGGAGTCTGTTCAGACCTGCTCTTATTGTGGAGATGCTTTTCTAATTCCCAGTCTGAGTTTGTGACTGGTCTCTCTTGCTTGTCTTGCCTGTCCATGAGAAGAGTTTGCAAGTGCCTGATATTTTTTACTCAAAAAAAATTAAATTACATTCCCTGTTAGACCTTTCACTGCCAGGCTGAAGCCCTTTTCTGATAAGAAATCCTTCCACTTCCAGAAGAACTGCTGCAGATGAACCCCCCACAAGGTATTGTGCAGTGCCTCTATTAATAAAATCTCCCTCAGTCTACCCCACATTTAACTTGTCTCTTTTCAGGGTTTCATCTCATAAGATCCTGCTCTGATCAGCTTGTCCTGCCTTCTGTTGCTGTTCCCTGCTCATGGCAAAAAACCTCTCACAGCAAAAAACTCCTGTAGAATGATCTTCAAAGTTATCCATCCTCTCTTTGGCAATATTCTCTCCCTTTTTATGGTCAATGCTGCTGTCAATCCTCATCCAGGCCTGGGACACATCAGGGGCTGGCCAGGGGAGAAGCACGGGCTGCTTACCATGTACTTGAGCAGGGATGCATCCAGGAGGAGAGCAGGAAAGGAGCACAGAGGGCATCCTAGGATGCACGGTGGAAATTCTGCCAAAAATTGTGATGTTCTCAGAGATAAAGAGTTGTGCAGGTTTCTGAGGCAGATCGATGTCAAAACCTCTGGCTTTCATTGCTGGAGCACAAATCCATGGGCAATTTCTGACCCTTCTCAACCCAGCTCTTGGGGAAGTGTTTCCTTACTTTACCCTGGAGTTGTTTTTGCTCTGTCTGGATGTGTTGGTGGCTGTTCAGTCTGCCCTCATCTCCTGGAAAGCCAGCCTGCCACACGAAGGAGGCTCCCAGGCGCTCCAGGGAAGCAGCTCTAACACCACACCGCATTTCCCACCTCGGTTTCTCTGGCAGGAGCCACTGGGGCTGGTGTCCTGTACAGATGGGAACCTGCTCCATCAGAAATCCATGCCTCCACAAAGCCCCCCAGCTTTCCTTTTGTTCCTGCTATTATAGGTGAGAATCAGAGATAGATGTTTCTCTTGGATTCCAGCAAAAAGTCCTCTGATGACACATTCCTACTTCTCCCAGACCTCAGATGTTTCTGATAAACATATTTTGGGTTTGTTTCTAAAAGGAAACTCTAACCACTCTTAAGGCTTTGAAGGCAGAGGTGAATTGTGTCAAGCTTTATTGTGATTTATTGATAAGACTATTCAGTTTTATCACTGTCTGGTTAGATGGCGCTGCAGTACGTGACAGCCTGGCACGAAATTTTCCCTCACCCTCTAGGTAAGTCCAACCCTTTTTTTTTTTTCCCTTATAGATTATAGGTGTGAAAGATAGAAAGTGTAAAATTACTAGGAGCTTAGCACTAAAAAATAATGAACCATTATAGTGACATCATTAACTACTTCTATCTGCCTGTTATGAAACTCAAAAATGCATTTGGACAAAGATGTCGGACATAATTCAGGACATGTGGAGAGGCTGGAATAATGAGGAGCTGCACCACGAATGAACACACACACAAAAGATTTCACCTTTCTTCCTGAGTTAATTATCTCTGAGACAGGAGGCAAGCTCAGAATTGGTATTTGCTCTTGCATGCAAGTATATCTCCTTAAAGACCCAGATTTGAAAATAAATAAGTAATTTGACAAAAAAAATTTATAAGCACTGACTTTGGTGGTGAAATTCCTTTTAAGACATTTAAGTTTGTTTTCAATTAAGCATGAACATAACCCCAGTGAATGTCAAAGGTCCACGGGGAACATTCAAGGTACTGCAGGGCCTGTGCCTTTCTTATAAGGAGAAAATCTCAGAGAAGGTTCTACACAGAGATCTTACAAAAAGAGCATTGACCTCATATATACTTCTACCCAATGGAAAAGTCTGGCCATACTTCCTGAAATGGAAAACAGTAGAATGAGCACATAATATCAGTATTCAGCTTTCTAATGAATAACTGCAATGTGCCTTTTTCAGAAATTAGCACTTTAACTGGTACAAACCATAGAAAGAAATAGTCTGTAATGTTTTTAAATTGTCACCCTCACTTTTCTGGTGCATTCAGCCATTTATATTTCTGTACCATCTAAGACCTAATCAATTTCAGCCCAAAATGGATTTGACAGAAAGTATTTACCCTGATAAGACCCATTTAGTGATCAAATAACGTAGTTGCTGGGTAGTTAGAACACCCTCACTCAGCATGTCCTATTCACTCTTGTCATCTCAGTATTTTCCCCTCCTGCATTTGTTCTTGCCTTTATGTGCCTGTAAAAGACCATGGCTCACTCCTGAGCCACAAATTTCCTCCTGTCTATGCCTCTCTTGTTTTCCTCTGGCTCTACCACAATCTTAACTTTTTGTTTTGTCTCTGCAGTATTGTTTAGCTTGCTTGGCTCTCCTTTTTCATCTCATTTCTTATTTCAGAAGCTTCTTTCAAAATCCTTGCTGTCTTTTTCACAACTTATCAATCTTCCCTTCACTTTCCCTTCTCCACATCTGTCTACCTCCACATGTCCCCTGGTATTTTTATGAAACATTCACACATGAGCTTCAGAAAGGCTGTGGGCAGAGCATCCCTGACGGAGGAGGAATGGGGGCCCTGGTGCATATGGCTGGGAGCCAGAGGGGTCTCAGCCCTCCTGGGAAATCACTTTAGCCATTTGTCTTACACCACACCTCCCCACAGAGCCCTGTTCTTGCCTGTGAGCTGCAGGCACATTTTCTATTTTACCTGACACAGCAGTGTGCTTCTGAGACAAACCCACTGCAGATGCACCCTGTGGATTGAGCTGGGAGCCCCCTCTGATCCCCTGGCTCAGCCTCTGTGCAGCAGTGGTGGCTGTGAGGGCAGGCCAGGTACCCTTCCTCAGTCACCAAGCCACAGCACCAGGGCCATAAAGTCTCCTTAGTGACTAATGTGCAACCTGAGAATAAAAACAGCTATCACCAAGAATAAAAGCACGTACGTTATATATGGTGTACCAAACCTATCCGGATAGCAATGCCCTTTGTTTCAGGCCTGATCCTCAGACTTCCTGTATTTACATTTTTATGGTCAGAAACACCAGAATCTGTTCAAAACAGCAATCTAATCACAGCTTTGCTCATGTGGTCCATTCTATTTGATAATTAGCTTACTCAATGGCCAAATTTTGTCAGCCTCCAACTATTCTAAGCCAGCGACCAAAATGCTGTTCAACTTATAACATGAACTTCTTGTACCAAGTTTATTTTTTACCATTGCATTACTTTCCTTTCTGCCTATTTATTTACACTCCCTGAGCCTGCATAGGCACTTTACTGAGATGTGTCTTGACAGTCAGCTTTCTCTGTTACGTCCATTTGTGTTGGTTTGTTGTTTTCCTAGAGTGATTATAGCAGCTTATGCCTGGAAGTTGCCATCAATGACATGTCTAATCTCTAGGTTGTTTTTCCATGCTCTGATACGACAGGAGGCAGAGTTGTCTTTCTCCAGAGCAGATCACTGACTCTTCCTATCATTTATTTATGCATGATCTGTTCAAGAACAGCAATAAAATAAACCTAACAGAACAGTTTCTGAGAAATGCCAGGATTTTGCTTCCAGTTCTGTTCATAGATTCTCCTCTATATTTTTACATTGTGTTAAATCCATACAGAACATCACCCAGAGAAAGAAACATGATTTATTATTATTTTTATAAATGAATCTTTACCTCCATGAAGGTTAAAATCCCTCCCTTCAAGATTAAGTTCTGTCTATAATAGGAAATACATATTTGTACAGTAAGAATTTGTCTACGGCTTAAAGACTTTTTAACAAAAATAGGATATACAAAGACAAAGGGAGGAAGAAAATGTTATTATTCCCACTATATCCCTCACTGGCAAGGCAGAGGGAAAGACCAGGCAGCACGAGAGAAATTATAAGGGTGCTTGGTGGCAGTGAAGGCATCTCCTGGGTACCCTGAAGGTCCCCACCACTAAGGTCAGCCCCCTCTACAGCTACCAGAGATTATATTAATTTCATTCCATCATAGGAAGACACCAGTCTGAAAAAACCTTCTGAGTGATACAGTGTTATGGCATAGTGTCTCAGACACCTTTCCCCCCTGTTTGTAAACTGAGGGGAAAACACCATGACAAGACTGTAAATCGCACTGCCAGACACACATGGCACTTAACAAATATCAAGCAGATTCATAATATGTGGTGTTTAGCAGGAAAGAGCATCCTCAAGTACTTTTGAAGTGGGGTAATAAGAGGAGAGCCTGAATGGGGTGTTGTAGTTAAAAAAAAAAGCAGCACCCATTAATTCTCTCCTGAACCACCCATTTCCACTCCCTACAGCCAGAGCCCCGCCGCACGCTGCCCTTTCCCAGTCACCCCAATATTCATCACAGCTCTGCTCCCACAGTCCTGAGCTGACATTCTGAAAGCAAATCATCAGCTCTCTGGCATCTCCACTTTGTTTGACATCCGGCAAGACAATGAGCCACCGTGACAAATTACTGGCATCAGAAATCCCATCAAGGAATATTGTGACAAATAGAAACTCTGCAATTACTTCTTTCATAGCCCTCGACATCGTGTCTGCAAGCAGCATCAATCAGACCATTCAAGATACGATTAGACAGTCTCTGAAACCCCTTTGCACTCTCCAGATGAGCCATTACATGCTTTACTTGAGGAGAACTGTTACTAATTTTAATACAGATCTTCTAATCTTGGATGATATTTTGATTTTTTTTTCTGTTTTGTCATCATGGCCCTTTTTGTTGGGAGAGAATCACAGAAAGGCTCTAAGGTGCATCTTTTCAAGGGTAGCCTCAAGTAATTTTACTGAACAATATAAAAAACCCACTTTATCATCAATAATGTCCCTTATCTCCACTAACACTTTTATATAAATGTTGACAATATATCTAAACCAGATTGCTTTACAAAAGAAGACACACAATGCTCAAGGACTGACAATGGTAAAAGCCTGTAGGGTTAAAGTCTAGTACAGTTATTGGACCTTGTGTCAAATAAGTTCCAAGAAAGCTTCAGAAGAATAAACTCTATATTAATGCTAATATTGCAGCTAATTATTAAAATATTTGATAAAGCATTAGAATAAGCATTGAAATTTTAAAAAACTAAACTGATCCCAGTCAGTTAAAAATATTATTATTGTTTATTCCTTGAGAAACCAAGAAATCCAATTTTTTTTTTTTTAATCCTTCAGAGAGCCTTTAATGAAGTCAAACTTAACAACACAAGTAGAAGCCTTGTGGCTGTTTATGAAGACCTGACAGAGCTAAACAGACCTTCTTGAAAGGCAAGTATGAGCTCCTGCCTGCTCAATATATTAATTTACAACGTAAGGATTATATCATGAAATTTAAGGGACACAGATCAGGTTTTATCTTGGAACTGTATTAGTGCACAGACAGATAAATTTCTCTTCAGTTACTTCTAAAACAGAACAGATTAAAATTTGTATATGCTGCTAAAACTGTGCATACTGAAAAACCACAATAGATTGGAGAGTTATTTATTATTACTGTTTAGGTGTGATCCTAACACACTTCTGGTACTCAGATTTGAGTAATACTGCTGGAAGTGTCAAGGAGTTAAAGCTGAGAGAACTTATCTAATCTGTACTTGGCCATCCCACATTTGAGTGCACTAAAGCCTAATTCTAGAGGCATCAGGAATGTTCCAGACTTTGTCCAATAAGCAATCTGCACACACTCCAAATGGGCAGTGAAAACGAACTGTTAACAAGTGCCACGACGTGAGATATTAATGAGACTATATAGGCTCCTACTAAGACCTAAAAATTCTGCTAAGAATTAACAATATTTTAGGTTTCATGAGATGATTTCACCAGCTAACAGAATCTGTAATTTTCAGCTGCTTAATGCTCTGTAATAGAAAACACACTGCAAAAATAACAGGCGAGTCGCTAATACTCTTCATATCAAATACAGAAAATCAATTCACACGAACAACAACATGGGCTTGCTTCATGTTTTCACACTTCATTTCCACTGAGCTGAAACCACTCCAGACATTTCCAGCTGTCAGTTCCTGTCCCACCGGGGATCTGGAATGTGCACTGAGATGCCTGGAGAGTTTTGGAGATAAAAGCATTTGGGTGGAAAAGAGGAGCCTAGTACTCACTGGCAGAAGAAGGCAGTGTTGTGTGCTGTGCACAGTGGATACACAGATGTGATACAGGCCTTGTGGATACCTTTCTTTGAGCTTATTTCCTAAAACTCATTTATACGTGTTGACCTCTTGAAGAGGTATATTGGTGACTGTCTAGCATGTGTTTTAAAGGGATCAATTAGAAAGGTTTTTCAATGTGGGTAGGAAATTAACTCCCTCAATAATAGGGCCTCCCAAAGGGCTTGGCATCGTCGTGCAATAGAGTCAGGAGCATCTAACAAAAAATAAATAAGAAATTATAGGTGCTGGGGAATGTCTTACAGTTCCAAGAGATTTACAATTTCAGAGCAAAAGTTCGTGACATGTCTTTTCAAATCTGTCACAGACTTGTGGCTAAGCTAATTTCTGCTCAGGTGGTCCTGAATCATTGCAGATTGTTAGCATTCTGTAAGAAACTGCATTTATCAGGAAGGGATTTGTGCTATCTGATGGGAAAGAGCCCATTGGTTTTTTTTCAACCTGCTACAACAGCAGCTCTTGAAGCTGAAGAGATCCTTTTATGCATTAAAACACCACAGATGACCAGTAATAATTCAGTGGATAATATTTTATGCATTCAGTAACAGCTTACACACAGCCTAAGATATTGAGGGATGAACCAAGCCAGTGGTTTAATTGAGTGTAACCATTGCTTTCTTAGTATACAAAAGTACTTTGCTGGGGAAGGGATCAGGTAGAAGTTGGATGAAAAGGACATGGGAGTGTCATGGGAACCTTAATTTCACTTGCACCAACAGAGTGAGCGTATTCTGAATGCTAGAGAAGGAAACTGGCTCAGAAGCTTTTAGAAGGCAATCTCATTCACAAAATCACTGAAGCTGGAAGGATGAATATGGAGCTGAGACAGTAACTCCATTAGTTGGTGGAGTTGGGGAGCTTTATGCTTCTTATGAGCTTTGAGTAAAGCATGAAAACCTGGTGACTTTTCTCAGGCTTTATAAGAAAATAACTGGGACAATTAAAATCTGTTAGCCTTACACTATTAGATTATCAAAAGACTACAAATTTTTCTTGAAGTGGGTAAAGCTGAAGATAGCACAGCCTCTCATTAAGGTCTGATTTTTTCTTCTCAGCCAGATGAAATGAAGAGCTGGAAGAAAGAACAATGAAAGAGAGAGCCAAATGATCTGACAAAAGACTGGTACAGCACAATGTAGTGGCTGTGTGGTAAAGGAAGTGTGGCAATGCATTATGCTTGCATATTTTCTACCAACTTCCAGTCTTGCCAGCCCTCCTCTTGTACACTGACACAAGTCCTAGCACCCCATTTGTAATTTTACTACAGAGATGTGGAGAATGCCTGGAATCCCCTTGTGTTGTGGTGAAACTGAGCTTTCCAGCCTTCTGGGCAAGCTTAAAGCTCTCAGAGATATTATCAATCTGGCATGTTAGGAGCCTGGCTTGAGCCAAAAGTGAGTTTAAGCTTTTGCTTTCTGCCTTAAACTTTTTGGAGGACTAGAGGGACAGAGAAACAAACCACACATTTACAACAAAATGTAATGAGATTGACCCCTATAGCAAATACGTCTCTTAATGTTATTTGGTTGCTTAAAGAATTTTAGTAAAGTGATTACTGCTTATAAGAAGTATTCTGTATCCTCTGAGTAACTGATGTTTTCAGTGTGTGCTCCAGTATCTCCTCTGAAATAAGGGCTCCTCTACCCCATCATCCTGGTGCCACAGTGACAGTAGGGAGTAAAGGAGTTAGGAGAAGCCTGATGAAAAAGCTCCTCACTGACAGTATGCTGGATTCCCAGCATAAAGGGAATTCTCTGCTAAGCTGGAAGGTGGTCATCAGACCTTAATAAGGCCACACCACCTGAAATGACTAAGGAAGGCCACAAATCAAGAGTGTGATGGGAAAGACCTACAGAGTGGAAGGCTTCATGAAAGCTGTGTACTATACCATGGTCAATCAGCTCAACCACGCACACCTCAGTTAGCAGGGGCTAACAGACTGCCTCAAGAACACATTTGGATTTAAAATGCTTCCTGAAACAGAGGAGGCAGCAAATGTTTGATATTTACTAAACATTTAAAAGAACCATCTCTCTTATATCTAAAACCACAGGAAAATCCTTCCTCTTCTCTGCTGCTGGAAGCATTAAAAAAACACATCTATGATGATGTGAACTCCCAATTTCTGCTGCAGCAAATGGGTATGGCTCCAATGAGCCATTGAAGGTCTCTCTGTGGTTCATGGATTCATTTTTGAATGCTGTCAGCAATACCCAGATTTTTCTTTGCTTTAATTGTGGAGCTTGGCACCCAAGGCATTACAAGGCAGCCCAAGACAAATCAACTGAATTTGGTCTGCGTGTGAGATGAATTTCACACATTTTAGGTCTTTTCACACTCCTCTACCTCATCTACCTTTCATCCTGCCCTCGTTATCTGCTTCTATCCTATATCTTAAAGCTTAACCTAAAGCTTATCAAACCTAAATTGAATGCAACAGACTTTGGAGCAGGCCTGTAGGGATTACTCAGCATGGGGATGGATCCCTCCTGTGAGCTGCTGAGTGCCTTCAGGGCTCAGTAGCATCCACAAACCT
Organism: Promerops cafer; assembly: GCA_013398275.1. Lineage (NCBI taxonomy): Eukaryota > Metazoa > Chordata > Aves > Passeriformes > Nectariniidae > Promerops > Promerops cafer. Next base: position 1,382,991 of record VZSE01005944.1, read on the forward strand.
CACAGGACCACGCCCAGAGCTGGTTGGTGGCACCAGGACTGATGGGAGCCTGAGACAGCTTTTGGGTTTCAGAAATTGTGGCATATTGATCTGACAGGCAGGGGAGCTACTGTGTAGGTATGGGGAGGCTCTAGGCAAGTATTTCACAGGATTGGAAGCTTCTAAGGCCCATCTCAAATTTTCATTTGAGTTATCTTAATAGGCTTTTCCCCTCAAGCCCCCTGGGGTCTAAGGGAAAAAAAAGGGATAAAAAATTAATTCAGATTCATGTTCTTTTGTGACTACTCCTACTGAGTACAATAAACTGACATGCTGTTTTTAATTAGCATTTAGTTAAATGCTCATTTTTGTGCAGAAACTACGCACCAACTCCAGTCAACGCAAAGGTGCTGAACTGAGGACAGGGAGATTCTGCCTGTGGAAGAGTCTGGCAAGGTGGAGTTATTTAAATAGCAACCCTTTAGATTCAGTGCTTGGGCACTGATTCTGAGCAGAAATCTAGTTATTATTGATAACTCACCTTGGGTAACAAACTTCAAATCACTCTCAAAGGCTACAATAACAGAACATGCTGAGTTGGAAGGGACCCCTAAGGATCATCAGTATTCAACTCCTGGCCCTGTGCAGGACAGCCCCAAGAGTCACATCCTGTGCCTGAGAACATTGTCCAAATTCTTCTTGAGTTCTTCCAGGCTTCATGCTGGGACAACTTCCTTGGGGAGCCTGTTCCAGTGCCCAACCACACTCTGGGTGAAGAACCTTTTCCTGATATCCAACTTAAACCTCCCCTGACACAGCGTCGTGCCATTCGCTTGGCTCCTGTCACTGGTCACTACAGAGCAGAGATCAGTGCCTGCCCCTCCTCTTCCCCTCACGAGTAAGTTTTAACAGCAGTGGGGTCTCCCCTCAGCCTCCTCTTCTTCAGGCTGAACAGACCAAGTGACCTCAGCTGCTCCTCATACGGCTTCCCCTCAGGACTCCTCACCATCCTCGTGCTGCTCCCTTGGATGCTCTCTAGTAGTTTAGAATATTTCTTACACTGTCGCTCCCTGCACTTGAGGTGAGGCTGCCCCAGAGCAGAGCAGGACAATCCCCTCCCTTGCCCGGCTGGCCATGCTGTGCTTGTTGCACCCCAGGACACCCTTGGCCTTCCTGGCTGCCAGGGCTCTGCTGACCCATGTTCAGCTTGCCACAAATGAGGACCTCCAGGTCCCTTTCCCCATCTGCTCTCCAGCCTCTCGTGCCCCAGTCTGTCCTTACACTCAGGGTTGCCCCATCCCAGGTGCAGAATCCAACACTTGCCTTTGCTAAACTTCACATTGGTGGTGGTTGCCCATCTNGCTCCCTGCACTTGAGGTGAGGCTGCCCCAGTGCAGAGCAGAGCAGGACAATCCCCTCCCTTGCCCGGCTGGCCATGCTGTGCCTGTTGCACCCCAGGACACCCTTGGCCTTCCTGGCTGCCAGGGCTCTGCTGACCCATGTTCAGCTTGCCACAAATGAGGACCTCCAGGTCCCTTTCCCCATCTGCTCTCCAGCCTCTCGTGCCCCAGTCTGTCCTTACACCCAGGGTTGCCCCATCCCAGGTGCAGAATCCAACACTTGCCTTTGCTAAACTTCACATTGGTGGTGGTTGCCCATCTCTCTCATCTGCTGAGGACTCTCTGCAGGGCCTCATCTGCCTTTGGGGGAGCCAACAGCTCCTCCTAGTCTTGTATCATCCACAAAATACTTAATATCCCTTCAAGTCCTGTATGCATGTTGTTTATGAGATGTTGACAAGCGCTGGGCCCAAGGCAGAGCCCTGCAGAGCCCTGCTAGTGGCTGTGCATTAAAACAGAACAGGGTCCTACCAGGACAACCCAAAACAGAACTCAGCAATCGGCACCCAAAACCATAAAAAACAAATCAAAGATTAACAAAAAAATTTAGATCATCTTGGCAAAAAAAGGGAATGAATCCAGCTCTTGGCTGAATTCATAAACAGGACAGAAAGACTTCTCCACAGACTTGCAGATGGGCATGTGCCCAAAATGAGCTACTGGCATGTGAAACTTGCATGCCTTTTCAACTGAGGAAAAAATACAGCTCTTGCCATTTCTTTCAAGAGTTGGGAAATCCTGAAACAGTATCTTCTTTCCCAGGTTTAAGAAAATATTGAAAATATTGACCTCCTTGTTTGTCCTGCCTGCTGTTGTTGGTCAGTATTCTCCAGATGGGAGCCTGAACCCAACAGTGAGCTGCGTTAGTTGGAAGCCGCTGATAATTCTCCTATACCCTGTCTTTATTATTATGGGAAATTCAACCACATTAGCTGTCTTTCAAAAAAAAGTTTAACAATTTCTCCCAGGCACAAACAAAACATTTATGCTTTTAAACTCAAATAGGAAACCAGGAATTTTTTACCATTCTTTCATTATTAATACTGCTAAGCATAGGTTGGTGTACCTGACAAAGTCTGTGTACCAACAATCACTGAACACAAGTTTCTACATACCTTGTAAAATCAGGGCATTTTTGAACACTAAAAGATGGTTGCAAAGTCACTCAGCACTACCAGAGTATCATTTCAATATCATAAGCTTGGTTGTATTACTTCCATAAAGAAAAAAATGCAAAATGGACAAAAAAAGATGCACTATTGCAGAAGAGTAAAAATAGTAGTTCAAGATATTAATCACACAATCCCGTGAGTTTTTGGCAGACAATAAATGTGTGATAGATTGATCTCTAAAATCACATGCATATTATGAGCATAATCCTCACTTTAATGCAGGGTCATAGAATTTTACAGCCTCATAAGCTTGCAAGGTTTCACCTGGAACATCAAAACAATTGCTAAAAGCATAATAAATTCTACAGCTAGCCATCTGCTTACCCTCCTGACCTTTCAAATCTTATAAAAACCCAAGCTCATATTTTTTCACTCTATGAATTTCAAGCTTTTTTTTGTTTAATACAGTATATTCGGAAGGTTACTTCATCTTTTCCCTGTAATAAAGGGGATCCATTCCATTTGATAATATTTTGTGGCAACAGACCTTTTTTCTTGAAAGGATTTTGAGTGCTGTCTCTGGAGCTAATGGGATTGTGGGGCCTTGCCAGTTGTTTTATCTGCTTGGAAACATTTATTTTGAGTCATGCTCTTCTTGTATGGGTTCACCCATCAGTCCCTATTGGAAATTACATCCAGCAAGTGCTCTGGAAGAAGGTTAAATAGCACCAGTGTCTGTTTCCTGCCTTAATCTCTGGAGCTGTGAATCACTCTGCTTTGTTTTTCAGAAAGTCATAAAGGTTAAGGTTTCCTATTTCTCAGCACTGAAATATTGTATCTTCCCCTGATGTTAATATTTCTGTTCCAGATAGGCAATCGGGAATATAAAAGCCATTGGTACAGTTTGAGACATTGTACTATACCAATACATTTATACTGCCAAAACCCCTTTCTCCAAAAGTGATCCTCATTTTTTTAGGATTTTTTTAAAAGAAGTTTTCCCCATACCCCTGGCAAGTACAATATTCATTCTCCTGTGGATATCAAAGAGCCACTACTTAATGTTCAGAAATACAAAATGAAAAAATTCTTGTTATTCACTCAAATTAGTTTTGACAGTTCCTTCAAAGATTCTACATTTATCCCCTCATCAGTGAATCCCTACAAGAACTCTAAATCCACACGCAATTTTGAAAGTTTTGACTTTGAAAAACAACATCAAACTTTTTTAGATTAGCATTACCAATTCTCCCCTGCCCCAAAATTCATTTATAGTCATGTTATTCTGTCCAGTTTCCTGACAAGGGGAAATCTCTGCAGTCTCCCCATATGGCTGTCTCCCTTAATAACCCTTGAACTTCCTGGCCACTTTTAAAAAGAGGTGTGAAACCGCTGCAAATATAATGAAAACTGTTGACTGTTGAAAAGGGATCCAAATTATTGCCTCAGCTGAGGGAAAGATCTTTTCCCATTCTCAGAGATAAGAGCCAGCAAATCAGCACCCATGTGCTCTGAACGAGCCACAGCAATTTGTCCAGCCAAATGAACTGGGGATGCTGCAGGCAGATAGGCTTCCTGCAAGAGGGAGATTGTCAAGGAATAATGAAAGAACCAGAGGAAACTGGTTGTAACTGGCAGTAAGATATTTGGGAATGTAAGGTAAAAATCCTGGAAAGAACAATTTTTAAAAGCAGGTTCTGCTCACAAAACAATTTTTCTTTAAAATAATAATTAGACTGCAGTACATTCGTTCATCTCTTTATGATCTTTACTGTAAAGTACTTTTAAATTAAAGGTGTGAGTCAGTGTTTAAAATGAACAGCAGAATATCTGCCTTTGCACCACACTGTGATGTGCAGGATGTAGGAATCCACTTCTGGGAACCAGGCAATCAGAATATGTCAGAAGAAAGAACTCTCAATTTGAATTCTTGACACATTCAGTAAATTAAGGTAGCCCATGGTTCTGCCTGACAGCAAAAAGATTGTTTGCTAATAAATCTGCCAGCTGTACTGTGTTAGTGAAGCACTAAATGCAAACTCCTCCATGAGAAAGTGTGGACACTTCCAGGGGCTCTCCCAGCACACAAGAGGACTGACCCTGGCAGCTGTGGAGAAGGACAGCTGAAGAGAACCACCAGGAATACTTTGGAAGAGGAAGAAACAATGGGTTCAATATGCATGATCCAGTGAAATGCCATTTCTCCTTTGCCACAGNCATGCATTATGTTCTGTCCATTACAGCCAGTGAAACAGAATGAACCAGTGAAATGCCATTTCTCCTTTGCCACAGTTGCAGTCACGAGGCTGAGGCACCTGGCCTCAGTTTGTGTTGGTCTCTGTGTAATGTGCTGCCACTTCTTGCATTGTCATTCCTTTTCATTTTTTGTTAATTTGATTGGGAACCTCACCCTCTTGTCACAGTAAATGTGGTCAGAAACAATGTTAGCCTACACATTTCTCATGCCACCTGTCCAAGTTACCAGCACCAAGGTGATTTCAGAGTGGTTAAGGCCCATGCACAGGCAGCACCTGAAGGCACATTACCCCATTATTTACCTGCTGCCTTTCTGCAGCTGGAGCTGCATTTGTTATCAGGAGCTAAAATTTGGTCTTTTCTACAATGTCATCCTTCTGAAACTGACATTATTTGCCTCAGTTCAAAATTTTTCTATTCCAAAGCTTATTTTCTTCTTGGCTTGAACCTAAAACACAGTCCCGGAATCCTGTCTCATGTTTCTTTCCTATGAAAAATAAGTAGCCAGTGCCAAAGTTATGTAAAACCTCTGTTCTCATCTTTGGGGTAAAATTGTGACCTGTATTGTATCAAAATTGTATCAAAGCCTAACTCATAACCCACTCTTCATCATGGAGAGATGCTCCTAGGCTAGGCAGAGGATCAGGGGAGGTCTGGCTGCTTGAAAACCAGGTCAGTGGGTAGTTCCTGTTGGATACAGGCAGATATTGTTCATTGCCATTTTATTTTTCCATAGTTTAGGTTTGCTTCTCTCCACAACATCCATTGGAGAAGAAAATTCTTGGCTTCCTACAACAGCCAGCATTTTTCTGGTGTAATTCTTATAATGGCAGAGGACAAATAGAAGCACTTGAACCTCTTTTCTTTGTAAGTAAAACACAAAAAATCTCTTGGAACAGATCCTACTTGGAGAAAGGGAAAAGCCCTCCAGAACAGCACAGGGGAAGAAAAAGGCACTTGGGAAGATGAATCTTTCAGGATAGTCCAAACCAGCCTGGGGGCCATGTCTCTCACATTATGACTGTTTTGATCACACAGCATTTAGTAAGGAAATGCAGTGGCTGGAAAAGGACAAGGGGTCCTGGAAATTAGTAAACATCCTGAATAGCAGCAGCAGTTGCCACAGCACTTGCAATATCACACATGCAGCATGCAGGTCACTGTGCTCTTTTGATCTGTTAATTACTGACAACAGTTTCAGCTGATAATTCTGAAAGACATAGGAAACTGTGTTCCTAAAGAAATTCCATTAAAAATTTAGTAAGAGGAGGTTTGAAACCAAGGAGAATGGATACTAATGGTGCAGTAATTAGGCAAAGCAGAGATGAGGAAAGCTAAAGAGAAAATTAATGCTTAAATACATAGAAAAGGAAACAAAGTTCAAGTTATGATTACCTACAATTTCAGTCATTCCACTTCTCATTTAATCACCTGAGGGGAATGGTGAGCAGTTAAGATTAATTTAATGGCAAAATAAGGAAACCGGGCTTCATCTTTTTTCACCTTAGATGTGAGTGAGATTATTTCTAACATTTAATTCTAAGAAAGCAGAACCTTAATTCAGGATTCCAAACATAAAAAGACAGAGTAGAGGTTCCATTTCCAGTGGAAAAATCTTCTGTGCCACATGCAGTCTGACCAGTTGAGACTGTGATTTGGAAAGTCACAAAGGGGATTGCTCAGTCAAAAAGTGATCTCGCTGGCACTGTTTGTGACCCAGCAGCACTGCAGCCTACAGTGGGAAAAACTCAGTTTAGCAGGAGAACGTGCTGAGTGTTTGACACACTTGGACAGAGGTTCCCTCAACGTGCATCCCTCACTCCTCCTTACGAGCAGGGTCCCTTTCTGTCCCAGGGAACAGACCTCACATCTATGCAAACATTCTGAGGAAGAGCCACACACTCAGAGAGCAGCATAGCTGCAGCAGCCCTTAGACACAAAGCCATGGAAAAGGAGCTCATCAGAACTGCCTGGGCAGTAAGTTCATCCTCACATTTCAGAGCTTGTGTGCTGGCATTAAGCAGACTTCAGAAACATGCTCTGCCTGCACCTTCTTCAATTCTGTGAGACACTCGCCAGCTTTGGTGGTTCAACATAATTTGAATAATTCCTGTTCTTCCACACTGATATCAGGTTTGCTTAAAGGAAAATTATTTTATATGCAGAGGAGAAAATCACAACTGTAACTCAACCAGAATACAGCTGATCAAATATAACAAAATAATACCTTGTTACATTGTGAACAAATACAATATTATAGTCACACACGCTTCAAATAAAAAAACAAACACATATTACACAGCTTTTATATTTACTCCACATAGGTTTCATAATATTTTCTACTCATTTGGTTCTATCCTTCAGTAACATAATTCTTACACACTGGCAATTATTCAGTAGTCACTGTATAGCACAAACCTTAAAGACCAGACCCAGTATCAAAGCCTGACTTCTGGGAACTACATCCTTAAAGGGTGGGAGGAAATGAGAAAAACTGAATAGACTATTGAGGTGAATGATTATTGTTGAAGGAAATACCACTTATTCTTTTCTTTTGGTCTGGTTTGTTTTTGCCACAGTTGAGAAGCTCAATAATCAGTACAAATTGTTATTAAACGAACAAATTGCTACCAAACTAAAGAGTAGATTTAGAATAATGTAAAGAATTATAAATAATCCAAAATCCAAATGTGCAACTATTGATTTTCAAAAATGCAAGCTATTTAATAGCCTTGGAAAACTACATCAGCAAATATCACATTCTCATACAACCTCCTATGTCATCCTGGGCTGCCCTTCCTCTCCAAATTTCAAAGCTGAAGGTTTGATTCACAAAGATGCATTTGCCCTCCACAAAGGCCAGTGCTTTCCAGAAACAATTTTAACAGGCTCTCTCCACAGTAAAATAAACCAGATCTCCTTCTCCCCTTTTCTCCTTGTAAACAAATTTACTTTGAGATGGGATGAAGTTTTGACTTGAATTCAAAGTGGATAAGATGGATCTAACCCTAGGGCATCATCAGTCTCCAAGGCATGCACACAGCATTTTGTTTTTCAGCCACACTACTTGCACCAAGTGAGGAGGATCCTTAGCACAAACACCTCAGAGGCTGCACAAAAGGACAGCTTGTGCTACCTGATGCTGCTTCTCTATTAACACTTTAAATGGTCCTCATTCTCTAAGAAAAGGGATACCAGAAACCAAAGAGCATTCTGAGAACTAAAGCCACATCAGCAACACTAGCCAAGCTCGGAAAAGATGTATTAATATCTCTGGAAGGGCCTAATTATGAGAAAAAATGGGGTATGTGCCTTATTAAAACACTAAGCACTACCTGTGCAAATACATGTACAAAATTATCCCCTCTAAGAAAACACGGCAGTACTCCCCTGGAGAAGTAAAAAACCAAGAGAAGTTTCAGGATGAGGAAAGCTTTCCACCTTCCCACTGAGATATCCATCTTGTCAGGGTTATTTCTAGTACACTCTTAGGGTAATAGAAACAACTAGCCAAATACTCCATAGAGGATATTTTGGTTTTTGTTGTTGGAAATCCTTACTGTCTTTTCATGTCTTTGGGCCTCCTTTTCACCTCATTATTCTCCAAGTTCATTCCCATCTGACTTAAAATTTGAAACATGGAACATGGGGAAATTTGTCAGCTTGCTGAAGGGAAAAACATAAATCTTGAGGGTAAGATCCTCGGGCAATATAAAAGTATCAGAGCTGTAAATGAGGAATCCCCAGTGATAGACCAAGGCAGCTCCCACCTCCTTCCATTTGTCCATGGGGCAGAAGGGCTGGCAGGTCTGGGGTTGGGGTTTTTTTAGAAACCTATATTGTTCTAATTAGCTATTTACTTACTCAGTGTCATTAGATGACCTATTATGGTAATAGATACATGAACAAATGAATTATGGATAGAGAGCTGACATCAAGTTATTTCTCTTTCAATATCTGCTTGCAGGATACAGACCTGTGGAACAGCAGTTATGGGAACATCCTGGTATTCAATTATACATTAAATACAAGATGTATGCTGCCCCTGGAATATTTGTGTGAGTGAACAGTAGCACTTCTTGGTTACAAATACTTGACTTGGAGAGCCAATATCCAAGGGTACATTTGCCAAGTGGACATTTCTGTCCAAGGCCACACCACATGAGGTTTTGATTTGTGAAATAGTTGTAAAGGAGGTCAAGACTTAATTTGCTTGGATTCTTGGGTCTGTCAATCTTTATTCATCTGTGGAAAAACCCCATGCTTTGTAGATGCTGTAACAATCTAGCCCTACCAAAGAAGAAAACAGCAGCAGAATTGAACACTGTGAATTAGTGCGACAAGTAACAACCTTCAGAGCAGAGATTTCACTACCTACAGCTACAGCAGAGTAAGAAAAACCTTGCTCTTGACTGCATAGCTCACATGATTAGTCATTTTTAGAGGCCCACTAAAATTAATTTTCTCTGTAAAAGTATTTTTTTCCTTATTTGCTGTATTGGCTTGCAGTTGTTTATTTCTTTTAAACTTTAAAGCACAACTCTACTAATCACACGGTTACTCACTCTGAGAGAAGGAAATGCTTATAGCATTTGTTCATATTTATCATTATTCCAAGAGCTTTATCATCATTATAGTAGTCACCATCAACTATATTATTGTAGTACACAATTTTTTCCTCAGTGCTTGACACCTCTGATTAATAAAGTTAAATGGTTGTAGATGGCCTCTAATTTCCCAGCCCATTGCTGGCTTGCCTATGCATGCATCAGTGTATTCTAGCTAAATCTTCATGCTCCTCATTCTGCTGCCTGCAGGAGACAGAAGCTGTGAGCAGCAGAGAGACCACGCTCCCTAGTAACTTGTACCTTCCCAGACTGCATTCCTAATCTTCCTGTGAGGATTTTTCCTGGCAGATATGCAATTACTGCTCTTTCACATGGCCTCTCCTCTTATGCAGGTCAGGAAGCCTCACTTTTCACAGCTATTTCCTATCAACCAGAGTTTGTGACCAGTAACACCCTCCTCACTGAGCACACCTGCTTGTCACCCTGCAGTTTCACATGATGAAACCCAATACATTCTCATTTCCTACTGCACATTGATTACAAGCCCCTAGCCAAGTATCTTAAAGCTAAACACATTAAAGGTCACATTTACTCATATTTGGTCAGGTTTAGTTCGTGATATCCTTTTGTGCCATTCTAAATGATCACTCTTTTCACACTTCTCTGCCCTGAAATGACAACTTGGCTTCTTCTGACACATCTGAGGATATCAGAGTAGTGAGCTTGCACAAGGTGCTGCTAGACACATGAACTATGCCCTTGATTTTTTGTCTGTCTAGGAGACCACTTATGTTACACATAACGGTTGAAGGAACAATTTAAGTGCTACTCTGCATTCTCAATCAGGTTAATTATCATCAAGACATATCCTTTTAGTTGTTGTAGAAATCAGAAACAAGCACACCATTTCTTCTCATTTGAAAATAAATACACACCATTTTATGTGGCCTTTTATTCACTGTTACTATCCCAGACTGAAAAATCAGAACATGAAAGGACAGATTAAGTGAGGGAAATCAAAGGAAGGACAGAAACACATATGTGTGGAAAGGACTCTCCATGTTTTCAGGCTATACAGGTATCCACAGGACACATGGAATTATCAAAGTGTGTGATACTTAGACTTTTAGGCTGTTACTTATTTTTGTTTTTTAAAAAAAGAATATTTTTTGGGATGCACAGCAAAAAAAATAACACTATCCTCCCAAGCCTTACTAGTGGATGCTCCTATGACCCTACAGCAATATCATTTTTTGCCCAGAACAGACTCATTGCAGCCATTAATGAGTCCTGAGAGTGAGGAAAGCAAAGACATTTTCCCATCAGGTTCCTACTGCTAATTATGCATGAAAATAACTGAGGCAAGAAGAGTTTGGCATCAGTGTGGGTTGAAGCTAAGATGTATCTCAAGAACTTAAATCCTTGCTCTTTGATTCAAGAAATGATATCCAATATGAGAATATCTTTTAGCTACAAAGACTCCTTCCCAGATAAGAGCAGGACAGTTTGAATCTTTTGTCCAAAATATTTTAATGGACAGTATTGGCAGAGGTTAAATTAGCATTACTAACACTGTTTATTTATAAATGTTAGTGTTGGTTTCAATTTCACACTCCTCACACATAATTTCTTTTTTCCCCAGATGGAGATTACTTGCAGCACAGTGGGTTGTGTGTCATCTTGTACTTCCCAATTCCCTCAGAAACCCTCCAGTTGAAGGATTTTTTGAGGCTTTTTTTTTTATTCTCTAGGACAAAGCAGTATGGGGAGCCTTCTCTGTCACTAAATGTTGTTATTTACTAGAGTTTATCACTTTTAGCTACCAGGACACCAAAGGACAACTTAAGGGGGGAAAAAATGAAATACCAAAACCAAGGGAGAAGTGATGGATTATTCTGAATGTTTTGTATCCCAGATAGACCCATTGAACCTGCCAGCTTTTCCAGGGCACATTTGAAGACTGTGAGGATGGATGGTAACAGGTTTTCACAACACAGGGCGCAGGGAAAAGAAATATCACAAGCAGGAAAAAAACCCAACTCTCTTCAATGACAAATGACCCAATTTGTTCCTCCCCAGTAACTGTGGCAACTTGGTACAGCTTTGCAAATCTCTGTCATTGCTGCTGCGAATTGGTTGCTTTAAATGGATCCTCACTTCTGTGAAAGCCAGGCATGGCAAATTGCCTGTAAGTAGTTTTGGGTCAGGTACACCAATTTTCAGCATGGAGCTGCAATTATTTTTTCCAGCTTCCGCTTACTCTCGCATAGCCTTTGCTCAGCTCAAAGAGAGTCAGCATATAGAATAATTTGCATTGCAAGGAATGTGATACAGCAATTAGAGAGGATGAACCTTTCAGATCAGCTTCCTTGCAGTTTGATTCTCTTCTGATACTTTTACTGTGCTTCTCCAGATCACACCCTCAGCTCCTGCATTTTGTAGCATCTGGGCAGCCTTTCAATTGCCTGACCTTTCAGTAAGCCATGTTTTCTCCAGATACTAAAATTGAATATAATTTCACTCTATTCAGTATTAATAAACTGTAAACAACATCATTGCCTATTCTTGGCAAAGTGCCTGAATTAAATAGCTTTCTTAATGTATCTTCTGTCTGTATTAGAGCTATTTAAAAGCAATATGCCAAGCGTGCTGATGATAAAAAGACCATTTTTCATTCATCTGTTTGCTTTTAAGCTCCACATATTCACTGTGAATCTTTTCCTTAGCATAATCAGCTGCCAATAGGAGCCTTTGTACTTCAAATACATAAAATACATAAATTGCTATCTAACTTTACAAAAAACCTACTATTTTCCTAAGTAAGATTGTCAATTCTCCTTAGATAGTAAAAACCACATTTCTCCCCACTCTAATGAAAAATACGCAGCTGGACAACTGATGTGACAGAAGTTTTCTTTGAACTACTCGTACAGGTCTGATCACATTTGGAAAATATCAATTATAATTCATATAGTTGCCCAGGAGAATTTTTATGTGAACAGATGTTAGCTAGAAAACTTGGGAGAAATTAATATGAAACCTTTGTATTAATGTTGACTGTAAAACCAGATAATATTCAGTAACCATCCATAATCAACAGTTAAGCTCATTTATTACAGGTCTGTAAGGAGCTGAATAGTCAAATCCTAAATATTGTATCTTGTGATTATTTTAACATGAACTCTGAACCAGAGAGATTCAATTCTGAAGCATAGAGAAGCCCCTTTTCCACTTGGTTAACAGAATTATATCAGGAGTGGGTTTTCTGTTGTACATTTAACAGGCATTTTGAACACAGTTGCCAAGTTTGTATCTTTCTGTATGAGGGAGAAAGAATGACAAAAATTAAGATGCAATAACTAGAAAATATTCTGTCTAAAGAGTAAAATATGTCCCCTGCCCAATTCTAGAAGGCAATACAAGCACTAAAACCAACAAACACCAGCCACACATCAATCTGGAGCCCAGCAACACAAATGCTGAAGAACAAAAAAATATAATTTCAGCCCTTTTACATCACTAGAGAGAAAACCTTTCTGAAAATCTGGAAACTCTTCATTGCTTAAGAGCCCAGACCTTGGGTTTCAGGTGGCAGCTTGGGAGGACCTGAGGCTGATTGTGCAGCACGTGGCACACACTGGAGACAGCCAGGGCTCTTCCTACTGCGCAGTCACGTTGTTAAGTGATGAAATGCTGATTTCTGTCTTTACCCAGTAAAATTTCATATAAATATAGGTGCTGATAACATAACATTATTTATGGGTAACAGCTGTCGTATTCCCCAGCTGTTTGCTTGTTGTCTGCTATAACATATGTTAATTTAAACTTTCACCAAATGTCATGGATTGTTTGCAGTCCTCCAGCTGCAGCTTGGCAATTTTTTCCTTTAGGTTTCTGTTGGCTCTGGAAGTGATTACACAGACAGCCCATAACAACGTAAACAAGCCTTGTGTGGCTGCTGAGCTCTTCCTTAACTCGGCTAAGTGAATGTTTGCTGGAACAAGCAAAACAGGGAGACAACTTATCTCACTTATTTGCATTTTTCAGAGGTATTTCTGGATGCTGTCCGTAGAGAAAACACAGGGGACACTGGAGTCCAAGAAATCTTTAAGTAAAAAACTGCATCACACAGAACAGATTGTTATTTCCTCAATGGTCCTAAATTAAACTAAGTGTAATCTTAATGCAATGTAAATTAAACTAAGTGTAATCTACGTATTTAGATAAATTGTATTCCAAACACAATGTTAAAAGTTAGGTCCTCAGTTTACAAAGGCAACCACAACAATTTAATTGACCTAACATAGCAGGGCTGTGTAACAAACTTTACAATCAACAAAAGGTTGCCATATAGCATGAAGGAAAAAAAATAGTACAAACTGAATAACACAGTCTGTGCACAACTTCCAATGCATTGCATTGCACAGTGGGAAAAAAGCCCACACAGCAATGAATGGTCCAAAGCAGAACACAAGATGGAGAAGAAAACAGCAATGGGGATTGACAGGATCTGTCAGACATGTTGGGTTTCTTTCTCGTGGGCAGCTTTCAATCAGAATAAATACCATCTGCATGCTGGAAGCAAAGGCTGCTGTGGAGGGGAGGCTCTCATTTCCTGTGCAAGAACTTTTCCATCCCTCCTGCAGTGGGCTGCCTCTCCCACTGTGGGACACGGCCTTTCTCCAGAACGTGCCAACACTAAAACACCTCCTGCTTTCAGTGCTCAGAAACAATATTTAAATTACACTAAAGGTCAGCCTTGGCAGGCACAACACCTTATAGCTGCTTTTCAGAGCAGGGTAAGGATCAATACACAGAAATGGGACTTACACAAATGTACAAATGATGAGATCATGCCAGCAAGCACAATACAAATATTGATCAATTTAAATATGAGAGTGAGAGGAAAAGGAGAAAACATCATCTGTGGTGACAAACTGACAAAGAGGCTGGCAGCTAATAAAATGGATGATGAGATGGGAAATAATTATTTTTGTTATTATTTATCTTTCCTTAATTCCACCTTGTATTCCACCTCTCAGCTTTTCATCCCATTTTCAAATAATATTTTAAATTTACCACAGAACAAAATCTCAACATACAGATTATGTTTTAGATTGTTATGATGCCAAACCTCTGTAGAAATAAAGGATAGTGGAGAAACAGAATTCCTATATTAATTATGCTAGAATCAATGTGTTTCATGTAGCAAAAAATAAAGTTGAAGATTAGAGAGTTGCCTGGTGCTGTGGTACAACTTGCCATGGCCTGGCATTACTTATTTTAACCAAGAGCTGTAGAAAAAAAAGATGGTGAATATTGGTTTAAATGGCATCCAACTCAATTTGGGTAAATCAATGCACTTACATGTGCCACAGGACCCCAGGTTTTTCTTGCATAGGTGGCTTTGTGTCACTGACAGAGTTACAGGAGCAGCCTGTGGGAATCCCTGTGAAAAGTGGGATCTGTTCCCTGCACCCAGGTAACAAACATTCCCCATTCTGTTGCTCCAGCTAGGGACATTCCTTCACTCACTCAAGTATTATGGGACATTTTAACTTTTCTGCCATAAGGATGCTTGCCCCAAATAATCCAAAGTTGAACAACAGCGAGGGGCTCAGTGTCCCCCCACCTCTCTTGCAGACCTCTCCTACAAGGAGAGTTTTACAGCTACTGAACTGCTCTAAGGGAAAGCTCTTCCCTTCAGCACCATATGCAGAGGCTGGAGCACTTAATCCTTCTTTTCAGCAGCACTCCTCTGCCAAAAGTTGCTGAATTAGAAAAGGCTTCAAGCTTGTTAATATCCTGCCAACTGACACAAAAATTAAATTTTATTCAGTTGAATAAGCCTAATTTAGTCAAGGGCCATTTACAATTTTTTTGGAAAAGCTTGATTGCACCATCACAGTTAAAGACAACTGCTTATCTCTGATAGAGTCACCATATTCTTAATATTGACTTATATTGACTTAATCCCTGGGCACAAAGCTTAAAGGAATGGATATTGCTGAAGACTGATTGCACAAAATGATGGTGCAAGAAACTCATTAGAAAATAACCTTTTTTTTAAAGTCTGTGTTTTAAATTCTTCAATCCTGAAGACCAAGTCTGCTGAAATGCCATCTTAACCTTCCTCCAGAAGTTTTAGATCTCAGATTATCTGGGGAGGTTTTGTTTCTGCTTCCAAGTTGGTGTTCATAGTTTCCTGATTAATGTCCATAAATGAAAGTACTACGAGTAGAACAAAGAATGTAACTGAAAATGAGGTGCAGCATGTGACTTCACTCAAAGATGACTTCTCCCTGGAGATGTAGTTAATGTAGCCTGAATCTGAGCACCCTAATTGCTCCCAGATAATCATCCCTTAAGAGGTAAAGACTTCTTTCCAGATGATGCAGGTCCCATGTTACAGCATCCTTTACCAAGCACAGTGGGAAATGTGATATTTTGTTGATACAATCCGTAGTGGATAGAGAGGAAGGACAAGAAAAAGAGTTTGCTTCCACTAGTAGCCACAACAGAACTCTGTGCTACCCTTGCCAAGCATTCCAAACCTTGACAGTGCTCCTGTTACAGGTTCAGACATATTTCATTGAAGTAATACATAAAGACTTAATGGAACTCTTAAATATTCAGCTATTTATCACAGGAACATTTTCATGCTTGGATTTTGCTTGTATACAAATGATTCCAATAAAATATTTATTTTCAAATAGAAAATGCTGAAAGTACTTAAGTAACTGCACTGCCTTTAAAGCTGCGGAGTATGTTATGGGTTTCAGAAAAGTTCCATTACTACAGACTTACTCTAAAAAACATAATTTGACATAATAATCAGTCACTGACACATTGCTAGACCTTTGATGTTCTTTATCAGAGCATCAAAATTAAATTAAAAAAACAGACAAAACCAGAAGTCTGACCAAGTTGAAAAGGAAGTGTGTGAGTGGGAAGAGATGAATATCTGAAGGAGTTTGTTATTTGCATTATAATAAAAAATGAATTTTTGTGAAAGCAGCAAGGGAATTTGCATGGAGGGAGGTGTCAAGAGCACCTGAAATCCTATCACTGAAGGCACTGAGGTATCTCACAAATACTGCTGGTTAGCCATGTCAGGAATAGTTCTTACAGGGTAGTGAAGACCAAGGAGAGAGACTGGAGCTGCTGCCATGTGAGGATCTCACCCTACATCTGCCAAACCTTTTGTGACTTGCCTGTCTTGTCTTGCAGGTTGTGAACAAGACAAACCTTTTCTCTGTGGAAACCGAACCACACGTCTGTAACGGGCAGTTGCCTCTGGTGGGCAGCATCACTGACACCAGCGCTGCATCTCTCTCCTGGCACGTGTCAGCAGGGACAGGCACCTCTCCACCACACCTGCCACCACCTGCAAGGACCTTTCAGTTCAGCCAAGGCAGCTGCTGCAGCCGTGGGGCACTGGCACAATCAAACCCCCTCAGCCAGGGGCCCACTGGTGCTGGGTACCTCAGTGCTAATTCCGGATGTGCCTTTTGCCAGTGCCCACGTGCTATGAAAAAGCCTCACTGGGCTCTCTGGCTCAGGGTGCAAACCACAGCAGCCCCAGCCAGGTGCAGGACACTGCAGGCACCCCTGCCCTCTGCACTGGCAGCCTGTGGCAAGCAGGGGCTAACAGAGAGCACAAACATCACAAGCACCAGCAACCGCGCACGGCCAAACGCTGACCGGGGTCAGACCCCACAAATAACGGCAGAAGAGGCAGTAAGACATTGTTTATCAAATACAAGAAAACAGGCAAAACATTTGTACAGCAATCAGGTACCTGAGATGGGCACGTACTAATGGAACCTGAAAATGTATTTGTTCCAGAAAATACTTTGAATTAATTATAGAAGTATGTGCTGTACAGCCAGCACTAAGCAACCAAGAAGAATTTGGTATTGAATATCTAACCTGCTCTTTCTGCAGAAGGTCAAGTACACTCTTGAAATGGTTTAAGTTGCAACATATTTGCTACCTTTCTTCAAAGGAACACCTCTACAGGTAAGAAATACTGTCTTCTCCAAAAATCCCTTTTGTAATGTGCCGTAAACAAGCTAAGCTTCCAGACTAATACCTCAGCACATTTTTCTAGAAACATTTTTCTGTTGAGTACATCATTCAACAATCCTGACAGCTCCTGAAAGTAGCTTAGATTTTACTTTTGCTTTCCTAAACAATTTGACACCAAATATTTTATTATTTGTGAATCTTATCTAGGACCATTAACAGGCAAACAATTGCTCTCAAGTTATTCTGATTTAAAAAAACCCTAATCTCACAAGAATGCAATAGATAATGGCCACATACATTATAAACACAAAAATGCTCTGAAAAAAAATGCTATTCTCCTTGATAGTCAGTTACTCTCCTCTTGCCTTTCTCTGGAGAGAAATTGCAGAAGAGCTGAGAAGAGTCAGTGCCCTTCCTGCCCTCAGCTCATTTCCTGTGGCCAGCTGCTCACACATCCCACAGCCACTCCACAGAACCAGGCATTTTCTGGCTACCAAGGCTTTCAGCAAGTCCCTGCTTGGACCCAGTTGTCATCAAAAGATTATTGCCAAAGTCTTGTCCAGAAGTTTCACTTCTTGTGAGCTCTGTAAAGTTGCCTGGTGTTGTGTTTGAAGATGCCTGAATAATTAATCAACTCCTTGAGCGCACAGCGAGGTGCATCTTGTAAAAACATATGGGCTGACAGGATCCTTTTCTTTGTGTCTCTGTAGGTGGTTTCTTATGTTGGCTGAAAGTCAATCCAATACTAAACTATACCCCAAGATTAGATTTTTCCATGGTAAATAAGTTAAATCAAATGGCTGCTCCTTTATAGCTCTTGGGATATTCCAGTTAGTTTCTTCCTGCAGAACAGCAGCAATCTACATTAGCTCAGTAGCCAAAGGTGGGATGACGACTGCATCTGGCACCTGAAGGGAAACATCCCTTCAGGACAATGTATAAAGATACAGGAGAAAAGCAGGGGAAAGCAGGCAGAGCTAGTTCTGACTTTTGTATCCATGTCCATGGGAGTAAAGATGGAAATCACCATCCACAGATCCACTCTTCTGATTCTCAGTGAGAAAAGACTGGATGGCTGGGACCTAAGGAAGAGGTAAATGGATAGCATCCCAAAAATGATAGAACAAGTGTAAAAACTGGTCCAGGCTCCGGAAGTAAGAGCCTTTTTACTGAAAGAGAAAGGCTCCCCAAATACTTGAGCAAATAGCCAAACAATATAACAAAGTCCACCCCTAAATGCCTTTGTATGAGTGCTTTTGAGGTTTACCAGAGTAAATCTTCTGTTGTTCCCAGCAGCACTCTGAGCAGAAGTTATAAAGGGTTAAACACTGAAGCAATGACTGCTGTTCCTGTGTAATTCCTTTAAACACTGAGTTTGGTTATTCCTTAAGTGTTGTCCCTACTGTAGTAGCATATCATGACTGTTTATTTCAGTGTTCTGTTGTGTTTTCCTTTCTAACACTGTATGTAAAACAGAGGGTTTGAAGATGAATTATTTAGCTGCAGAAAATGTGCTTTAAAATCATCTTCCTGGGGACACTGAATACATTTATTACCCTGGAAAAATTCAAATCCAGCATCTGTTGTCCTGTGTGTTTTACTGGCTAATGATGAGAACCTGGGGGATTTGTTTACAGCAGGGCTTTCTGGATTTATTTTTTTTGTTTGTTTACTTTTGTTTCTTTCACTCAAAGACAATAGGAAATTTAAAAACATAATATTTTAATGAAACTACTAATGGGTTTTTGACAACTTACTGATTCGGGTGGTTTCCAAATTACCCTCCTTGACTTTAGTTTCTCCACATTATCTATAATCTGATTTTGTAATTTGACTTCTTTGGAACAGGAGTCCTGAGGCATCTTTTCTATTCTTGTCTAGGAAAAAATATAGTGAATTCTAAAAGCACAGAAGAAATAGGTGGAACCTGTAGTTCACAGGAAGTGTTTGAAAGCAGGCAGCCTGTCTGTGTGCATGTGGGTATTTAGGACAAGGCTGTATTTATTGTGAGAAATGGTCTCTCACACGTCAGTTGGGAGCAGATTTTTGATTTGTCACTGAAACCAAAAGAAAGGCCAAGTGTACAGAAAATGACACTTTGCATATTTTTGCCCTTCAGGATAAGGGGAAGGGCAGCTGCTCTGTGTTTATTCCAGAGGCAGAGCCATGCCTAACAAGAGGAGGAAGAGCTGCTTTTGTTTCCCCTGGCTTTTGTTTCTCCACACAGGTGCAGAGACCACAGAGCACTTGGGGCAGGTGGGGAGGGGAGCACAGAATAGTCCCAGGTCTGGTACCTCAACAGAGCAGGACCCAGCCAACTTCTTGCAAAACAGAGGGTGCTTGTGCCTATGTGAAGCCCCCTTGACTTCCCTTTCATCTTTCAACTTATCTTTGTGGTTTTTTTTTTCCTAAGCCATACTGGACACCTTTCAGTAGTGTTTGTGTAAAGAATCCCACACTAATTCCAAGGGGAATTTATGAAATGCCCTACAAATCGAGCCAAACCTCTGCAGAGCTAAAAGGGCTTGAACAAATCTGAGTGAATGAATCCCAACTCTTTAAGACACACCAGGGCCCTAGCACACTCCAGGGCCTTCATGGTTAACCTCTCTTCCACCTGCTGTAATGATTTTGGAGAAGATGAGAAGATTCTGAAATCAAACCAGTAGAAAAAGAAAGAAAAAAAAAGATATCCACAGAGGAAAAAAGTTTTAAGAAGTTCTGTAGGTTACAGTTGCCAGGGAAACCACTTTGCAACAGCCATATGGCCAGAAAATCTATTTTCTTTGTTCTCTAGGGAGGAAAAAAGGAAGTATTTTGGTGTAGAGGGGAAGAAAAATCCCACAAAAGCCACAGAGAAAAATATTTGCACAGATACACTTAATCACTAATGAGAAAAGATAAATGATTTGCCAAACTAAGCTACAGAGATCCAGCACTAACTGGAGTATGAATACAGGAGATGCAAGTTCCTTTCTGCTTTGTGTTCGTTCTTTGAAATGAGCAGCTTGGCTTCCCTTGGTATCAAAGCTCTTTACTGTAGGTGTGAGCTCTAAGATGATCCCAGCGCTGGCTTTAACTCTCTTTGTCACCATTTCTCCTGTTGCCCTGTGCTTCCAGCACAGGCCCTGCTGCTCTAGCAGGCACCGTGGCCCATAGATGTGCCCTTCTACAGCGTTTGCTTCTCAGCCCTCTGCATTAGCAGCTTTGAGCAGGGAAATGGAGGCAAGGGCTGGAGGGAGCCTGTGGCAGCACGTTCCTCTGCCAGCCCAGCACGGCTGCCTGCACTGAGGGACAGAGCCCCCCGATGACCAGGGCTAGCCAAGGGGCTCTCTGGCACCTGCCTCCAGGCCTGACCCCAGAGAGGAAACCACATTTCAGCATGAAAAATTGCACCACAAGCTGCTGTTCCCTTGCAGTGATGCAGAGGAGTCCCAGAGACCCTCAGAGATCTGCAGAAAGAGATGATGAACCCATTTTTTGCTAATAGAAATAATGTTATTTTACTGGATCTCTTCCAGCTCACAAAGGGTTTCCCAGTAGAATTATTTTCAATGATATCCCTGCTAAGATGTTTGGAAAAGTTTTTTAGTTCCCTAACAATAGCTTTGAGGGGGTGAAAAAAAGTCTTTGAAAATCAATAACCTGCAAAACAGCAAAGATACAAATCTGGTTTTACTCTGACCACAACTATTCAGTCCCACTTTTCAGAAACAGGTTGTCCTTCTGTTCAAGCTGCTTTATTCTTACAGCAATACCCACAGAAATCTTAATAACAAACCTAACAGTTTCTGCTCATTATGAAAAATGGATATTTACATGCTCTTAACAGTGCTACCTAGTTCTTCTCCAAAACCAGGCTTGGATACCTGCACAGTCACAATTGATGTTTTAAATCACTGGCTACACTTGGCTGGTGTTACAGACCTGCCAAAGAAAAGTCTAAGGTGGAAACAAATGCAGACTACACCTCAGATCTGTTTCTGATTCTCTGTTTGCCCCTGTGTCAGGCAGCAATAAATGAAATCCTAACTTCCTTATAAAGTTGGTGACTCTGGGATTTACTGTATCAGTAATGCAATGACATTCTCTCCTTCCCAAGCAGAGTTTTTTGGGATACTGAGACACGGCTTCCAGAGAAAGATATAAAAGGTATGTGGGTACCAGGACATAGGGGATTTGTCCTGTCAAATCTGCAAATATTTACAGGAATAAAACAATTGATGCCAAGGCTGGCAACCAGCATGAAAGCATGTTTCCTTTCCTCTTAGACTCACACTGATATTTCATCTGAGCCCTGCACCAAGCAGGCAGCAGTGCTGAGTGAATTCATCAT
Source organism: Promerops cafer (assembly GCA_013398275.1). Lineage (NCBI taxonomy): Eukaryota > Metazoa > Chordata > Aves > Passeriformes > Nectariniidae > Promerops > Promerops cafer. The sequence continues at coordinate 1,404,673 of VZSE01005944.1, forward strand.
GGCTCCAAAGTCCCAAGGTACCCTGCTGCCTGTTATGAGACAATTGATAGGCCTTGGGAAGGCTGCTCAGAGCAGGAGACTTGGATTCACAACAGACATCTACACTCTGCGAGCAGGGAAACGTTTGTCTACATTTTCAGAAAGAGGTGCCTGAAAACCAGGCATCTTCAGAAGCAAAGGAATCTGTATTTAATTGAAATGTGGATTTTCTATCAACTTTTTGAGCTAGAATTTCTATCTTAAAACCATCTTCTGTTTTTCTGGAAAGCCTCCATTCTCGGGCTCTCACTCGTGGCCTTCACCCAGGAGCTGAGCAGTTCACAGCCATCGTTGGCACGTGGCAGCTGCTGTCACCTCCTGCACCCTGAGCCAGCACTGAGCGGCACAGCGCAGAAGAGGTTCCCAAAATGGCACCACCACTTGACCCATTCTCCTCAAGGATCTCTGTGATTGGGCAGACTGCTCCCAACAAGGACATTAAAAATATTTTTGCTGAATTTTAAGCTTTCATCAGTGAAATTAAAAAAGCTTCTGAAGGCTATGGTGAAAATTGCCACCTGAAAGAACACCCTGGGGACCATCCCTGTACCAAAATATTCCCTGGTTAAGTCAACCAAACAGCAAAGTGAGAGCAAGGACCAGCGAGCAGTGGCAGAAATGTTTAGGCAACATTTTTAGAAAAATAATTTCCAATGCCCCTGTTATTCACCACACCAGTCACTTCAGTTTCAAAAGAAACCTTTTCTACCTACTTTGCCCAGCTGTTTACTGTGGCTTTCCGTTCTGTAACTGAGGACATCATTTTTCCAAGAGCACAGCTAAAGGCCTGGTGGCTTCAAGAGGCTTTGCTGCCAAACAAGATCATGGATTAACAAATCCATGAAGAAAAGATACAGCTACTGGATTGCTTCTTGTTTACTCAGACCTTTCCTCAGGCCTACTGCCAGCTTACCCAGTCTGCAAAAGGAGCGACTTGGCAGCAGTTTTGTCCCTCTTAACATTTATTCTGGCAAATTTAGCAACTGATCTTCTCTTTACCTGCTGCTTTTGCAATACAGTCCCAGTTGAGGCTTCCAACTGAGAGCAGTTTGCATAAGTTCCTGAATTCCTGCTTTGCAATCTTTGCATCTCGTTCTTTCGACGAACATGAAGATTGCTCCTAGCGATACCTGAACCTAAAATGAACCAAAAAATGTATTACAACTTTAAAGCTTGCCAGGCAGTGGAGGAGAAATTCACACCACTCGCAGCTCTCAGAACAGCTGTTGTGACAAGGTGATATTGCTAAGGAGTCTCAAAATAGAAGCCAAGGCAACTACTCTCCCTGTAAGGGTTCTGCTGTGTTTTGCAGTCTCCAGCTGGAATCTAATTGCAATTTAAACCCAGAGCACAAACCCCACAATATTTCCCACTTTTAAAAGTTCTTTCAAGGAAACAGAGAAAATTAAATAGAAAATCATAATCTAGATTTTCTTTGAATCAACATGGATTCTCCAGAGATACAGCAATTCAATTGTCTATTCAGCTGAATTTAGTGAAACACTTTTTGGTAAATAGCAAGGTGCCAAGGAAAAATAGTACTTTATTTCATATAGTTCCCATTATGCTCTGTGGGGGGTTTTTTCAAGCCAACAGCAGATGCTAGGTATAGCTGAAAATCTAACACACATTTTCACAGATATGTGTTATTTGAAACCATTTCATATTTGAACTTCAGGAATTCTTCCACGTCTCTCATCATACCTCAAATGACATTCTGATAATAAAGGTGATTGACACAATTTATTTATACTTGCTGCCTGCCTACATTCCACTCCCAGGGGTTGAAGGGTGCTGCTAAAAGTGTTGTGAGCACAGATTGGTCCATTCAAACACAATATCCATGTCTTGCATGAATGCGTTTTCCTATTTATTTTTAAACCAGGCTATGTTATTTGCATCCATCTGTATTAGCAAGGTAACATCTACATATTTCCTTGTGGCTCTGTTGGGTGTTTCTTGAGGAAGGATTGCATGTTTCTGCTTCCTGATTATGTTCTGGGGATAATCTACTCAAGCAAGACAAAAAGCAGTTCATTTTTCCTGTCCCAATTTTCCATATCAAACACAAAGTATGAGCTACTGATGGTGGCAGAAGTCTCAGGGCTTGGGAACTTTTGTGGACCAGATCTCTCTTCCTGTGCCCATTTTTAAATTTGCTTCCTAATATGAGTTGAAATGATGCGGCTTACCTCAAAAAATGTATCTATGCAGTCTCATTTTTTTTTTCCCCACCACCTCTGTCAGTATTTCTTATGATTCCTTAACTATGCACCCTGATCAATATCCAGAAAGAGGACCATGAAACAATCCTAAAACAATAACCCATCAGTTACCATGAAATCCATTCCCTTTCCACCCTTCCCAAACCATGGAGGTGTATGACCCTAGAACATAAACCATCTCCTCCTAATAAACAGGAAGTCTTGTCTCCTTTAAAGAGGAGATCTTTTGGGAATTTAACCTCTTGGCTGTTAGAAGAGCCTGCTAAAACCAAGTTCATTTTAAAATCCAGACAGTTTTTAAAAGCTCTTAAATATTCAAATGTCCAAGAGAACACCACCACATATAGGACATTGCTCAGAATTTACCTGAAGGTTTTATTTTCTCAGTGTTGTCTCCTACACACTTTTTATCAAAAATATTGCTCTAAGACATAATGAAAAGTAAGATTTAGCCAGAGCATATTTTGCTTTGAGGTAAATTTAAGTATTTTCTTCTTTGATAAATACATAAGAAAAATCATTGCAACATGGAGCTTTGGTGAACTTCATCTCTGCTCTGTTCTCTTACAGCCTGTGCTCTTCTGCTAAGTGGGATATGCATTTTATTTGGTAATGGATACTATTAAGCATAAGGGAAGATGTCAATTTAAAATCTCACCTTGCAGTCCTTTCTACATATTGCAAGTGTGCCAGTATAATCAAATTTACAACTTCTGATGTTTTTCAGCATGTTAGTTCAGAACTTCCCTGGCCAATGCCTTTGCCTTCATCCTCACCAAACACTTTCTCTCACTTTTTCCTCTACAGGCAGCAATATTTAATTTTCTTCATCTAAAAACCACATATTACAATATCATTCGGGTTTTTAAGACAGTTGTTAAAATCTCCATTGAAAAGGAACAGAAGTGACTGAAGTCTACAGGTTATTTTTGCTTCAGTGAAACAACTTGATTGACAATTTGCTACAATTAATCCAGCTCATTCCAGCAACGTTAAATATCTCAAAACAAGTTTCTGAAAGGAGGATTATTTTTAGCTGAGCAAGCCTAATTACCTGTTCCAGATAAATTGAGTATTTAAAGAGATCTCAGTTTCCTCCTTCACATCGCTACAGATAGGGAAAAAGTAAAACTCACACAAATTTTTACCGACAAAAGAGACATTTCAGGCTGCAATTATTATTTTCATACCATTATTAGTAACAAAACAGGAGTCATGATCCCTTCTCTATTATCATTATGGCAGTGTTACTCCTCAAAGCTTCACCTGTGGCTCTGTGACTGTACAAGTAACAAATACTCCCAGGTGATAGCTTTAAGTACAAGCCCTGCACTGACACCTGAGATTCAGCAGAGGACTAACCTACTTTTGCATTGTGGCTCTCCCTTTGATCATGGTACCTCTACAGAAGTAGCCCAAAACCTTTTGCCCTCTTCATGCTCCAGTGAGGGCTAAACTCATTTGTATTATTACCTTAATACCACATGATGTCAACGGTAATAGTTTAATCAGTCTGTACCTTTTCTTGACTAGCCACACTAATTCTTTCCCATTCAAATGAACCCTGGGAGTTAATTGAATTATCACTTTTTTTGATAGAGATCATTATTAGCCTTCTATTTTTATTTCTCCTTTAGACTCACTCCTAAAACTGCCTTTCAAAAAGCATCACTGCAAGCAGGAGCCTGTAGAAACAGTGTTTTCAGATGAACAAAAAGATGAAGATTGTGGGAGTTTTGCTGTGTTCACTCCCAGCCCAAGGAGATGCAGCTACAAGCACAGAACTGGGATGAGTTATGCAAACACTGCACTGCTTCCTTCACCATACCCATTTGGCCAGGACTGTTGACTTGTTATATGGATTAAATAAGGAAGCAAACACAAGTGGTGAGGCACTGCCTTGACCCTGGATTTATATCTGATCCTCAGGCTCAGATAGGGGCCATCACAGGTTTAGGTCCTCTGTACACAGCTCTGAAAAAAACCCACATAGTAATAGACAGCTCCTGAGCCCCATCTACCAGTCTCTGCATTGGAGTGCATAAAATCAAAATGTTCAGTGCAAACAGAGGCACTCAGAAGTAGCACAAGGGTCACACAGCACCTGGCCAGAGCTCAGCTCAACTCCCCGTGTCCATTTGGCTGGGTAAGCTTTCACAGGTTTTTCTTTTAATCTGACTTAGCACAGTTTTGCTTCAGCCCTGTGCTTCCAGATACTTCTCCCTGCCCTGCTTTGGGGTTATAGTTACTTCTAGCAAACTTAGAGAAATCAGAAATTGAAATAGAAATCCTGAATCATGCTGGAGTTTTACATAACAGGCGCAAAAAGGGTTATTGCTCATCTGAACAATAATTACAGGAAAATATACAAAATAAACCTACAAGGGGCCTCAAATCCACATGGTCCCTTCCTTTACCTCAAAGCAGTAGCATTTTAATCCACACAACTGCTGACAGGCATTTGTCTACCTTATATTAAAAGGCTTCTCAAAAAGCCTTGTGAATTCTTGGCCATTCGAATGACTCTCCCACCACCTCTCAGATAAGGAGCTTTCCTCCAGTCTGTGTAACAAACATATTTATACTCATCCATTACAGACTGGACATGGAGAATAGTGTTACCCACCTCTTTTTATCCAGCCTTTAAGTGTTTTGAGGATTATTGTATTTTATTCTTCCCATCTCCTTTTAGATATTTTTACCTTACTGGAGGACCTTACAGCAGAGCAATCAATACCCCTGTCAAAAACCAGCTATGCTATTGAAAATCCTGCTTATTCCACCTCCACTCAGCTAATGTAGCTCCAAAATCCTGCAGTTCCTAAAGCAAAGCTAATCTGTACACAGGACAGCACATATGCAGGGCACCATTCAAAATCACTGCATTCTGTAATCAAAGATAATGTGCAGGGGGCTTAAAAAGCTTTCCAAACCCGTGATCAAATAGATGCAAAACTAGCAACCCCCACTGCTTCCTCCTTCCCCCAGCGTGTTACTTGAGTGCATATGAAAGGGAGGCTGGAGAGCTGACAGGAGATGCAGTTTGCCTTAATTTGGGGAAGCAGCCCATTGCTTTGGTGACTAACACACCCATTGAATTCATGCAGCCTCTTCCAGGGTCTGAAATGCAGCACCTGGCTGCAGCTGAAGGCTGTTTCACAGCCAGTGTCAAACACAGTGTGCTGTATTTGCACGTGGGGATAATGAGCTTGGTTCCCATCACTTTGTATTGCCCAGGATCTATCATTTTAATGTGCTGGGCTGTGGCACATGCCAAGTGAAAAGAGTGCTTGACACAGTGAACCAGACGTTTTGAGATGCCCTTAAACACAAAGTGTCTATCTAACATCTCTGACAACATCAGGGTGCTGCTTTAAAAACAGCACAGAGATACTGAGACCTGTGGAGCTCATGGAAATGGATCCAAGTTCTGCACCCATCTGGGGGCCACAAAAACCAAGCACCTGGTCAGATATAGGAGTTTTGACCTGTTCTCTCAAGATGCTGTAATTGACAGATCACAAACCCTTTTATTCTGATGGACACACATCCTTGTTCCTGGAATGCTCCCAGAAGCATCATCTGTGGCAAGACTGTATTATGATAATTGCAAAGTTACATTAGACTGTGTGGAGTCTGTGTAGCAACATTAAATTAAATTTCTCATTGGCTTCAAGGCTTGCTATCTGTAATTAGTGGCTTCTGTTCTTTATTACACTGATCAGTAGTGCAGCACTATTCATCACCACAGTCTTAGTTAATTATCCTTGCTAATGATTTTCACTGCGAAAATAATCTACGGGTCCCATTTGCAAAGATGGTTTTGTGTTAAAATGATTGGCTGGTAAGGCACCATCGTGTGCTGACAAGCTGGAGGCAGGAAGTCACTTAGCCTGTGAGGTGGCAGCTTAGTTGAAGCAGTCAAGAGAGGAGGAAAGCATTATGATTTCTATTTGGTACTAAGGTTGTTACTATTATCTGCCAGACGTGCGAGAGGGTGGGAGTGAGATGTAACAGAGCACTGAGGGGAGAAAAACAGGGAAAAAAAGGACTTTAAACATCCCTGTAGTTTTAAGCAAGTATTGCTGGTGGCTACTGCTGTCATCCTACAAGAGCCAAAACACACCCTTCTGGCTAAACCTGTACTAGACAGAATGGACAGTATCTACTCTGAGGTTTAAAGCAGAGGCATTCTCTCTCTGCTGAGGGATTTTTGCCCTGCAGGTGGGAGGTTTAGCCAAGGATGTGGTTTGGTGGAGGTTGGCTGTATCTCAAAACTGAGATGTGGCAGCTCTCTCAGGCTAGAGGAAACTGGCACAGAGAATGGAGCCAGCAGAGGACAGCCATGCTTTACTCTCCTCCTGCCATCAGTGTTTGTTCTGCACTTGGGGGTAGGAACACCACAGAACTCACAGTGCACTCTGCACGTGCAGGACCCTCAGTAGTCACACTAATGCAGTAAGAGGGGAAAGGACTTGCACAGAGCCAGTGTCATTTGTCTCTGGAAGACATTATAGGACATGTGAAATCACCATTATTACAGGGGCTATCAGAAATAATACACATTTCACCAAGAAAACAGAATTGCAAGGGGGGAGCAGAGAAAATGAAAGGACAAAGGTCAGTGGCAGATGTTTTTCAGAAGGAAGGTGCCTCTTGTGACTTGACTGAGTAAAGTCAGTAAAGGTGAGGAGGGCCAAAGCACAGCTGGAGCTGAACCTGACTAGGGATGCAAAGAACCACAGGAGGTTCCACACGTATCCCAGCCAGAAAAGGAAGATCAAAGAAAGAATTTCTCCCTGATGAGCAAGACTGGGAAACTGGTAGCAATGGATGAGCAGAAGACTGCTCAACTTTGTCTCTGCAGGCAGCAGCATGGATCTTTTAGGGTATCACATACTTATTCAACAGTGGTGAGAATCCCACAAACTGTTCAATGTGTATCTAGGAGAAATACCCAGAGAAGGAGCTCTCAGCTCTTTACAAGGGAAATGCCATTTTCTTAAGAAATGGAGTTTCACAGGCTGCAAATCATGAGTGCCTATTTTTAGAACTTAAAGCTCTTGTAACAATTAACAGAAGTCATTAGCAAACACCTTCAAATGCATTGTCAGTGAGGTTTTCACTAGCACAGACCTGTGAAATTCCTGCAAGTACTCTACTGCTGAGCACATGACAGAAAATCCTCCTTTCTCTCTTCCAAGAGAATCAGGGAATTTAGAGTGTAGAAGTTTGAAAGACAACACCTCTGTGGTAGCCCCTTTATGGGTTAGGAGTAAACTGCATTGGACTCTTTCAACCCCACAGGTACTGAAGATTGTGTGTGTGTGTGACAGCTTACTGCAAATCTGCAAAAATTGCAGCTTGGAATATCTAGTAACTTTTTCATCCTAAGTGTGTCCAGAGCCCAAAACCACTGCTTTCCTCAGGTGCTTGGTTTTCCATGTTGAAAAATACTCCAAAATAACTATGTTTATATTTCTATGTGTTTTCTCCCTTCAACTGCTGGGAGCCAAATGAAGTGTGATGTTGATTTCCATCTGCTTTGCATAAAACACACAGAACAGACCTTTGCATTTCTAATGCTGGGAACAGCACCACGTGAAAACTGCTTTCAGGGGAGGCTCAGTGTGTGCCTCTCCCTGGTAAATTGTTTAGTGGGTGTTCCCAATGGTAGCAAGATGTCCAGTTTGCTTCTCCTCTCTGTGCCAGAGAGTAACACACAGTCACAGAGGGCTCAGGTGCTAGACAACCACCAGAGGCTCAAGGGTTCTTTGGACAGCCCTCAAACACATACCACAGCCAGCACCAATACACAGGTATTTCTCAAATTTCTTCCTGAAGAGTCAGCTGGCATTCATTTCTCCCACAGGTGCTCCTGGGAGCCCCTCTAGAGCTTCTGGGAATTCACTGAAATCCAGCTGGATGCATACATGGCCCTTGGACATGTCTAGCTTTGCCTTCCTGTACTTAACTCACCAGGCCTTTTGTACCAGAGCATCACCTTCCCCCCAGCCCTCTCTGAGCTCAGACCTGAAGTTCAGGCTGCAGTGACCTCCAAACCAGACCCAAGGCACACAAATAGCTTCCTCCTACAAAGTGTACCTTAGGCAATGTTCTGAATGATGTGAAAGCATAGACAATAAATCACAGGAATGCACATGGGAAGATGTGAGAGCAGCAAAGGTGGCTTGCACAGGGGGAAAAGGAAGCAATGAGATACCCTGTAGCTGCAACAGCAGTGGATCTCAAGCAAGATGTGAGTATGAATATTTTTGAGATGTGAAAAAGGGTGAGAAGCTAACTTGCTTTCCTTTCGATGATAAGGGAGGTAAGAGATTAAGAAGAAAAACTAAAAACACCCAGTGGCTCTATGTCTTGGCAGGACTAAGTTGGATACACACCTTTGGGCGTCAAACAACACTTCTGCTTGCAAAGCAGGACATAGGGGCTGAATAAACATGACTGAGAAACTACTGAATCACGATGCTGGAGGTGATATTCTGCAAGTGCTTCTCCTGGCAGTGCTCTCTAATACCTGCATATGAGGCTTTTTAACTGCCCTTCACCAGCAGGTTAAGATACAACATTAAAGCCCATGAAAGAAAGAGGGCTCAACAACCCATTTAACGATTCTCAAGTAACACACCAGTTCAGATACAATTGCTGCTCCTAAGTTCCCGATTTCACTACATTTGCATCTCTAAAGCTAAACAAAGTGCCACCTGAATTTTAGTATCGTTTCAAAGTTACACCCCCCCTTTTTCCTTTTTCCTTATTTCTCAGTTAGAAAGATTGCCTTCTAGTTTAGGAGCAGAAATCCAGAAGGAAGTATTATAGATTTCATGCTAAGTTTTTGCTTTCCTGAAGGCTTTCATTGTTAATGAGCCTTTTTATTTCCTGTCTCTCAAGCAATGTCAGACTATGGAGTGTAGTTAAGCCATAATAACTCCATGCAAAACCCAGCACAAACAGTTTCAGCTAGACATTGTCAGGCCCTAGACAGTTCTATTGCTGGGTTCCTTTAGATTATGAGAAAAATAGGATGAATTTCACTGGTGTGTTACTTATTTTGGTTTGCCATTAGCCAAAAATTTAATTTTTTTTTTTAATTACTCTCTAACACCACTCAGGACTAGCACATCTGCCAAAGGGTATACAAGCCACCAAAAAAATAAAAGTGAAGGAAAAACAATGCTTAAAGTGTTATTTACAACTTGGTTATTTATCAATAAATGGCAGACGTGTACAAATGAAGTTTGAGCACTTCAGAAGACAACTGGTGGCTTCCATTACCAACAAGTGAGGTGCAAGGGACTCTCAGTAAGACAGCAAAGATGTATTGGTTGTGAGAGTTATTACCTTCCCTGCTCCCAGTAAGTCATGGAAGGAGGCTGCCACTAAAAACACAGCAGAAGAAAGCCTAAGGAAGGTGACAAGGTGGAAAACCAGTGAGCAGCCAAGAGACAATCCATTTGCTGCAGGGGGTCTAGAGACTGGAGTGCCACACATCAAATCATCTTCCACCTGCCTGCAGGGAGGTGATAACCTTCCCCACCCCACTCTCCTCATTACAGCTTTAAGTGATAAATTTTGAGCTGCACAGAGCACAAAAAATAAACTGCTTTCTGTTGTCCTCCTTTTAATATTTAAGAAGAACCGTGGCATTTAATTTATTTTACTCTGGTCATTGTGCTCAGCTTAGAAACTTTCTGCCTGGAGATAGCCAGGCAAGGTTTCACACTGGAGAGCTCCTCCAACCAACACCCTCCCCACCTACACTGGGTTGCATGAACATACCAGAGCATCCCAGAAGCAGAGCACTTACTGAAATAAGAAAACAAAGCCGTTTTATTCTACTCTAAACATGCAGGAAACCTTGTCAAAAGGAGAAAAGAAACATCTTTGCACACATCAACTTTCACTCATCACCTGGGATTAGAATCAAATTTTTTTGTACATGAAAACTCCAGTTCAAGTCCCCTGTCCAACAGGGCTGGGTTATTATTTTCATCCTACTACAATGATAAAGGACTGTCAGGGCTTCTGTACGTGCTGAGCAGCTGAGAGCAAATGACTTTGGGCACAAAGGAACCTGGTGGTTCCCACACCAACAGATGCACCTGTGCCAGCCACCCACTGCCACGCTGCTCTCAGATGACAGAAATCAAAGAGGTTAAGGTTGCTTTTGTTTTGAACTGACTTCTTGCTTCCTGAACATTACCTTCATGCTTTCAAAGCTTTTGGGTAAGCATTATTGGAAGTGTAATTCTTGTTATTGAAAAAAGGTTTCATGTGTGTGAAGAAAAAAATAGGTTTTGTAGTGATAAGGTAATAGCTTATTTTAGGTAGCATTACAAATTATTAGCATCCCATTAATTATTTCCCCCTCAAAATAGGTCTAATGTGAAATCCTTGAGGAAATTAATCCTTATTATTGTTACATGCATAGCAGACATGGGCTCTGCTTTAGTAAATTGGGTTTTGTTAAATCTACTACTGTGTTTGTACCAAATCTGCTTATTTTCATCTTTCTAGGTTGCTTTCCTTAATTCTGAATTAATATCTAATAGCAGGTAATGCAGACAAAATGCCAGAGTGTCACAATACATTATTTAATTGTATATAGTTTGGTAATAGGGTTTCATATTCATCTTCTGTCAGATGTACCAGCAACTTGAATTATCAGAAGGGTTTCCAGCTCTTCTAAGGAAAAAAAAACCCTCAACAAAACCCGTAACAGATCCTCAGAACAAGACAGTGGGAACCTCCACACTTATTACTGTACTGGAGAAGAGGATTCCTCAGATTCTGCCCTCTCCTGCAGGCAGATTTTGTATTTGGATAGTAAAGGAAGGGATGCCAGCAGGAGCTGTTGGCTGACCCTCACTGCTGAGCCAGCACTGTCACAGGGAGCACCAAAGCACCTTCTCCTCAGGCAGCTGGAGAAATGGCCCAGCTTTCCTGCTTAGGCAGAGGACAAATTAATGTAGCACAGCTTTTAAAGACTTAGAGGCAGATCTCAGAATTAGGCTTATGGCAATATTTCTTCTGGTTGAAACAGAACATTCACAGCTCTTCCAAAACAGAGGCATCAGGACAGAAAGCAGTGTGCTAACAAGCAACACCCTGAAGCATGGCTTGTTTAATTAAGATGGCAAATCTTGCCTTTCAGCAGGAGAAAGCAAGAGCAGACATGGCTGAAGGAAACACCAGTGAGAGCTCAGATTTTGTCTCTGAAATGAGAGCCAATGTCACCTTCCCTGCTTGCAGCCAGAGGAGGTTTGGGCACTGCTGCCATCCAGCCATGGGCACCCTCCAGTCTCTGACAGGTTTCAAAATACTTCACTAGAAAACCAACTTGCTCCATGCTGAAAGATAAATGCTTTTTCAAATTACATCTTCCAGCCATAAGAAGTTTGAGAACATTAGTAAGTGACCTGGGCTGGAAAGTAATGCATTTCCTTAACATTTTAACATAAACTATAATGTGTTATAACAAAAATATTTATGCATCACAAAAAAGGGAAACTTTTCTAGTAGTTCTCTAGACAAAAAAGCTTCCATATCAGGCATAATCTTTTGAGCTTTCTTGGAAACCTTTCACATCATTTGATAGCATATCTGCAAGTCAGTGGTAGAGCCAAATTAAATTAAAACTAATGATAGAACTGAACATTTTTTTTTACAGAATCTTTGACAGAAATATTTGTCAAAACTAACTTTGTAGGAATAATTTTATTTCTTGAAAAGCCATATTCCAAGATACACCTGAAATACTAAGTGACTGAATAGCAAAGTATTTCCCCATGTAACATTTTCAAAATATGCCTTACTAATAATATGCTTTCCTCTAGCACTTCACTGTGTTTTTCTGAAGTTATTGAGTATAATGACATTAAATTTAATCATGCCTTGCATGTCAAGACGTCTAGAACTAACACAAGTATATATACACACACACAAGTAGATTGGTAAAATAATTTATGCTTGATGTTAGAACAAAGCCCATGAAATTTGTTTTGAATTAACATTAACTTACAAAATTCTAAGTTACAACCAGAAAAGCAAATTCTTTTTTCAATGCTTTAGGTGTTTCATAGTTGTACGTGCTTAAGTAAGACTAGATAATATAGAGGAGGCCAAGAAATAAATTCCCCTCATATTAATAGAAAGATATACCCTGTTTGCAAGAGATAGTTTCATGGCCTGGTTAGCAGGTTTTTCTGCTCTTCTCAAAACTTTGCACTTCCTCAATAGATATCATGATAGGCAATTGTTTCAGCTGAAAATGTCAGTCTATCACTGCCAGGAACATTAAAAGTCACCTTCCTCAGGAAGCCACACAAAAATTCAGAAGATCAGCACCAATAAGAAAAACATAGCTGAGTCTAGATGGCAAAGTATTTCCCTGATTCCAAGATATAAATTTCAAGCAACAGTGATGCTCTCATATCAACATCCAAGAAATAGCATATAATGATCTGCGCTTTCAGAGATGAAAGCAAAACAAATGTAAGAGGTACTAAATAAAAGGAGGATGACACGGGAAACTTGTTAAGTGTTGCTTAGCAAAGATGCATTTGTGCTATTTGTATGGATGACACACACATTTTCTACTTCGATAGAAGAATCACATTAATGTTTACCCAGAACAAGCTGAAGGCTTTAACTGATGCACTGCTGGCTGGTTCACAGGAAACTGCTCCCCCTTGAACTTCTGGTTCAGTACAGAGCAAATTCTGACACACATAAAAAGGAAAAACCACCAAGCAACTCTACTCAAACACTAGTTTTATTTTCCCTTTTTAATTATTGTTAGAATAACATAGTGGGGATGTTTGAAAGGGTGTTTTGTTTCCTGCTGCCTCTTCTTTAGCCACTACTTTCTATTTTTTCCACAGCTTACAATTCTGCCAACACTGGGACCAAAAATAACACAAGCTGTTCTATACCTCCAGCTTTTATTTTCCACACGAAACTTTTAAGAAGCCTCCAGGCAAAATGGGAGTTAAATCTTTAAGTATTTTGAGGATCTGGACATCTTTCCAGAGCTGCTTAGAACAAGTAATTAAAATACTATCAAATCTAATCTATCAAATTAATCTATCAAATAGAAACTAATCTATCAAATAGAAACACAAACAGAAATGCATCCTAACTGAACACAAGACAATGAGATTTTATTGGTGTGGCATGCTAAATGAGTGCTATGTAAAAAGGAACAGACCTCCTGGTTATTTGTCTGAAGTGACAGCATGAATTTGAGAGAGGCTCTGCTGCACATCTGATCCTGCACTCATTTGTTGTTACACCACATGCCAAGGCAGCAGGGCTCGGTGCATGGCATGGGGCTGTCTCTCACACACCCCTGCTCAGAGGCAGCAGACAGAACTCACCTCAGTTTTCCTTTTCCACTGAAATTAGACACCTGGTAGTTTAAAATAACATGGCCTTTGTTTTTTTCTGTTCCTCCCATGGGAGCACAGCACAAACTCAGACACGTATGAGACTAAGTTCATCAAAAACAACACTGATGCAACCCATCACAGAATTTATCTTATTAGAGTGGTGGCCCTTTTCACATCATTTTCCTTACAATCTCTCTCTTCTAGAGGCTTTCCTTTATCACCACATCCTTCAAACACTGAAAAACTCCAAAGAGGGTTCTGATGAGCAGTGACCGACAGCACATTCCCACACTTCCTCAGCAGGAGCTAAGGAACCAGGTGGGCTGTGCAGCTCCAGCAGGGACAGCCTGGGACATCTATGATGGGATCAGCTACTGGGCCAAGGCTTTGCAGTAAAAACCCACTCACTGGTGTGCAACGAGCTCAGGGGGGAACAGGCAAGGTGCACTCGTAGTTGTAAGCCAGGGACAGCAGTCTTGGAGGTTATTGCCATTAGAGGCAGGGTTTGGTGTGATGGTCACCACATTCCCTGCTGCACTGGACACATTTCATGTTGTGCAGCATCTTAAGGGCAAAACCATCATGATCCCTTCTGACAGCAAAGCTCACAATTGTTTCTCAGCCAGCAAGGGGCTCTGGAATGACATTGGATTTTTATGCCTGAGTCACCCATGTCACTGTAAACCATCTCCTCAGTGCCAGCATTACAATACAAGATGATATATCAAAACAGTAAATAGCTCAATCAAGTCACTAACAGATAGTGACAAGACAAATTCCCCTTTTACAGGCCAAAAATAAGAGTTATTCTCCATTAAGCATCAGCTTCATTTGTTGAGCACTCCAAAGAATGAAATGTACAGAAATAGGTGATGCTGAAAAATATTCTATTCAGACTAAAAATACCGTCACACTCAATCATTGAAACTATGAAAACGCCAAAGTTTTTTCCTATCAATTAGAAATTTATATTAGATCCTCAGCAATCAGACATGCCTCTCCTGTTCTCACTGTACACCTACAGCATTCTCTCACTCTTAGGAAGGTGGGAGGCTTGAGTTCACAAAGAGCACAAGACACCTTGCATGAATCAAGAGCTTTGGAGGAACCAGGATTACCAGGTACTGCTGTGCCTCAGGACACACTGGAAGATTGTGTTTGTCAGCATCAAGTGGTCTCTTCTCAGATACTCCTACTGATACAGATCTCTAGGAATAAATGTCCCAAACCACGAAATGGGGAAAACACACCTCTATTGAGGTCTTTATCACTTTAGTCTGGTATCTTTCACCTGTCCTCCTGCTAGTTAACAGTTAGAACGATTTGCCAGGGCAAGGACGGCAGAGTTTAGCTGCTACCCCAGACCCGAGTTGTGGCTGCAGAGCAAAAGGTGTGTATGTTGTGCCTGCTAAATGAGACAGCATTCCCTGTGCTGCAAAAACGCCCACATTGCTGCTGCCCGCAGCAGCCCAGAGAGCTCAGCCCGCAGGGGCTGACACGGCCAAGGCAGGGCGCCTGGGAGCAGCCACAGCCCAGGGCTAAATGGCACATGGCACGCTGCTCTCGCCCAAAGACACTGCCACTCGTCCTCAAACACGAGCTGGCTGTGCACAGAGGGTTAACGCAGCAGGTGCAGGCTGGCCCCTTCCAAATCTTCATACAAGTCTCTTCCACGAGCCAGATTCATCCCCTAAACCCAGCTGCATCTTCCCTAGGAAAACACCTCCCAGCCCGGCTCCAGCATGCTCCCACACAAGCTCATCAGCACTGATGATGTTTCTGCTTTCACCTCTTTTCATTTTGGCTGCCATTGATTTTTTTTTTTTTTTTAATTGCTCTGAGAGAAAACTCAGCAGCCTGGGAGGGGTACACCCACTGCATTGTTATTTGCACATTTTCTTCCATGTGTGCCTAACACAGCAATGTGTTTATTACGGTCTCACTGTTTATTATGGGTTGTTGCCTGAGTGACTCTGCTTCTAACTTCTATTAAATTAACAAACTCAGCAGTAACATTAGTACCCCCTACCCTGCTAAGTAAAAAGAAATGAGAGTAAGAAAAAACTCCCAAACACATAACATGGAGTGCTCCCACTCAAAAAGCTCTTCCTATTCAATAAATATAATTCATTTACAAGTCTGAAATATAACACAACTGTTTAGATAAAAATCGTACATGGCATATACAACCAATTTTTCTGACACACTTTCAGATGGTTATCAGTGGGTACCAAATTCCCTGCAACAGAAGACTTTTGTAGATATGAGGACTCCTGTAGCATTCTCAAGTCAGTAGAACCTGTTCCCTTCTGAAGGCTTCACACTCCATTTTCACACCTAGAATTAAACGTGCTTCAGTTTGACACTCTCAAGTTCCCTTGGAGAAAAGATATTGATCCAGATTTTAAATGACTTCAAGTCTCGTTATAATGCATCCCTTCACTTTTTAGCTGATCCTGATTTTTTCAACCCTTCATGCCAAAAACATATTTCAAATTTAATATTTTTCACAAGTTCACAGGTGTAGTTTACTATGCCTGCAAGCTGAAAAGCCTCAGTGGATGATGCCAAATGTGAAGAATTACACAACAAACTAAACATTACTGACCCTCCAGGGTAGTTATAATGATCAAGAGAGTTTAAAAGCTGCTGCATAAAATCAACAGAGTTTTCAACTCTCCTTCCATCACAGTAGCATTGGGCAGTCCCTGACAAAAAGTCATTAAACAAATCCTTTTTGATAGTTAAATGTATGAACTTCACAGTAACCTACAGAGGCCTCAGCAAGCTTCAGCTAGAGATTCAAATACCTACTATGCACCTAAAGTCCAGATGTGTCATTACTTTACTGAAAAAGTCCACTTCACACAAGTGTGCCACACACAGTCACCTCTCAGGAAGCAATATCAGGTATGATACTCTAACATTTTCATACCTGCCCTTGTATAGAACTGTGCTAACTTTTGTGATTTTGCTGTTCAGGATAAGCCGAGCCAAGTTTTGAAGACTGAAACAAAAAAATAAAAAAATAGAAATCCCGGAATACTTGTAGGGAAGCATGTCAAATGATAATATTGTCAATATTCATTGTGATAATAATGGATCAAGGACAACCAGTAAACACAGAAGTAAACTTCAGCATGCTGAAAGGCAGCATACAGAGGAAGGGAAAGTCAGCAAACTGTCTGATGCACCTGGAGCACCCACAGAGCTGGCTTTTTAAGCAGGGAGTACAAGAGGCTCTGCTGAAAGCTGTGTTTTACTGCCTCCAGCTACAGACAAAATCACCTTCAAACAAGCCCAGGCAGGTTTTGCTGAGGCTGGGGATGATGCAGCCTCCACGAACAAAGAGATCACCTTCAAAGGGTGCAGCTCTGAGGCAGAGCTGGGAGATCCCACACAGGCACTGAACCCAAATGGTGCATAGCACTGTAAATATTGCCACATTAAACTAGAACTGTTCAGGCAAACAAGCTGCTCTACCACTTCTTCAGTTGGTTGAAGGCTGAAGTACCATGTGTCAAATCTAAACAAATGTATGCTGCATTTGCTACCCAGGTATATTATCTTCCCCATTAAATTTAGCAAGTGTTGATCTGCATTCTTCATGACATTAAGTTTTGAATCCATGTAACTATCTAAAGCTTGCATCCCAGCTTAACTAGAAGTGATGGGCCTCACACAGGAACTGCTGGGTGAGATTTCTATGGTATATAAAGCAGAAAGCCTGAGCTGCTCATACTCATAGTCCCTCCTGATCTACAATCCACTGGCATCTCTGAACTCGTGTAAGGAGTGCACATGTAATGTTGTTTGTCACCAGGTTTAAGACTTCAGATGTAGTCAGCAAGCCTCCCTCACAGGCCTTTCACATACAAAACAGAGCTAGAATCTGACCTTATTTAGCAGGATTTGATGGTTTCATTTTAAGCACATCCATAAAAGATCATTAACAAACTACTGCTTGTGGTTTTCACACTAGCATATGCTTTTAGTTTAACTGCATGCAGATAAGACACTCATGCTTGGTAGATAATCCTCTGTACCATATTGCTAAAGGGAAAGCTCCAGTGTGCTTGCTGATACTCCCCAAAAGAGTTAATGAAAGATTTCTGACATATGGGAGCGGTCAGAGTTCACTCTAACATGAGGAGGCTCAAAAGATGAAAGCAGTTATTTGTGAAGATATAATTTAACCTGATAGCAGTTTTAATAGCAGCACAGTTTTCCCTCTTAATGTCACTTCAGTTGCATTACTTCCTTTCCATTGCACAAATAGGTTAATTGTTAAAATTACACTTCAGGATAGAAAATAAGGTTAAAGATAATCTGTATCTTATGATACTCTGTTTAACCACCAATACAAGCTGGTAGAGTGTCACTAAGTAAGAATGAAGATAACTTTGGGAGCAATGCATAGGAAATCCTAAACATGAAAGAAGAGGAGGAAAAAAAATCACAGTAAATTGGAAAACTCACACACAGCTAGCATTTAAAATCCACAGCATTACAATAAGCCAAATACAGTGCTGCCTTCTACACAAACACAAATAGCTCAAAACCACTGCTTTCTATTTCTTTCAACACAATCCTGACATTAGTACACTTTACTTTTCTCTTGGTTTTGTTCAACTCCACAAAGAAAGTCCACAGGGAGAATAGGATATATGAAAACCAAATAGATCACATATGTCAGGCTGGATTCTCTCCCTGGTGGGACTGGTGGAAAAGCAGAGTTGCTCACTCCAGTTCTACTAATGCCAAATGGTGTAAAAAAAAAAAAAAAAAAAACCACAATCCCCCCTTTCAGATTCCCCCTGTGACAAGAAATTAACGATGAAAGAATACTTCATTGAACTATTTTTTTATTTCTCCATTTCCAGCTTGCCAATTATCTGCCTCCACCACCCTTTCTTGTTACTTTACAGCTCCCAATCTTAGCTGCCCTTGCTATCTGCCTCTTCCTTTCAGCTTTCTTTCAGTTATGGCTCCATTTATCCCAATATTTGGAACACAATTCTTAGTAAAATTTTACATGCCTAAAGGCTCAAATTAAGGTAGATTGTTGCTCTTGCCATTCAGATGTGCTGTGTACTCCTACTCCTTAGTCCAGCTCTGTGGATATTCTTTAAATGTCAAACCATGTTTTCTTCTTTCTACCAGAATCTTTAAACTGTTCTGTCCTTACCCTGTATTTATTACCTTTATGTTTTATGAAGCTCTTGAAAAGAAAAAAGCCACCCACAGCACCGTATGAATTCCCTTTTCCTTACTCGTCTGCCTCCCACAGTCTCCTTTCACTTCAATCATTAATACAGTTTCAAACTACTTATCTTGATGACAAGCTTTAAGATATTCATCCATGGTCAAAAGCCAGAGAAAAACATTGCTACTTCTATACACACTAGTTGTCACTATTAATTCAGATTCTCCAGATTCTTTCATCAAAACAAGCTTCCTCCTTTATCATCTGCCAGCCCTAAGAAACTAAGCCCCTTGGGAGCTCATCTGTTCTGTGAAATGCTGTCTTCAATGTGCCTTTATTCTGTATTTTCACCAACATGAAAAGAAAGTTTCAGGAGCTTTATCAGTGAAAAATCACAAACCCTTATAAGTGTTATCAGACAGAGAGAG